>SMDT01001557.1:0-532120 GCA_005392925.1 Aquilaria sinensis | reverse complement strand
CACACATATGGTGAAACAAATATAATTCATACGTATTTTTTTGGAGTTTTATTTTTTTTTCTTATGCATCAATAAATAGTTTTTTTATTGAATACATATATTAATTTTGTTCTATATCTTTCAATTTTTTTATGTTTTTTAAGGATGTAATACTCTATTTCTTATACATTTTATTTATGTTAGGGAAAAATTATGATGAAAATAATTAGAAATATCAAAATATAAAAAAATTATACATAATGCTTATTCATCTCAAAATAATATTCTTAATATCTTTTTACAAAATCAGTAATAAGCGTTATGGTATAATATAATTTAAAGAGAAAGTTACAAAAACCTTCATGTGGTTTGGTCAAACCAAAAGTTTGACCCCTCTATTATAAGAAACATACACTTTGCCTCTATATTTTTATACTCCTTAATAAAATTTTTGAAATTGTATTTAAACTATATGATAATAATGTTCTAGTAATTTCAAATTTTTTATATTTTTTTCACAACAACCGACTTTAAAAATACTGATATATAATTACAAGTGAGAAACATTTACAAAGGAAAAATTGATAATTTGAAATTCTATTAACTATAAGAAAATATTGGAGAGACTGACATTACTGGAAGATGATTATCGTTTAGTTTAAATATAGTTTCAAAAGTTGTTATCGGGCAGTATAAAAAACATAGGGGCAAAGTGTAGGTTTCTCAAAATAGAGAGGCAAAACGTAAGTTTGACCAAACCACAGGGGTTTTTTTTTGTAACTTTCCCTAATTTAAATGGTCAGGTATAACTAATAGTTCCAGTATTAAAAAGCATTGGATGTGAATGTTGTCATCATTTAGTCCTATAATATTTTGCAAGAATTTTCCTTTTTTGGTATTTTACTAATTCAAGCGTGAACGTTCTTAGCTCCAAACTCTTGGTGGAGTTGAGTGCCGTAAGTAATCCCGTAAGATAGGTAGTTTGGTGGCAAAAAAAAAAAAAAAAACTTTATAGGGTAAATAGTGGTGGAGGTTTAAAAGGGATGTAGAAGCTTTGTCAATAAGAGTGATTAAAAATATACATGGAAAAAAATAGTGTAGGTGGAAACTTCATAGAGAGTGCAAGACAAGGTGCGTGGGAAAGTGTGATTAAAGCTGGTTAATTCTGATATTGAGGAGGTGGTGTTCAGTTTCTAAATTCATTTAGACGGAAGGATGGAAGAAGAGAAAAGATTTGGAGTGATATATGGGTGGGTGAACTTTAAAGTTGGGGTGAAGTTCCCTAGACTTTTGACGTTTGAGGTGGATAAAAATTGTGTGGTGAATGATAAGGAAGTGTGCAACAATGGGGTTTGAGTATAGAGATGGAGGTGGCGGAGGAATTTGAGAAGTAAAGAGCGTGGGGAGTTCGGAAGCTAATGCAAATACTAGAAAATTCCCAAAGTGTTGCAGGTTCCAGGGATGGTGGTGGAGCCATGGTCATGGAGGCCGACTTACTATGAAAACATTGGCAATCTAATCGATACAAGTCATCTTCAGTTGAGGACTTTGATCAATTTATTAGTTGTAACTCTTGGGTGCGTCGAAAGGCTAATGTGTTCGTGTGGAGAGCTACTCAGGACCATTTACCTGCAAGTTTGAACGTTGCTGCTCCTGAAATTGATGTGGATTCTGTTCTTTGTCATGTCTGTGATAAAGGTGTCGATCATTCCTTGGTTCGATGTCCGTTTGCTGCATCTTTGTCTCTGGCTCTTTGCTCCGTCATGTCATATTTCAGAGCCTGCCCGCTTTAAATCCGGCTGGCGATGGCGTCAAAACTGTCGCTTATCTGAACCATGTAAAGGGCGTTATAGAGAAGTCCGATGATGCTGGTACCGAGGATAGTGGTGCAATAGCAGCTCGACGGGGACGAGGAAGTCTCATTCAGTTTTATGTTTGGGGCATTGTTCTGAGTCACCAACATTTTGTTTGAATTCCAGTTGCTAACTAGAGGTGTTCACTAGGGCGGTTTGGGCCCAGCCAAACTCAGGACCAGCCCGGGTCAAATTTGGCACGGCATGGGCTTGGTTAAGGCATGGGTGAGAGAGGGGCGATTATGGGCCCAAGGGAGGAGGAGGTTGAAAGTAAACTCGGCACGCTCAGTTTTGGGATATACCACTACAACAAAAAGGTTTATAGGTGACATACATTTACCGACGTTTTCAAAACAATGTCGGAAAAATATATTATTACTGACATGTTTAAAAAAATGTAAGTAAAAAACTATTTAAACCCGACGAATTTAAAAAAATGCAGCTAAAATGATCTCTTATACTTGACATGTTTAAAAAATTGCAACAAAATAACTATCCAAGCTCAACAAAATCCTAAAAACGCAGTTAAAAGTCCACCTAAGCCCAACTAGTTTCTAAAATGCAGCTAAATGGTTCGGCCCATTAACAAAGCCCTACTCGGTCCAAAATTAAGAAAAAGGGTTTGGGGGGAGAATGAGACGCTTGCGGCTTCCTTCTCCATTATTGCCAGTCGGTGGCTTCCCAGCGGAAACCTTCATCCGCCGGTGCTTCATCAGCTCCTTCCACCACCGCTTCATCTGCTCGTCCCGCTACCGCTGCCTTTCACAAGAATTCCACATTCCTCGCCCTAAAGCTGGATCAAGACCAAGGGTAACCCAGCCTCTTCGATTTCTTTCCCTTTTGTTTGTTTTCTCTTCCATTGTTGGTTGGATCACTTTAGGAAGCTTGAAACCAATAGTTTGATCTCTTTGAGTTTTGATTCTAAATTTTTCAGGCGAACGACACAACCATCAGTTGTTTCGAGAGCAAGGGTGCCGATTCCAAAGCCTCCAAGCTTGCTCGCTGGCGGTCAACCGGCATTGTTGCTTTGCGCGATTCCAAATTAAAAGCAAGCCAACCATTCATGTCTTACTTTTTTTTTGTTCGAGTTTCGTTGTTTGTACATTTTGTTTGATTGTTTGATTTTCTTTGATGTTGGTTTTCTTACCCTTTCTATGTTTCCGATGAACCCAGTGAAATTCTTTTAAGATTTTAGTGTTGCTTCTGCTAGGAGAGATATTAGCTTCGATTTGCATGAAGAATTTGATGGCCCATTTGATTGGATATAGGTTGCTTCTTTGTTTTATAGATTAAGTTGTTTTAGACTGTAATGTAAATACAATAATGCTCCTATTTAGCTACGGGACAAGGTTTCCTAAATTTGAATGAACATGAAGCAATGTCGATCAAAAAACAAACCAAGCATTAAATCAATATATATATATTGATTTAATGCTTGGTTTGTTTTTTGATCGACAGGTTGTATTCCTCAACGTTACACATGGAACGAGGAAACTCGATCTTGGAAGTTGTTTGCTTACCTCCCAAGGGACTACTGTGACATCTATGGCCAATGTGGTGCATATGGTAACTGTGACAATACAGGGCTGCCTCTATGTCAGTGTTTGAATAGGTTCCAGCCTAAATTGCCAGATAGATGGAACTCCATGGATTGGAATGAATGGTGCGTAAGGAATAAGCCGCTGAATTGTGCGAGTGGAGACAGGTTCATCAAGTATGAAAGGTTGAAGCCACCTGATACATCAAGTTCTTGGGTCAACAAAACCATGTCTCTTGTGGAATGCAAGGTAAGATGCCTGCAGAATTGTTCTTGTATGATTTATGCTGCCTTTGATGTTAGAGGGGAAGAGACTGGTTGCACCATTTGGCTCGGTGATCTCATCGACATCAGGCAGTTCTCTAACGGTGGACAGGATTTGTACATCAGAATGTCTGCTGCAGAGTCAGGTTCTATCGTACTTTTACCTCATTTAAACATTTCAAAGCTTCAACAACATTTCATTTGTATTGAGCACACCAGATTTTCTTGGTTATGCATCTAACTTACTTCCAGAACTTAACTATTATTAAGGATTGAGTAGAAATCGAAGAAGGAAGTTGGCACTGATAGTTGCAATCCCCATTGTGTTTTTCACCTTGACCCTAATCATAGTTGGGAATTACATTCTCAAAAGGAAGGGACATGTGGATGGTAAATTTCTAGGGTGGATTTTTCTTAACTTGTTAATTGGTAGATTGTGTTAACCTTCTTAGTTGGTTGTCAACTCCGATTCTGTGTTTTCTTTTTTTGTTATTTTCAGAGAAAAAGTCCAAGCAGAAGAGGATGTTTCATGTTGATACGTAGATGTAAAGCAGAAGGCCTTAAGGTAAATCACTTTCCCCCCCTAAGATTATCTGAGATTATCTGTTGGTGGTTCTCTTCTTGAGACCTTTTGTCTTACCATTAATTCTAGTTGATCTGATGCATGGCTGTGAGATTGGGCTTAAAATTTGCACAAACTTGGAACTGCTTTCTGCCAACATTAATCTCTCTATGCTGTATCTTATGAACAACACCAAAATTTCTGGTTATTATGAACAGTAATCTCTCTATATTTCAGTTAATTTGCTTAATGATTGTGGTTAAATATGCGACAAGCTATGCATCTGGTTTTATTTTTAGATGAGAAAAGATTAGAGCCTCATGGAACTCATAAAATGCATTTGTACTTGTTTTCAAATTCAGGTACCTTTATCGATTTGGTACTTAGTATCGGTTTGCTAAGATCAAAGACAAGTTCAACTATGGACCAATTTTGCTTGCAGAACCCACCAGTCTTCTCCTCTATTATTGGTGGTACCTAATTCATGCCAATCACATGATGTGGCGGAAGGAAGAGAGCCACCCAGAGAAGTGAGGCTGTCGGACTTGAAGTCATTTTTTGATTTAATCTTTGTACTGAACCTTGGACATCCTATTACTACAATAGTAATTCATAATTATTTAGAGTTTCTACATGTATGAATTTAGTACAATTTTTATTAATTAAAAAATTTCATTATTCAATATAAATGTTCGTGCAATTTTTATTGATGATAATAGTGTAGTATTATGAACTCCTACTACGAAATAAGTGAACAATGATATACTAGGAGAGAAAATTAATATTCCAACTATCCTTTAATAGCAGTGTTTTTTTTACAAAAATGCTGGAAAATTCATGTACATTGCCGACGTTTTTTTGAATAAAAATTCTATTGAATGCAGTACATTAGTGACGTTTTAAAAATAAAAAAGTGACTAAATATGATAAATTTACCGGTGTTTTTTTGTTAAAAGCGTCACTATTGGTTGTCATTTACTTGCATTTATAAAAAGCAGGGAAATACCTAAAACCTTTACCAACGTGTACATAGACGACATTTTTTTGTGGCGTTTTTAAATTGTCGGAGAAGGTGAAGCCACGTTTTAAAAACGTCACTAAAAGTTGAAAAAAATGTCACTAATGAACCATTTTGGTAGTAGGCTTGGCCCACATTAGGCCTTGCACACGGGATTGGGCCAAGGGTCGACCGGTCCCATCAGTCAAGTCAGTGCTCCAATGGCTCCTAATTAAAAAAATGACATAGTTATACTGCAGGTTCCTCCAACGGCTTATAGTATTTTTTATCTCTAAAATTACTTTTTTACCCCTAACAACTATATTTAAAGCATTTTTTAGTAAAATGAAAATGGCTCTCTTCTATATTTGATCTAATTATGTTATTGAGCACAAATCATAGGTTTTTTTTAATTAAAATTTTTCAAACGTTTCACTATTTTTCCTTGTAAGGCTCATTCCAACTTTTGTAAGTGCCATTTGGCTTTAAAATTAATAAAATTCACACCAGCAATGGTATTTTACTCTTAACAAAATTATTCCTTTAACTTTTTTTAATAAAAAATTATTTTACAAATATTAGGAAAAAAATAAAAAAATTTTAAAAAAGGGGCTTGGGCCAGGTCCGAGTTAAGACCGGCCTAGGCCTAACACACCTATAGCCGGGCTGTGCTTGGCCCCTCCAAACACAAGCCCAGGCCCGGCCAGGTCACATCGGCCCACTGTGCACCTTTATTGCTAACTAGCAGGTGTTTAATGCTTATAATAAACCTCATAAGAATAATTAATTATTGTAGATTTGAGAAAACTTCAAGGGCTTATGATATCTTTAATCTTTATTTTTAATATATAAAAAGCATGAAGCTGCACAAATGTTGAAAACTTTTTTAGTTTTACATTATAATAAGCTTATATTTATTATATTTATTTCTCTCATATTTGGTACGTTTTAATATTGTTAGCCCAAGTGCAACCAAGAAGGGGTGAATTGGTTGTATTAAAAACTTTAGCAAAATCAAATTTTATAGAGCAAACTAAGCAAATATAAGGAAAATATAAAGCAAAATATAAAGAGAGACAAGGAAAGAGTGCACCGGGATTTATAGAGGTTTAATTTCATCAACCGGAGTCTACGTCTTCTCTTCAAGCTTGCCCACTTGAGATTTCCTCCATTATCTCTTAATCAAGATTACAATGGTGTTTTCTTCAAGGTTCACACCCAACCAATCTCTAGTTTTCTCCAAGGCTCACTAGAACCACTCTCTAGTTTTCTTCAAAACTCACTAGAAACCACTCCACACGCAAGAGATTCTAAGACTTGGAATGTTTACAAACTCATAAGCTCACACAATAGCACTCTTTTCTAGATACACAAGTGAAAGCACAAAACTTGGCTCTTTTATCAAATGATGAACACTTTGATGAGCATTTGATGATGAATCTTTGATGTTATTGCCAAGTTAGTTGCCAAAGTGTTTCTCCATATTTTTATACTCATTTGAGAGCCAAAGAGACATTGGAAACCTGCTGGGGAAGTCTGGAAAAAGTCGTTAAAAATTGGTGACCGTTTGTTTTATTTTTCACGCAAAAAATTGAGTTTCCAGACTTCACGTTAAGTTTCGAGTTTAATGGGTTAAACTCGATTTCGTCCTCCAATGGTAAAAAATGGCTAGAGACAGCTCATTAAAAGTTTTGCCAAGGTGTCTAGGTGGCGTTTTCTGATTCGCCTGAATGCTGTTAAAAAATTTAGCTGAAATCGCGCACCTCGAAGAAATTGACCAGAAGCTTTCAGGCTTCGACTTAACAGGTTAAAACCAAAGTTTAACACGTTAACTGATGTTTTGAAAAGTTACAGAATTCTTAGATTGCTGATTAAGCCAGTTTAACGCATTAAAGCATAGATTTGGGAGCAACTTAGAAATACTTGTCATTTGTAAAAAAAACTTGATTCAAACATTAATATATTTTGATGAGCTTCCAAATTCTCTTTAAAAACAAGTTTCATCATCAAACTTAAAAAATATATTTTGAAATAACACTTGAAATACTTGAAATTTAAGCACAACTTTAACAAAACTATTTTGACTCAATAAAATGAGATTAAGCACACTAAAACAATTCACTTGTCATCATCAAAATTAAATATTTTCTTTGAAAAAATCCAACAAATATGTTTTGAATTTTAAAGATATATTTTGAGTATGTTTTCTAGCTTAGATCATATCTAGATTCAATTGATTGGGAGTGGATTTAATTTGCCATTTTATAAGTTTTAATTTATTTGTGTTCTTTCAGGATTCTGACAAATTGGCAATATTTTAGTAGAAAAATCATATCTTGAGTTACAGATATTGAAATTGAGTGATTTTTGATTCATTGGAAAGTTAACATCTGGAGATACAAATCATGTGCAAATCATAAGGCCCAGTTTGCATGTTAAGGGGGTTAAATTTACCTTCAAAGTCGTGAATTACGAGTCATCATTGGTTTTGAAGCAGTTGTGGTATTTTGGGCATATGTTTGGTTGTAAATGTTCATTTTATGTGATTTAGGTGTTATTTTGAAGCTAAGAAAGAGCTCTACAAGTTTCATGCTTTGAGTTTTGATAAATAATAACTGAATCAAGGTCAAATCTCAGCTTGAAGTTGGTACTGCTGTTCTAGAGCATTGCTTGGCTGACAATTTTGAAACCTTCTAGTTATTTTGAATCTTTTTATTTGTTTAAGGTACTTTTGTAACAATATAGAAATTTTAGGGAAATTTTGTGTATTTAGCACACTAGGCTACTCTTTTTAGGTTTTTAAGAATGGCGTTCGCTTTTTGGCGGCTGATGCTCCTTTTTGTTTCGCAATTTCAGCTTTTTTTATTATTGTTCTTTGTTTTTCTTCCGATTATGGCTGAGTAATTTTTCCGATTTAGTCTTAGGGACGATTTTCATTGCCAACATTGGTTGTGAGAATTGATTTGACTTACTTAAACTTTTTTTAAATTCAAGGATTTACTTCTTCATAGTTGTGATTTATTGTAATTAATTTTCCTGTTCTTGCTTGTCGAATTGGTTCTGCGATTGTAAATCTGCTTGATTTTCTTTTTAATCGCTTAGGTGAAAAATTCAATTTAGAAGCAAGTGAATTGACTAGAGATTACTTTTATTTCTGATTAGTTCATTCAGGAGAAGTAAGACAGGTTAAATTGTTTAAGTTTTTTTATTGTTGTCTGAAATAAACTTTTTGGTTCATTGTTCTTAATGCTGATTTTGAGATAAATAAAACTTGTTTTTCAATATCTGGTTACTCAAACTTAAGAAATTGATTTGAAGTTTTTTTTGGTTAATTTTACTGTTGGATTCTTTGGGTTCTTTTTAGCTTTAAAGAGAGTCTTGTTTATTTGTTTTCTTGTTAGCTTTAAAGAGAGTCTTGTTTATTTGCTTGAATTGAAAAAATATTTTCTTTTAATGATCAACTGTGTGATTGGAATGGATAATCAACCCTGAGCTAAGCGTTTTTAGTATTGGTTAATTTCATTTTAATTTTACAAGTATTCAGCTTTCAATTCAAGAAAACCCTTCAATTTTTTATTTCAATTTTCTGATAGAAAGCTTTCAGTAAAAAATTTCTTTTGGAATTCAACCTGGTTTTTACTTCTAAACTACAAATTTATTTATTCTGAGTTGTTATTGATATTAAAATTATTTTTTTGCGGTTTTAACGGCTGACCACATTATAAGTTATTTTATTTTTGTAATGAAACTTAATTTTGCCATTATCTATTTAATTGGATTTTTATTAGCATTGTAATACTAAAGAGGACCTTTAGGTTGCCAGTAAATTTTATTTTTTTCCTATCAACTTGCCTGTTCTAATTGATTTTATATTGTAGAATCAAGTATTGTATGCAATTGTTTGCATTAATCTTACCTTTAATGGCTAAAACTCTTAGATTGTCACTAAAGGTTTTTTTTTTTTTGCTTTTGTTTTTTTATTTTTTCATCAAACATGTTGCCCTTCGTTTTATATTACTATCAAATAATTATCTCAAGCATAATAAATATTTTATAAAGCTTAAAGTTTTAACTTAATAAGTATGACATAATTTTTTTCTGCTATAAAAAAATATATTTGAATACAAAATTTTTTCAATTAAGTTTTTTTTCCAACTTAGAAGAATATACTATATTTACGTATTTGGTCCATCTTAGAGTAATAAATTTTATTTTTTTGCTACAAACTTACCTGCACTTAATTCTATATCACATAGTTAAGTATTGTATGTAATTTTTTTTTCATTAATCTTACCTTTAATGGCTAAAATTCCTAGATTTACACTAATTTTTTTTTGTTTGAATCAAACATAATGTCCTTAGTTCCATGTTACTATCAAATAATATCTTGAGTACAATAAATATTTTATAAAACTTAAAATTCAACTTAAAATGTAAAAATGTTGAACAACCTTTTTACTATTATATTATAAGTTATTTGTTCCTTTAATGACACTTAAGCTTGTCATTATGTATTTAATTAGAGTTATATTAGCATTAGAATACTATAAGAGACCTTTAAAGTTGCCACTAAATTTTATTTTTTACTTACAAAATTTGCCCACCACTTGATTTTATATTATAGAATTAAGTATTATATGCATTTTTTTTTTGCATTAATCTTACCTTTAATGGCTAAAACTCCTAGATTGCCAATAAAGTTTTTTTTTTTTTGCATCAAACATGTTGCCCTTGGTTCTATATTACTATCAAATAATATCTCGAGTATAATAAATATTTTATAAAAACTAAAAATTTCATCTTAAAAGGTGTTATACTATAAGAAAATGTTTTTGAATATAAAATTTTTTTCACTTAAGTTTTTTTCAAACATGGATGAATATATAATCTATGAAAGCTTACATATTTGATCCATCTTAGAGCAATAATATAATTTAAGTATGACTCAAGCACCTATTATAAAAAAAATAAAAAATTATCATTATAGCAAAGGTCAAATAAAAAATTATAGGAAAAAAAATTTCTTTGCTGTTAGAATTGTGATATAAGGGGACATTTAGCAGCATTTTTTTTTTTTTACATTTTTTGATGTTTTAAAATATTAATGGAACAATTAGAAGAATTATTTTTTCCACATGGTTATCCTTTTTAATATTGTAACACAAATTTTTATTCTTAGCAACTAATTCTTTTTTATATACTAAATAATATTACAATATTTTTTTCATTTTTAATTTTTTTAGAGCCAATCAAATCTTACAAGTTATATCAAATTAGATGTAATTTTTATTTGAATATTATATTTCATGGTAGAGGCTCATAGCTTAAAAGTAGTTTTCAAGTTGTTAAGAGATGAAGTTAAAAATTTTATGTTGTAATTTAAAGTTCTTATTTTATCTAAGATTAAGTATAATTTCAAGTTCTTATTTTATCTAAGGTTAAGTATAATAAGCAAAGAAGTACGAAAGTTTATATGTTCAAAATTTATAATTAAATTACATATTTTTAGATCCTAACTGTAAGTTCTAACCTCATAGGGAATTATATGACTAAGTAGGAAATTGGAGAATTCTAAAGAGGACATTTAATAATTTTTAGTATAATTAAAAAAATTTTAATTTATCCCAATAGATTGAATTTGTTAACCCAACAAAAAGTTATTACATAATAAGTGCATATATTCTACACAATAACTATTTCATATATGGAAAAAAAGTTGATAATGTAAGAGTTTATTTAATTCTAAAAAAATAATTTCCCAATTTAAATTTCTAATAGAGAAATTATCAGATAGTTTAAAATAATTTTTAAAAATTAATGTTACATATACACAATTATTCTAAGTTAATAAATTTTATCTAATCGGGGACTAATACAAAATATTTTAAGAAGTTTAGAACAAAAAAAAAAAAGAATACTAATAGATTAAGAATGAAAAGGAAACATAAATTAAAAGTTAGGGACTATATATCTACAAATTTCCCCTATTATTTATGTTAGAAATTTTTTAAACATGGATAAAATATGTTATGTATTTTTTTCAAATAGAAACTAATGGTATACTTAATATTAAGTTGTGCTTTTTTATATCTATGGTGTGTATTTTCTTTTCTTTTTTCTTTTTTTCCCTATTTCTGCCTATTGTGTTTTTTTGATAAATTTATTAAAAAAATTTAATTTTGAAACATATTACATTAAATATTATTTATCTAATTAACAAAAATTTTTAATATACTTCTAATATTTAAAATGTTAGATAAATTTATATGCACTAATTACATATACTTTATTTACGTTCGGAAAGCATGCCAAATACCACACCTGGCTTCTATATATGATCAATTTAAATAAAATTTACTCAAATAAAACAAAACTAATTTAGTAAAACTTTTGCAAGAAAATCTTGATACTATAACATTACTCCAATAAAACAAAACGAATTCAGTACTAATATTGAGTTTGCCCACGCGTTAAACGTGGAAATTAAATTTAAAGAAACTAAAGACATACATAAAAGGGCAGCTAGACGGATACTTCAAAAGGATTGTTATAACACAGCTGTATGCCTAAAATTTTTGGCTGCTTTGTTAACTAGGCGCCACAAACAATAACAGTGATGAATTGATTGAGTCGTAGTTTAGTATTTCTTTCCAATTACAAGCAAACTAGCCGGCCAATAGCTGGGAAAAGCAAGCATTGGGACTACGCCCGCGGGAACGCACAAAATGAAGTTACTCGCTTGGTGGATTCTGCTCTGCTTCTCGTCCTTCTATGCCTCACTGCCCTCATCATCTCTCAAAGTAAGTCTCCCTAAACTTCCAGAAAATCGGCCACAACCTGCTTTAAATAGCCATCTAAGTACTTTATATTTTTCCTTATATATACTCTCATTTTCACCTCCATATTAATTAATTCCTCCATCACCTCCGAAGGCAGGTCTGTGGACGTCAAAAACCAGTCGCCGGCCGGCCTCAACTCAAACAGCCATATCTTTGTCGATAAATTGTAATTTAGAGAAAATCTGTTATGCACATATGTGCAATTACACATAGCTGCTTTTGATCCTATTGTTCATTGCTAGATCTCTCAAAGTCAAAAGGACAGCCTATGTCCATTGGCACATATGTGCGGAATAGGAGTTCCCTGTAATTTATGGGGTTCTCCATATCAGTCCCTGCAAATTTTCTTCATCCCCACAACCAGATTAACGCTTTCATATTGTTTTTTCTTCTTGGTATTTGCATGCAGCGGTTAACATTCCAGGAGTTGGCGGGTGCGTAGATTATTATTGGGCTTGGTTTTGCCCATTGGGACCAAGCGACTGTGCTGCTAATTGCAAAGAATTTTGGTATTGTATCAATAATTATGTTTTACTTACTATGACACTAAAATTTTACTTGATTTTTAATGCTCTTAGAGCAACTCTAACAGCTTCCCTATAATTTCTATAAAATGGGGAAGCAAAAGGTAAAATCTTTAAATTTTTTTTTTCTTCAACTCTAACAGTTTCCCTATTTTGTAGAATTTTACATTTATTACATAATAATTAAATTTTACAAATTTCAATTAATGACGCATTATAGTGTGTTCTATCTTGTTTGTTCCCTTAAGCTTTGTTTCTAGTGATTAAGCTAGCTTCAGTCTTCACCGTCTACAATCACCACTGTCCCCCATCAACCGCAAGTTTTGTTTGTAGAGGTGGGTTAAAACATATATATAAATACAGAGGTGTATATTAAAATTATAAATATATAAACGCACCAACCGGGTAGTATATTAAAGAGTAGTATTGAAATAAAGGGAAACAAAGGTAAAGACAAAGACAAAGGCAAGGATGAGAAGCATTAAAGTGGAGTGCGACGTCGTCCGTTGGGAAAATACACACCGAGATAAAGGATTTGAAAAGGAACAGAGCGTGGTCCTGGCTGGGGATGTTCGACATAGTGGAGGAGGCGGCTCGGGCATATGACCGACCGGTGTTCAACCTGAGAAGACATCTCGCCATTTTGAACTTCCCGAACGAGCATTATTCTCACCTAAAGCTGGTGGGTTCGTATTATTCCCCTATTTGCCTCAGTCTCCACTATCTATATTCGCCATCGTCCCTTATCAACCATCGCCACCATCAACTTCTATCAGCAATACTAACTAGATTACGGTTTCCTCGCCTTGACTCGATTTCCACCGTCCACCAATGCTGCAATTGACCAGTAACAATAGCCAATTAGTTCATCGATGAGCGGATTCAGTTGGGTCTGTCATCAATTGATTAAATTGAACCCACAATCATCGACAACTTCCATAAAAGCAGGAGTTGGTGATTTCGGCAAGAGAAAGAGAAAAAGGGATCCGGTGAATTTTGTGGGGGAGTGAGAGAGAAAGGGAGAGGTGAATTTGGTGGGGGAGAGAAAGATAGGGAGGGGTGAGTTTGGCGAGAGAGAGAGATTGAGCAGAGGAGGACTCAAGTGACGACGGTGTGGCTAGGAAATGAGAGTTGATACGCAAAGAGTAGTTTCAGAGTGGAGAACATGGGAGAGAAGGTTTTTTCGTTCCCCAAATTTATTTAGCGTTTTTGCAGGAATAGGGTATTGATTATTCTCTTTCATCCAATTCTCTATTTTGGGGAATGAGATGGAGAAGCTATTGAAATAAAAAAACACTAAATATTCTCCAAAATATAAAAAAACTAGCAAATAAAGAATCTGTTAGAGCTGCTCTTAGTTGATGGATTTTGTGCATCTGTCAAGGATGGTCCATTTGGATGTTACTGTTCTTTGCATACTTTCAGTTTTTTATTTAAGTTTGACTTAAATTTATTTATATTAGTATTTAATATTTTTAAAAAAAAAATTTATATTTAAAAATTATATATATATGTCTTGTATTTTATCTATATAATTTTTTTAAAATTTTTTTAACAAATATTAATGTAAATAAATTTAAGTCAAATTTAAGTTTAGAAAACTAAAATATTGCAAAGAATTTGGGGAGAGAGAGTATATCACAACCTGAATTAATCGTTTTCTTGTTCCCTTTCTTAGTATAATAATGTTGTTACACAGCAGTTGTCTTGTAAACTGAGTAATTCAATTCCGGCCTGCGTGCTCTGTTCTATAATATTGCCTTAACTGCAGAACAATTGCTTGTAAAAATAAAATAAATTTTCACGCTTTGCCTCTCAGTCTTGTCACTTGCGGAAGAATTATCACTAATAACAAGGACAATGCCAGTTTCTTTTTGTTTGTAATATCACCTAATTTCCGTATAGCCACGAAGTCGGCCCGATGGCGGCGACGGCGTGGAGGTTGGAAGCCAGATCGATGCCAGCAAGGCTTCCAGCAGCGACGCATTTGGGTGGAGAAGGGTAGAGTGAACCGGGCTTCTCAATGCTGAGATGCTGAAGAGGACGAGGATTAACCGAGGAGGATGCGGAGGATATTTTTGTCCTGCTACGATTAGATCGCAGGGGCATCTGCTCTACAGCTTGTCCTTGCTCCGGTTTCGTTCTCTCGTTGAGCAGTGAGGCTTGCCCAGGCGTTATGATTGATGAAAAGCCTGCAAATCTCTTACCTCCTCTCTCCTGGTACTTCTATTTTCCTCACTCTGGTTCTCAAATATTCTTTTCTCCTTATGTGGTGTTCATATATATATAACACAGCAACGGCAGCTGGGTGGTCAGATGAGATAACAACAGGTTTGGTTTCTGTTTCTTCTTCTTCTTCTTCTTCTTCTTCTTTTGCTCGAAATTTGTTCAAATGAATAGCTTATAATGTCAAATATCTGATGGGTATTGATATGGGTTGGCAAAAGTTAATGGAGTTCATCCTGTTTGATCAGGACCTCAAACGACTTCTGATTTTTGGTTTGCTTTACCATGGCCGCAGGCTCGGCAGCGACATATTTAGGTGGAGAGGGAGAGAGTGAGTCGGCCTTCTCAATAGGGTAGTAGACAAGGACAGAGACAACGAGGATGCCGAGGGTCGACTTTTCCTGCTGCAATTTCTGCCTGAGGGCGTCTGCTCCACTGCTTGCTCTTTCCTGCAATTTCGGTCTCCTGATGACCAGTGAGCCTTGGCTAGGAGTTGTATATGGTGATTGAAGCCCTAAAATCGCTTGCCTCTCCCCTCACTTGCTTCTCAATTATTTTTCTGTAGATGCTTAAGCAGTTGCTCGCAGTTGCTTCTTCATGTTCAAATGAAATTCTCGTTCATAATGAACAAGTACGATGATCTTGCACTAGTTTGTGAAATGAAATTCATGTTCAAATATTGTGAACTTTTACACAAGTTGCTATGAAGACTTAGCACTTTATGTGAAAAAGGTCATAAAGAAGGGCTCATGAGAACTATTGTTACGGCAGGATTATGAGCAAGTCCCAACAGGTTATTAAGTAGTTACAACATATAGACAAGTAAATGAGAGATATCAGGCATTTATGTTAGGCGTCTTATCAGGCATTTGTTGGATCATCGAAACTCCTACTGATTAATAAATAATCAGAACAAATAATTGTAAAGATGGAGTTAAGTATGAGAAATTTTTAAAACTATAACTATAAATGAATAGAGTGTTCATTGAATTATTTGTAAACTGTTCTGACTGGATATCCACAAATCAATGGTAATACTAACACGACTAACACTGCTTAACAAATTCATGACTCTTTTCTTCTCAGTTTCATAACTTGAAAACCAATCACCTTTGAGTGTTGCTCGGGAGATCCTTTGATATAATGGATTGGCAACCTTCGTCAACAAATTAAACAACTCATACTTAACAAAGATAAACGGCAACTGATGGACTATGATCATATGGGAGACCATCTTTCAAATCTTAGCCGTATCAAACCTAAAATTTTGGATGATACTACCACTATCTGAAGTGCTTGGCTACATGGGCAACTTTAATTGGCCTTTAAAATTAGCTTTTCTTTTTACGCAAGTTTTAAGATCTTGAAGAATTTGTGTTGTGGTCCCATTTTTAGGCTTTGCATTTTGGAACTGGCAGTGCATACACTCTATAACTTCATCTTTATTAGCTAACTTAGCCAACTCTGATTCATCCTAAACTGATGAATTTTTTCTTTTTCCCTTTTTTGCTTTCTAAATGGAGCATTTTGGTCTCCTATTGTAATTGTAGTGACCTTACCCTTAATGGGGTCATCGTAGGAAACCTACAGAACAGGAGTCCTGTGCTAGTGACAACTGACTAGTTAATTACTTGTTACATTTTTAAACCTTTCATATATATAGTTATTAATCTATAATGCACCATGCATGCACTTGCTTCCACTTGAATTTTGCTTTAAGAAAATAAATTGGAAACATTGTCGACATTTATTAAATGTAACTAAAACACAAGTCAAAGCATAAAAACATGGTGAATTTAACTACAAGTAATAATTGTGCACATGCTCATTATACAAATAAAGACTATGCACATGCCCAAAAGCAGTTTAATAACTACTCGACATACGAACATCAGAGGCTAAACTAGCATACAAATATATACCGAAAAGCTACAATTGAGATCCATGCTCAGCTATGTTCTTCCTTGTGCCACTAGTCTCTGTAGGCCAAAAATAACTATAGTTAGCAATAAGTAACTCATCCAGTAAAACTAGAATCATTAATAATTCACTAGGTGGTTTACCTGTGTGCAAAATATTAGCTCAGTAGCCTTCCATGGTCACTAGCTCTTTTTAGACAATATTTGCATAGTAATATTAAAGGGAGTGAGAATTTGAAGACATTCCCAATAAGGGATTCTTGTAACTATAAAGAAAAATAAAACCTACAAAGAACAACTCTAAGGATACTCATATATATAATATATGAAATCTACTACAGGCCCAATGCAATTTGAGAGCTAACATATGTACATATATTCAGGATCTCTTAAAACTCTTCCTTAACCTAGTCTTTGCAAGGATGTCACCCCGTGCCTAACGAGTTTTGGCTTTTAACTCGCTCCTAGTAAGCCTTGAAATGCTGACGTCCGAGTAAGCTAAGCCTATCGGTTAACCTTCATTTTCTTGTTACAAGTGAACACGTAGGATGCACTAGGCTCCAACATAGTGCCTCAAGCTATTAGCTCACCTAGGCCACTATGGTACAAAACCTCCACCTAACTAGGTGCACTAGGCTCCCATTTGGTGTCTTAAGTTAATAAGTTTGCCTAGATCACCAAGCTACTAACCCATGCCCATTTAACTTACCAAGGATATACTAAGCTTTCACTGGTGCCTTGAGTCATGACTCGATTAGGCCACAAGTGCACTAAGCCTTCATCCATAGTGCTCCACTATCCACCGGTATTTGGTTCACCCAATTCATGGTGAAATACTAGCTTGTTAAGTTCCAAGAAACTTCCTTGAGGGCACTAGGGTCTTACATTGGTTCCTTAGGCCCAAGGCCTCAAACTAGGCTGCCAATATTGCTAAATCTTTCATTCATACTAATGACATCTTTTTTTAGTCATAGTAGTTCACCAAAGGTTAGCCCAACTCCTTGACAATTCTAACTTAAGATTACCATGGTTTTTGTGTGGCTGATGAAGGGCAGCCACCAAACCCATTATTTTTTTAACAACTTTCCTTGTCCTTTTTTCCCATTATTCCCACTTCATCCTGCATACTCTTTTGAGTTGTCCATTCCCTTTAGGAGGCCTCTCTTTCTTATTTCCTACTTCCTGAGCAGTTGAAACAACTTGTTCTTCCTCCTTCAATCCAAGACAATCAGAGTTAAAAATGAGTATGGATAAGCGAGAGTGAGGACAATGCTAGCATTAAGCATCAAGGGCCTCAGTTTGAGCAAACATATCAGGCTTAGTATGAGTAAAAGTCAGGTTATAAGTTGGCCTAAAGAAGTTTGATATTGCTAATCGAGAGGCTTTAACAAAGGAGGAGTAGGTAGGAGTAACTTGGGAAGGTGTTCCACCAAGGTTGTATTGTTAGGAGCATGATCATTTGCATGGGAGACAATTAAGGTTGATGTAGTATTTGGGGGTTAAGTAACTTGGACCAAAGTATCGGGCTGTAAGTAATCTGAGCGTTGAGGAGAGGATTTGGTGATGTCATCAATAAGTTTTGGTGTAGGGGCACGGATCCAGTGGCATACATGGGTTGGCCAGTGCTCAAGGTAATGTACTGAACATTCTTTTTACAGCTAATATCAAAATGCCCCAGTCTATCACAGTTGTAACAGAGGTCCTATAAGCTATCATAGTTAACAACAATCCACTTTTTGCAGTTCTGAGGCTTAGGCTGCTATAATCCAACTTTTAGTGGTTCCTTTACATTCAAAATGGTTTTGATTCAAAGATAAACTTTACAGAACTCATCCATTATGCCAGGATCTTCCACCTCTACAATTTTACCAAACTTTTGCCCTATGATGAAACCATTTGATTTAGTCATCAAGTTTAAAGCCAAGCCATGCACCTAAATCCAGATATGCAAGTTAATGAAACATAAATCCTACAAAGCCCTCACTGGCAACAACTTTTAAAGGCATATGCAAGATCCCATAAAATTCTATAGGCCATCTAATATAACTTTACCAATCATTTCAGGGTCAACAAACAAGCATTGCGCAATTTTCTCATCAATGAAGTTCACAGCTCGAATGCCATAGTTCTTCCAAATCCTTAAAAGAATATTCATAATACTTTTCTGATTCAGCTTTTTGTCAAAAATAATTCTTTCTACAAAAGAAACTACTCTGTCTTTAGTCCCCAAGTTTAGTTCAAAATTCAAGATCAATTCTTCCAGATTGTCCAAGACAAGATTAGGGATAGTTGTCATCTTCAATCATCGAGTCCATCATATACTTAAGCTAAAAGGACTAAGTATAAGACAGTCGAACACAAAAGAAACAGGTTTAAAACCAGTGTTAAAATAGCAATAAAAGTTTTAGGATTGAAGTAAAAAACAAAAAGAAACAATTGAATGAAAAAATCGTTTCCGAAAAAAGAGCGATCATGGTGGAGCACAAAAGAAATAAAAAAGACAAAGAAAAAACTGAAAAGGAGATAAGTATTTCAGAAGAAATCTCACCAGTTCTTACTTAAACAAAATCAACAAATGGGTAGAAAACAAGACAATACAATCATGAGATCAATAAACCTTCCCATTAAGTTGAAGAAACGAAGAAAACTCCAAGGAACACAGATCAGCCGAATCTAGAGATGGAATGAAATTATGTGCCATACAATACTTTCTGATCCATTATCCAGTAGAAGGACACATAAATCGAATGCTTATTCTCCTTAAAGAATCTCAACAAGCACATGAGCAAGTTGGCAGTGGTGAAGGCAGGAAAAGTATAATTAAGGCAAGAAGACTGAAAAGGATTTCAAGGAAGCTTTCATAAGGAAGAGAGAGAATGGAACCACAGTATATTTTTAGTTAAGATATGAACATTTAAATCTATAACAAAAACATTTAAATGTTGTTATTAAGGGATTTGTTGAACAAAAGGTCCATTATTATGATGACATAGGCCGATAGGTGATCTGTATGGCTGTCACTTCCTTATTATTATTATTATTATTTTGTTACATGATTTTCGTTTTATTAAGTGCTTATATAAATACTGCATTTGCCCCATGCAGCTAGTTACTTCGTGAGAGCAAGCCACTTTTGCGCTAAATGACATAAAATGACCATACTTCTTTTGAAAGTTATCATTTGAAAGTTATCATTTGAGCCCAAAAAAATGTTATTAGGCAGCTAATTAGGCTCCAAAACAAAGACCAAAAGAGTTGATGTATACCATTGAAAGGTCCATTTCTCCATTGCCTAATAACCTAGGGATCAGGCTTTTCTCCATTCCACTACTCCAGGCTACATTACCTCCTAGTACTGTCTCGTGAGCTCAGCAAGGAAGCAACCAAAAATGGATTGCTTTTTCGCTTTGCCACTCTCCCTCCTTCTTAAATTCTGTAGCTTCTTGACATTTCTACCTTTAGAACCAACGAAAAACTTTGTCCTACAGTCTCTCCTAAAAAAGTAGGTGTCACCAAACTATGGCCTTACCCTAGCTTACCAGCCAACATTTTCAATGCTGTCAATAGTCTTATTATCGACCCACCAGTCATGTCGTCAATGGACTTGATATGTTTTTGCCATAACTTTTCCCCTGTTGAGGAGTTCCCTCCCACCTTGCCTCAACGAGGCTTAAATTCAAAATGGACTTGACTCTTAGTTCCTTGAAGTCTGAATTCCTTGGCTCTTCCAGTTAGAAACAAATAAAGATGGTATGTTTAATGAAAGGGATAGTCAAGATGAATCTAAATGGAGTTGTTTGAGAAGTGGTGTAGAGATTTAAGGGGGGGAGTTAGATGAACTTGAATTTTTTTTTTCCATATCTTTGTTCGAGTCTTGAGTCTCCACCCAAATGTAAGTGAGAAAGATGTTTATTGTTGGGACTCACACAACTATAGGGTTTACTCCTTTAAAGAAATCAACAACATCATAAATAACAACATATTGCTAGTTTCATCTGCTATTAGAAGAAATTGTTAGAATGGTTTAGTCCCAAACAAAGTCAATATATTTACTTGGAGGGGTATTGCAAGACAAATTGCCAATGAGGTTGAACCTGATCTGATGAAGTGTACAACTAGACAATGATTGGCACCCTTTATTTAGTATCGACTCGGAACTTTTAAGTACATATTGGTTTGTTGTCAGGTCTCTTCGTATGTTCAGTATTTTGTGTTTAAATGGTGACAAATTCATATTTTGCTGGCTTGACCATTCAAAAAGCTTTTCAAGGTATTCATCCCTCCCATTTTTAAAAATCAGAAACTTGCTTCGTATGTCAACTTAAACATCACAACTTGGGTTATCTGGAAATGAATGTTTTGATATTCAACTTTAAGCCTTTTTCGATTGAGGATTCAGTTGCTAGCATTCAATTTCTATCGTATTACAGTATTGTTGATAAGAGTGTTAGTGCGAGTTGTTTCTTGTATGAATGGTATCACAACCCTCTCTTAGTAATCTATAACTAGTTAATTTATGCATGAGGTGATAGTTTGAAGCAGGGCTATTTGAAGCAGATGTAATTTGAATCTTTGGGTGGCTCAACTCACTTGCTAGAACTGCTCTTGTAATTTGTTCTTTAGGATAAAGAACACCCGTCGTCCCTGAACTAAGACCCATATTTTGGATTCATCCTAGAACTACAAAATATTATACTATTCATCCTTTAACTATAGAAATGTTACGTTAATCATCTTGCTATTAATTGCAACTGTTAAAATGAGCATAAAAAAACATAAAAAATGGTTTTAACCCCTGAAAACCTTCAATTTACCATAGAAATCTAAAAATTTCTATATTTTATAAGAAAACTATTGTCCCGTCATGACCTTCACTTCTGCTACTCTGCCCCTTATGACCTTCAGCTCCGCTATGCCCGACGCTGATATGCTACTGTCATGTCCCCATCTCGCCAACGACATCCCACGTCACAGCGAACATTGATGATTAATTGATGGACAAGGCTGAGACCCTTAAGGCCATAACATTGCCTTTTTCCTTATTGATCGTTGTCTTTTCTTGTCTTCTGTCACCGTTTTCGGTCACCATCTCATCGCTATAGAATTAAATACCATAGTATACCGTTTACCATGGGCAAGCAATACGCGGTATAAAAATTTTCATATTTTGTCATTTTTTAGCATGAAATACGTGGTATTTCACGGTATTTTGCATACCGGTAATTTTTTATGTACATTTTGCCTTAAAATTGTGATATACCGTAAATACCGTAAGGTATGTACAGCGGTATTCTATTTGTTGCAGATATGTGTGAGATATTTTTTTTATCATTTTAAATCTAAAGATCATACATAAATATATAAAATAGTAAAATATAATTAATACACATATTTTAACACAAATATTTACTTTTATTTTTTGGTTAATTTTTTTTTTGTCGTATTTTACTTTTGCTTTCTATTTTTTTGGTATTAGAAAATGTAGTTTTATTATTAAAAAACTATTGTTTTTTTTTTTTTCTCTTGTATCAATAAATTAGTTTTTTTGCTGAGTAATATTTATTTTTCTCTATATATAATTTTTTTTGCATTTTTTATTTTTTTGTACAAAAAAAGAATGTATCTTCTATCATATATATTTTATTTATATTTGATAAATTATGATGAGAAAGATTAGAACACATATAAAGATGTGCAAAAAAATGATTTATTTTATTTCATCTTAAAATAATATTCTAACATTGATTTTTTTTGCAAAGACAATAATGATATGAAGTCTGGTATATCTTAAAAGTATGAGGTACGATATACCTAGTGGTAACGCTATCTAATACCTTGCTCGTCGCAGTCTCCTATCGATTAAGCGTCCTCTTCCGTAATACTCTCCCATCGCACTTCGATCTTGCCCATTGTCATCCTCTATCATCATTTCCCTTCTATCCTACTTGGACATCTCCCTTCAATCATGCTCCAACATTGTCGTTTCTCTTCAATCACACATTGTCAAAGGAAGATGACAATTAACAATCACTCTCTGCCAAATGAAGATGATTGCGCACTACCGAAGGGAGACGAACACACACCACTAGAGGGAGACGAACGCACACCACCAGAGGAAAACAACTACCGACAATCTAGTAGGAAAACAAGGGAGGTAGGCTCACAAATGGGGAGGTCGGCTTGAAATTAATGACAGAGGACACAAGAACTGAATGGGCAAAGCAAATGATGATGGTGCTCATGGAGGAGGAGGGCAGTTAAGAGAAGTTGGTTTTATTGTAAGATGTAAAAATTTTAAAATTTCTATAATAAATAGAAGGTTTTTAGAGGTTAAAATTAATTTTTTATATTTTTTTCTGTCCATTTTAATGGTTGCAGTTAACACAGGACGATTGATGTAACATTTTAATAGTTAAAGAATAAATAGTATAACATTTTGTAGTTCTAGAATGAATCCAAAACATAAGTCTTAGTTCAAAGATGACGGGTATTGTTTATCTTGTTTTTTATCCATATCTTCATGACTTCATTAATAAATTTGTTTGCTGTTCAAAACAAAAGTTACTTATACTAGCTTCAAGTTCAGTTTCGCAACCATTGTGACCTTCAATGGCCCTTTAGTAATTAGGCGGCTAGTTTTGTTGGGTAAATGGCTGATTTTAGCATTTAATGGAGTTTTGTTACGTTGGCTCATGTCAAGTGATGTAGTCACCTGTTTCTTGATACAGTATTAGTCATTTACCTGGCGATATCAATAACATTAGCGGTTTATTGGCTAGACAAAAAAAAAAAAATCAAATGGCCAAATGGAGGCAAAATACAAATAGAGTTTAACTACAATTTTTATCTCTCTCTCTCTTGAACCTTCCCATTATAGTCCTCTAGATAGTGATAATCAAATTGAGTTCTTGACCGGAAAACATGATTTGAACTATTTGGTCCCCCTTAACTTATTGTTCCAACAATTTACCCTTCCACCCACCAACCCATCATCGATTCTAATAATCTGGGATCACAGAATCACATAATTATACAATCCAAACATCGATCATATCAACTATTTTCCGAAATAAATTAAGCGAGCATAACTTGTATAAAATGAAGAATGTTTTGTGATCATTAACCTTTTTCCTTGTGTAGAAGTTTACGTCTTTCACTCGGGACAAACAAAACTTGACCTTCTTTGATGGAATTGACATCCTGAATCGGGTTCAAACCCATGATACCATCAATGTTAGCGAACAACTTTTCACCAATTTTGGTTAGAAACTCTCCAGCCCGAACCGTATACGTTACAACAACCTGTGTCCGATTTCCGACACAACCACACAGGAGATGCATAGGAACGACCTTCCCAGCAATGTATGTCTCCTCTTCTCCTCCAACTTGCAGTGCTTGGCCGCTGTAAATCCTATTGGAAACATCAAAGAATGTGTTCTTTGGTCGCACCGTGTAGTTTGTGCTGTAGAAATATCCCGAAACTTTTTGGGTCCCATTGACGAGAACATCACTGCAAGAACAAGGCACACGGACGAGCAAATCTCGTTTGTTTGCTGTGGAGATTAGGGTGACTTTGGAGACATTGACGGAGTAAAACAAAGCTATTCGCTTCCTTGAGAGGCTAGAGATGTTGTGGTGCAACAAAGCATCACAAGTATTGATTTGGGTTGAGCAAGCAAGCGGCTCCATTGTTGTTTGTGCAGAGACTTTGTTGATAATGGAAGGTGAGGCACTAAAAAGTAAGATTGTGAGGAGAGTGAGGGCTAGGGAGGGAAGAGGAAATGAGGAAGCCATCAAAAGTTGGTCGGTCAAGAAGTGGGAACTACTAACTAGAAAATATATAGGCATGGATTAGGGGCTTAAGTGTAAGAAATATGACATTTAAAGCATGGGAGGTGAGTACAAGAGCCTAATCTAATGCATGATGACAAATAAATGGATTAATACTAATAATAGGGGGAGGGCACTAAGATTTGTCTTTGTAGAAGATGTCTTACAAAATGCAAGCTGGTTGAGGGAGCTTATTTTAACGTATATGAGTAATTGCCAGTCATTTTGGTTCATGGCGAAACAAATGTTGTTGGGCGGTGGCGGGAAGTATTATAAAAGTCGTCCTAGAAGGCATCGCCTTGGCTGATGAAGATTGCAAGTATTTACAACGGCGGTTAATTTGATTGGTAAGTGGTGGCCGGAGGCACTATATAGGTTGTTCAATTAACATCTCTTAGGTTTGGATCTTCGTTTTTGTAACAAACTTATCTCAACCATCCTTATTATAGGAGGTCTGCTAACAATTCATTGAGTAATTTTAGATGTTAGTTACAGAAATTTGTTTTTTATTTTTTAACATACAGAAACATATACAAAATACAGATATTAGAGAGTTGCTAATGAAAGATTAAAAAGAAATCTGCCTGCTTCTTGAAATCTGAAAGGCAACAAGTTGTAATTTAATAGAAGGGTGCACAATGCGCTTGTAGAGAGTTGAACCCTTGTCACAGACATGGGTGTTTAAACGCTCAACACTTAAGCTGCTGTGTTGCAGATTGTTATAGAAATTTGTTGGAAAAAAGGTTATGGAGGGTAACATTTTTCTCTTCCTTAATTAATATTTGTAGCAAACTCAAATGTATCAAACAATGAATACCATATATTGAAACTTTATTAATAGAGATGTAGTGATGTATATTTGATATTAATTTTGATTTTAAGTTTAAGTTCATGACTCACTGTAGAAGTGCAATTAGCAATTTTGCGCTGAAAATTCCATGATCAATGAAGATTTTTTTTTTCCTTGAAAAACTTTCAGCATTCTACGTAAACCAAAATCAAAATTCAAATTCAGGCAAAATTTGACTGAAACTAATAAGCTATTGTGGGTTGGCTGCAAAGTAATTATCCACTTCATAAACTGTCAATCAAAAAATACAAGAGGGAAAAAAGTATCTAGTAAATTAAAAATCTGCACAACAAAATACTAAAAATGAGGAAAAACATAAAAACAAAGAAGAGAATTTGTAGAGGAGAAAATTTTTATGTACTCGAAAACTTATAAAGAAATCACATTAGTAACTGGAATCTCAGTATGATCTATGTTATACTTTGGATCCAAAGCCATCTTCCCAAGCCTAAGCAAACTCTCCGTCGCCAAAATGGCCTTCGCGTCGACGTCGTGCAGCGCCCGGGCGTAGAGGCTCCTCACCGCCACGTTCGCCGCCTCGAAAAGGACTCGGTCCTTCGTGCTCTGGGGACCTAAAAGGCAATGTCCGACGATCCTCAGAACCGGCTGCAATAGCTCCCATGGAAGCGGAACTCGCCCCTCTTTCTGTTTCTTCTCCTTTTCTTGATTCCGATTTTCATTGCGGTCGCCGTCGTCCTTGTACATTTCTCCTTCTTGCCCGGCCCAGATCCTGCAGAATTCGCAGAAATCGATTTTTGAATTGGTGGGCATTAGGGCGATTTTGCTGTAGTAGAGCTCCAATGCGACACCGACTATTCGGGCTCTTCGGGTGGATCGGATGGTCCCATGTGGCTCCAATGCGGCGGAGATGACAGCGAGATTGAATTCTGTGGCGTTGGCTTTGGATTGGGATTTGGAGTCGTGGTAGATGCTGGAGTGGGACAGGTCGGGGATTTTGACCGTAATGGACTGGCCGTCGCGGACTATTGTTTCGTGGGCGTAGAGGGCGAGGAGGACGGCCTCGAAGCCGGCGAGAGTCTTACAGAGGGGAACGCGGGAGAGGTAGATACCGGCAACGGTGGGGATGAAGCGGAGGACGACGAGCTGGAGGGAGGGATCGGAGGATTGGAAGGTGTCATAGAGCCAGCGGCAAAGGTTGTTGTCTCCGGCGCCAGCGGTAGGGTGGCGGAGGAGGGCAGAGATTTGGGCGTAGATGTCAGGGTCGTGGAGAAGGGTGGAGGCGGGATTGGAGGAGGAGGAGAGGGAGGGGGGAACGGTGGTAAGGACGGAGGAGAGGGATTGGACGGCGGACTTGACTTTAGCGGGGTCTAACTGTGGTGTTTCGTGGGCGGTGGAGGTGGTGGCTTCAGACTGCGGCCGTCGGGCGGAAGGGGAGGAGGGAGGGGAGGACATTGGAGGAGATGTGGGGAGGATGTAGCGGGGGGTGAAAGGGAGGGGTGTAGCCGTGTTAGGAGGAAGAAATGGAATCGGTAGAAAAGTTGTTTAATTTTGAAATTATTGACCAAGAGGTGATTTAGGAGCAAAAATAGGATCGTTTACAGATTGGATTATTAATGCAGAAATTATCGAACAAAATTATCTCTGTAAGATATTAGAATTTTTGTAGGGTTTTTCTTCTTCTTCTTCTTCTTCTTCTTTTTTTTTTTAATTTTTGTAGGGTTTATGTGTGAAGAAAACAAATATCTCGAAAGGAAGAACAAATTTGATTGGAGTTCAATGGTTTTAGTATTTTAGCAAAAAAAAAAAAAAAAAAGGCTCGGATTAAATTATAATTATCCTTTTAAGTAAAGTATACTTAAATTTTATGAGAGTAATTTAATGACTTGCATGCACACATTACCTGGTAACGCATGAATTAGAAATACTTCTGAAACATACGTTATTATATTTATTTTCTTTACCAAATTTTAATTTATGTTATAATAATTTAAAAGTTCGAAACACGGCATTAAGTCCCAGATTTCCCAAATACTAATGTTTGGGTAGGTGACCCAATTTGGCAATGATTTTGTTGTGTCAACATGTCCTCAGCTTATAATTTGGAACCAGTTATATCATTAATGTTATAAGTTTAGAAAATCTCTTACTAAAGTAGAATTTATTTAAATTTGATATTTTATAAAAAAAATACTTGTACTTTTTCATGTTTTTTTTGCTTTTCAAACATTTTGTTAATTTTGTTTTTCAATTGCCATGCAAGAAAGAAAATGATAAAGTACATGAAGTCCTTGAAATTTGTAGAAAGTTATTACTATATTTTTTCATTGTAAGATTTTATAATCTTTCTCTTTCTTGTCAGCTTCTAATTATCAATGGCAGTCAAACTAACATTAGTGGAAAAATTAGGTGCTGTTATGAAAATATATTTTTATTTTTTTAAAATTTTCTATAACATATTTTAAGAATATGGAAAACGTTATTTTCTAAACTTTAAAAAATACATACATATCATAAAAGAGAAAAACCTTATTTAAGATGTTTTTTATTTGACCACACGAGTTTTCTACAGTTTAAACAATAAAATTTTCTACATCCTTTAAAACACGATATAAATCACCCTACTAGAAAAATGTCATTTAGTGACGGTTTAATTAGCAACGGCTAAACACAGTAACAAATTAGCGATGGAAAAAAGTTGCTAAAAGTCCGGTGAAAGTTTAGCGACGGTTAACAGTCGCTAAATTTTAGCGAGGGCTTGCCGTCGCTAACTTTAACGACGGCTTACCGTCGCTAAATTAGCAACGGTTAGTAGTCACTAATTTTAGTGACAGCTTGCCTTCACTAATTTAGTGACGATTAACCGTCACTAATTTTAGTGAGGTAAAAATTACATATGGGTTGCCCTTGGTAATATTCCAAAGACTAGGGACGTAAATGATAAATTTTTTTTTTCATTTGTTTCGATAATGATAAATTTCAATTGTTTTTAGCTTCTTTTCTGATGAAAATGTATAGATCGATGGATCCATGTGTGTATAAAAAATATTATAATTTAGGATTTTTTTTTATGGTTAAAAAGTTTATTATCTTAGTTATTTTTCTAAAAATAAACGAACAAAGTTTTAAAAATGATGGCTAACTGTGACTAACTTATGGAGACGGTTTGCCCTCGCTAAATTAGCAAAGGCTAGCCGTTGCAAAATTATGGTCATAGTTAGTGAAGGCTTACCCTAGCTAACTTAGTGACGGTTAGCCATCGCTAAATTTAGTGAGAGCTTGCTCTCGCTAATTTAGTGGAGGCTAGCCGTCACTAAATTATAGACAGTATTAGTGAAGGTTTGACTTCGCTAATTTAGCAACGACTAGCCGTCACTAAGTTTATTGACGGCTTGCCCTCACTAATTTAGCGAAGGCTAGCCGTTACTAAATTATAGATAGTGCTAGTGACGGTTTGCCTTCGCTAATTTAGCGACGGTTAACCGTCACTAAATTTAGTGACGGTTTGCCCTCTCTAATTTAGCTACAGTTAACCATCACTAAATTTAGCAACGGTTTGCCGTCGCTAAATTTAGTGATGGTTTACCCTCGCTAATTTAGCGACAATTAACCGTCACTAAATTTAGCGACAGTTTGCCGTCGCTAAATTTAGTAACGATTTGCCCTCGTTAAAATCTTATATTAGCGACGGTTAGCCTTCGCTAAGTGTCAGCTAGATTTTGCGACATGCAACCCTCACTATTATAGATCAGTTCCAACTTTTAGGGTTTTTGTTTATTCAGATATATGGATAAGATTTTATTTAAAAAAAATTGACAAAAAAATTTTTACATTCAAAAATCACCTTAGCATTTTTATCTACAACTAACAACATATAAACTACGAAAGAATGCTTAAAGAAATTCTGAGAATAATATCCTCTTAATTGTTTACTGATAATGCAGATTCAACTCTTCTTTAAATGTAAAAAAGAACTATTTTTATTATATATTTTTTCTTGCAATCAATGTTATTTGAAAGTCAATATTATTATTATAGTGATTCCATCCGGTTCTAGAGAGAGAGAGCCTCTGCCTTCTCTCTAGACTAGGGTTCTTGGCCTCTGGCCTCGTCGGAGTCCTTGGGGTGGGGATATGGGGTGAAACCAACGGTCTGTTCGTTGAAGAGGCCATGGGGTGCAAACAGTAGAGGAGCATTCTCCGGCTCCATCATGATTAGACAGTGGAACAGAATTAATGGATTCTGGAGACGAAAGCCAAGCGAAAAGCAGCGGAGCGAAGGCAACTCAAGCCAATTCATCAGATAAAAGATCAAATAAGACTTGGGCACAAGTCATTGAGGAGGAATTGATCGAAAAGCCAGCCTATCTAAATGTGCGCCAACTGGCTAATTTCAAGCTTCAATTTTTTGAGGCCGATGCGGATTCGGAAGCTATAAACCTGTATGATGAAGAAGTTGAGCAGGGATGCAATGAATGGAGACTTAAATTGGTGGGAACGGTGATTGGAACTAAGGTATCGTCGGAAAATATGCGCAAGTATATCCGATCACAATGGAAAAATGTGTTGAATCCGGTGATTACAAAAATCCAAATAGGTTTGTTCCTCTTCCGTTTTTATTCGCATAAGGATTTGTTGAAAATCATAGAGGGACTAATGAATTTTGTGTTTGATAAGCCTTTGCTGTTGAGGAAGTGGGAGCCTGATTTGAAACTGGATCGTGACCTCTTTGATGATCTTCCGATTTTGGTTCGTTTGCCTAACCTAAAGCTGCAGTACTAGAATCCAACTATTATGATTCGTATTATTAGTAAAATTGAAAAGCCTTTATTAGCGAACACAGCGACGGTTAATCGTACATGTTTGTCCTTCGCCCGTGTTCTTGTGGATGTTAAGAAAAGGAACAATGTGGTTGACAATGTTCTGCTTCAAAAACCAAATGGAGATCATGACACTCAGGTTGTCATTTATGAATGGTAGCCTGACCAATGTGGTAAATGTAAGAAGTAGGGGCATAAGGAGGAGGAATGCAATCCTAAGCCACGGATAATTAAAAAACCAAAGACAACTGTTGGGAATGAAGAACGTGCCAAACAGGTGGTGCCTAAACAGAAGGAGGATACTAAGCTTAGCGGTGGTGATGGAAAAGTGGTGCGTGATAAACAAAGCTCACCTACAGTGCTTCCTTCAATCCATACTCAAAGGTATCCAAATTAGAAGCAAGAAGGTAAGTATGATGGTAAGCACAAAGATATTTTATTAGCAAATTCTTTTGAAAATTTGCAATATGCGATGGCTTCTGATATTATACAGTGTGAGGATATGGGTTTGCCTTTTATTCATACTTAATCATGTGGCGTTGTTGGAATGTGAAGGGACTTAATATTAGTCTAAAGAAAAAAGAGGTAAAGCGTATTATAAAATGTTGTAATATTAGTCTTTTTGCACTTTTGGAGACTAAAGTAAAGAGTAGAAAATTCTTTGCTATTAAAAATAATATTGTTTTCCGTTGGAAGTTCTTAAATAATTATAGTTATGCTATAAATGGTAGAATCTGGGTTTTATGGGATGGTAATATTCTGGAAACTAGTTATCTTGAAGCTTCTAACCAAGTTTTACATATTCATGTTAGTCACAAAATCGAAAGTTAACAATGTTATGTGTCTATTGTTTATGCTTCAAATGATCCTAGGGAGAGACATGTGCTGTAGTCTAATCTTATTAAGCATGCTGCTAATATTGATGGACATTGGCTTGTATGTGGAGATTTTAATGAGGTTATTTGTTCTGATGAAAAGTTTTCAGGTTCTGGTGTAGTTGATTGGCATGATACTGGATTATCTAAATGTTGTAATACTAGTGGTTTGTCTGATTTTTATAGTATGGGCTCGTTCTATACGTGGAGTAACCAACAGAAGGATGAGGACCGTATCCTTTGTAAATTGGATCGAGTAATGGGGAATGCTTCCTGCTTTGTTTTGTTCCCATCTATTCAGATTCAGTTTAAATATAACTGTTGCTCTGACCATGCTATGGCTTTGATTAATCTCTTAGACATGCCTATTTTTCGATGCTGCCCTTTTAAGTATTTAAGAATGTGGCAGAATCATCATTAGTATAATGGCATTGTAAGAACTGTTTGGGGTGATCAGAATCATAACTCTATAAATGATGCTTGGGGGAGGGTTTTATGCAAGTTAAGTAGTTTGAAAAAGGCTTTGAAATGCCTTAATAAAGATGATTTTTCTGATGTTTCTGCTAGAGTTACTGAAAAAGAAAAGGAATTGGAGCAATTTACTGTTGCTTTAAACTAGAATATAGGGGATAAGAATATTTACATGCTTTGGCAGAAGTCTTACTCTAAGGTCCTTAGTTTGAAAAAAGCTGAGGAGGATTTTTATGCTAAAAATTTTTCTTGTGATTGGCTGAAACTTGGTGATGCTAATACAAATTTTTGCCATGCTAGAATGAAAGAGAGGTCTTTAAAAAGCAATATTTCTTGTTTTATTTCTAGGGACAGTCGTAAGCTTATCTCTCAAGAGAAAATAAAAATGAGTTCCTCTCTTACTTCCAAGGCATTTTTGGAGTTAGGTCAGATATGTTGTTTCCTATAAATAATAATATCAGTTTGAATGGAACTAAGCTTTCAGTTTTGCAGAAGAATTTTCTGGAGAATGATGTCTCTATAGAAGAAATAATACAAGCTATTAAAGGTACACACCCCTACAAAGCCCCTGGTCCTGATGGTTATACTGCTGGTTTTTACCAGCATAATTGGGAAATGATTGGTAAGGATGTCATTTCTGCAATACTAAGTTTTTTTGATACGAGTATGTTACCTTTCGCTGCATCTGCTACTGCCATTCATCTGATTCCAAAGCACTCTCATGCTTCTATAGCATCAGATTATAGACCAATTTTTTATTGTTCTATTATTTATAAATTTATCTCAAAGATTTTGGCAAGTAACTTGCAGGGGATTCTTCCTACTCTTATTAATAAGAGTCAAACTACTTTTATTAAAGGTAAATTGATGGTTGATAATGTTATGCTTTGTTAAGAGATCATCAGGGGGTATAATCGGAAAAACATAACGCCTCGAATGTGTCTTAAGATTGACCTTAAGAAAGCCTATGATCTTTTAGACTGGAATTTCTTGGAGGATTTTTTACTTAAATTAGATTTTCCTGCTCGTTGGGTTCAATGGGTGATGATGTATATCCGGTCTCCTTACTATTCTATTGTTTTGAATGGGTCTTTGTGTGGATTTTTTCATGGGAACAGGGGTATTAAACAGGGGGATCCTCTATCTCCCATTTTGTTTGTTATTGCAATGGAATATCTATCTAGAGCCTTGGATAAGATGTTTGATGAATGTTATATTGAGTATCACCTTAAATGTAAGCGTATTAAGCTTTCTCATGTTCTTTTTGCTGATGATATTATGATTTTTGCCAGGGGTGACCTTAGTTCTGCTAGAAATCTTTCTCATTGTCTGAAAGTTTTCTCTCAAATTACTGGGTTGCAGATTAATTTGGATAAAAGCCAGGTCTTTTTTTGTGATGTTTCTCCAGCAATTGATTTTGAAATTCTGTTTATTCTAAACATGCCGAAAGGCACGTTTCCTATTAAATATCTGGGAATGCCTTTGGTTGACCAAGGACTTTAGATTCAGCATTATAAGCCATTGGTAGAAAAGATCCTTCATAACCTCAATGGTTGGTCTACTAAGCTTCTCTCTTATGAAGGAAGATTGCAGCTTATTAAAACTGTTATTTTTAGTATCCAAGCTTATTGGTCTAATATTTTTTCTATTCCTAAAGGGGTGCTCTATTATTTGGAGAAATGTGTAGAGCTTTTCTTTGGATAGGTTTGACTACTGGTAAGAATTTTCCTGTTGCTTGGACCAAGGTTTGTGTTCCTAAAAGCCAGGTGGCTTAGGTATTTTCAGTTTGATAAGCTGGAATATTGCTTAAAATGGGAAAAAGCTTTGGAGGCTAATGAATGATAAGGAAAGTCTTTAAGTCCAATGGATCTACGCGTATTATATGCGTGGCTCCAATATTTGGGAGATTGTGGGTTTAGGTGATGTCTCTATTAGTTGGAAGCATATTTTGAAGGTAAGGCAACATTTCTCTGACTATGTTCATGATCAGGTGTAGGATTGTGTTAAGAATGGTAAGTTTGTTATGAAAATTGCTTATTTGCATGCGGTGGAAAATTTTGATCGAGTAAACTGGGGATCAATAGTTTGGAGCATGGTTATTAAAATCCTGACTTAAGTCTTAGAAACTTGCGTTTCTATTACTCTAGAAACAAAAAACGTTTCAAGTCTTAGTAGAAACTTATATGTAGGTAGAAACGGGTAAAATCTCGACTTTAGTCTTAGAAATTTTACGACTTTACGTTTCTATGTTATTATATCAAATTTCCTAAAATTGGGCTAAAAAAATGAAACCAAACAAAAAATATATTAATTTATTGCCCAATTTAATCTTTATACAATCAAACTAGACTAATTTAGATTAAAATAAAAAAATAAATAAAGATAACTGAAAAAATAGAAATCATTTATTGTTTTTTCCCTCATGCTCCTAGTGTCCCTTGATTACTCTTTTTCACTGTGATTTTAATAATCTTAATCGTCAAGCTTATGTAAATGTGGCTGTAGGCAAAGAAAATGCCAATGATGATACAAATATTTGCATAAATGAGTTTAACCTATTGAATGATAAAACTAAAAAAGAAGAACAAGAAGATATGAATTTAAAAGATAATAATATTGATACTATCATTGGTTATAATGTTTCTTGTGTTTCATTAGATAATTGAGATGTTTTCAACTTTTCATTTATGAATTGTGAATTTCAAAACTTTTTTTTTTTTTATTATATGTTTATGCCATGGCATTTTTATGGTATTAAAATATTATTAAGTGAAAAAATTATATAATATGAACTTCTTGAAATAATTTAGATGAATATATTTTTTTATCTTTTTCTAAAAGTTTTTTTATAGAATCTTACGACTCTACGACTTGACGACTGTAGAAAAACCAAAACGACTCTAGGTAGAAACCCGACTTTAACAACCTTGGTTTGGAGTTCTATCCCAAAGTTTTCATTTGTTTGCTGGCGGGCTATGCTAGATAGACTTCCTACTTTTGATAGATTAAGTAAGTACATGGATGTGAGATCGTCTTTATGTCCTCTGTGTCTTCAAGTTTATGAATCCAGGAATCATCTCTTTTTCAAATGTTCTTTTTCCCTTTCTCTTTGGCGGGAAGCAATGTGTAAACTCAAATTGAGGGATGTTCCCAGCAAATGAAACAAGTTTTGTGACTGGTTCGTTCGTGTGGTAAAAGGTAAATTAATAAAATCTGCAATTCGTAAAGCCTATGTAGCTGCATTGGTTTATGTTATTTGGCAGGAACGAAATAGGAGAATTTACCACCATAGGTGTAAAACATCGGTAGTCATTTTGAGGATTATTGAATTCGATCTCTCTATTAGGTTTGGATACTCGTTGGACAATATATTCTAGGTTGTATTACCTGATTTTGCTATAAAGCACAGGTTTAGGCTTTTTGGTTTTATTTTATTTTTTAGAGCAGGCATTACCTTTTCTTTTGTAGGCCCTGTCTTTATTTTGTAAGTGCCGTTGAAACTTTTGATGAAATGAAAATGTGTACCCACCAAGGTGTTTCCTAAAAACAAAAAAAATAAATAAAAGTCAATATTATTTAAGTTTAATAATTTATCAATTATAATTTTTTTTTAAATTTAATAATATTATAAATTTTTTATAATATTATTAAATTTATAAAAAAAAAGTTCATTTTTCGTTAAGAATAGAACGATTCATTAAAAAATTAATAATATTATAAAATTATTATTTTGAATGGATTGCTACACCTGCATAATTTTAAATTTTAAATGAAATTGGTTCTGAAAAAAAAATATTTAGAAATAAAAAAAATTAATTTTAAGTTAAATTACTTTAAATTTAAACAAATTGGGTGGGAATTTAATTAGTATATTATTATTCTTTTGGATCAATTTTCTTGAACCCAGAATCAGTTATTTTCTTGTGGAAAACAAAAGGTAGAGGCCTAGAGCCCAAACATTCAGACAAGAGCCCGTGTTTCTGAAGCTTATTAAAGCCTGTTCCAAGCCGATGTGAAATTGAGTTCCGTACTTGTTCGTTTTCAAAACTTGGCAATGACATCATTGCTTTCGGCCCACTCTAGTGTCAATCTGTATGCTACCTTTCACGAATCAGTGTTACTCTGCCAACGCTAGCCGGTTTGGGCTGAGTACAATAGTTATGTGAAGCCTGATATAACTTAAAGTAGAGTTTCTGGTTACGTCCCCATCCTTCTCGTTCACCCTGGAAAGAGAATTATTTCCCCTATCCTATATTTTTTATATCATTTATTTTTTATCAATTAATCTATAATTTTTTATTTTTAATATTTTAGTATATAAATGAAAAAAAATTTATATAAAAATAATAAATCAAGGCATATAGTTTTTAAATATAATTTTTTTTGATTTTTTTCTAACAAATACTAATATAAATAAATTCAAGTCAAATTATATGAAAAAGTCAAATGACGAAAAGAATATGGGACAGAGAAAGTAATTGGCAAGAAAGGAGCGGTGGAAAATGATGGTGACAAAGGTCATACGAAGTGAAGACGAATCTGGATGTGGATGACAATTATCCGATTTGTTTTATTTTATTAATTATTTTCTTTTGATTAATTTTTTTTTTTCACTCCTTTGTGATTTTAACAAAGGATGGGATTTGAGCTGAATTTTTAATGTCTGAATGTAGGGAAACAACTTCAGCTTTACATTTGATATTGATGCTCCGTTTGATGACCAATGAAGGTGACAATTCCGTTAAGCATTGACACCAGACTGAGTTCCAACTCATTCTTCTTCAACTCTGCTATGCTCTTACAACAGTTTTTCACAGGGTAACGCTACACGAGAGTGATGGAGCATGGCTTGTACGCGTTGATTTGGGAGTTTGATGCAGTTAAGTGACAACTTAGCAAGGCCTAAAATGGTGGCAGTGGGCAACAATTTCGACTACAAAAGAAAATTAGATGAAGGAAATAGTAGAAACGGTCTGGATGCGGAGAGTGAGAGAGTCGTGAGACGAATTACAAAAGGAAAAGAAGTTCTAGATTGGAAAATTAGTCAAAAAATTTCAATTCTTTTTACTCTTTTCATTCCATATTTTTTTGCATCATTTCCCCTTTTTACAAGTTTTAGAACAAGCTTACCTATATACCCTTCTTCCACTTTCACTTTTAAAAATAAAATCATGATTGTTCTGTTTTGAAAGTGATTTTACCTGTCTTTCATCTAATTTCACCTTCCAAATTCATTGGCATCGTGGATTTGTTAGGGCTCGGAGGTCAAGGCATCAAGGCTCATCTAGGTTTATCATTGAGGCATGGTGGGTTTGTTGAGACTTGTCTAAGTTTGTCATCAAGACAAGAGGGATGGGGCGCATGTGAAGGGAGGTCAAAATCGGAGCACGATATAAGGGAAAGGTCGGGATGGAGGCAAAGGGATGAGGTCGGGGAAGGAAGCAAGGAGACGGTGGATGGCATGTGGTGACTGGTGAGAAAGGAGACGATGGATCTTGTTTGATGGTGTGGTAGGCGAAGAAAGAGAAAGGATAGACTAGAGGTAAAAATAGAAAAATATACATCATTTTATCATATCTTAATCTCCATGTCATACACAATGGAGCAAAAAATATGAGACGGGGAAAGTATTATTTAGGATAAAAATGAGAAAAATTGAAAAATAATAATCCATCAAGGATGTAAACGGGCAAGGATAAATGGTGCTTGGAGTGAGGTGAATATTGTTGTTGAAGTTTTAGATCCATAAGTTTTAAGGTACTAGGAGCAGGATAAAAAAAAAATCTAAGGACTAGAGTGGGATTTTTACTAAGATTCTGTTAAATATAATAGTGAAAGTGACAAAAGGACTCATATAAAAGGCAGTATAGAAGGTAAAAGACTTTACAATAGCAAATTGAAGAACAACGTCCCATTTAGGACAAAAATAAGTTAGGAGACCCATATTGTAATTTATTGATATGAAAACAAGCACTTGAGAGTTATTCCTCGTTCATGTGTGTTTACAAAGTACTACTGGTTCCAAAACCTTTAATTCTCATTACAGATTAGTCCTCAACCTCCATTCTGTTTTATGTTCATATGTTGCATAGTAATCTACAACTCTATGTTAGACTAAGCTGACATGTAGAAACCCTAATTTATAAAGAGAAAAAATAGATAATTTAAATGGTCGATAAAGATTGGAAAAAATTACGTTACATATTGAATTTATGAGAAGACAGACACCAAAAAAAATGAATTTGAATTTAAAAAATTATGCCAAATGGCTATGTGTGAGTTAGCAAATACAGATTGTTCGATAACTATCTTTCAAAAAGATTGAGTTAGAATTTTTTAATAACTAATGGACCATTTAAACTATCAATATATTTTCTCTGTACAAATTTATGTATCAACTTTGTCTTACCTAAGGTTAGGGACAAATATATGATGCATTATAAAAGTTTGGGACCAATATGCAACCAAATGAAGGTGGAAGACTAATTTGCAATGAAATTTAAAGGTATGGGACCAAAGATGCATTTTACCCACTCCTACTTCAATTAGCGTTTATAATAATCTAGAATCCTAGATACACGCAAAAATAGAAAATAGAAAAAAAAAACAAAAAAAACAATAGTATTTCTTTCATCCTCTAATATTTGCCATTGTTCCTTAAAATACTTATGACACTTCCAATATCCATACGTCTTGTAAACTTATCCTTCTATTATGTTCTCCTTTGGTTTCAGACGGAAAAGGTAGAAGCGTCGAATGTTATGGTTAATGAAATGGTGGATAAAGGGCTGTTTAGATTTAGAGGCGTGAAATTTTGTAATGATGAATGGGACTGTGCAAATAGCTTGAACTTGAGAAGAATCATGAAGTGCTTCAAGTTGGTCTTCGGCCTTAAAATAAATATGTGCAAAATTAGAGGTTTCGGTGTGTCATTGTAGGAAATTGAGTTGGCAGCGGTAGAATTGAAATGTTCAACAGAAAAGATGCCATTTTTGTACCTCGGCCTCCTAGTTGGTTCGAATATGAGAAGAGGAAATGCTTGGAAGGCTATAGTGGACAGATTTAAAGTAAGATTGAGTGGATGGAAGATGAATTTGCTGTTAGAAGGAAGAAGGTTAACATTGATCAAGCCTGTGCTAAATAGTCCATCCCTTTATTATTATTTTTTTTCTCTCGATTTTTCGCACCCCGATGAGTGTTATTCATCATCTTGAAAGCTTGACAAAGAATTTTTTATGGGGGGTTGCGGGGAGGGTAGTAAAATATCATGGGTTAAGTGGACTAAGGTGTTAGAGAGAAAAGAGTTGAGGGGCTTGAGTGTGTAGAGCTTGAATTATAAAAATATTTCATTATTAGGTAAATGGTGGTGGAAGTTTAGATGTGAGGAGGGGGCATTTTGGAGAAGAGGCAGGTTTGGGGGCAATATTGTTGAAGTTAGTAAATTATGTGAGGGGTTAATTAGGCTTTGATTTTAGGGGCTTTTTCCTCAAGAAATTGGGTAGGGTTGATAAGGTGAAATTTTTGGAGGATATTTGGGTAGGGGAGATTAGTTTGAGAGATAGGTTCCAGTGCTTTTGTAGGGCTGACAGAGAGAAAGAGCGTGTTGCTGAAAAAAGAGGAGCATGGATGGAAAACAAATGGGTTTGGTCATGGGATTAGAAGAGGCCTTTAAGGAGCAGCCAGGAGAAAGACAGCACGTTTTCAGTCAACAGACTTTACAAGCTTGTTAATGCTACAACAGTGAACGTGCAGGCAAATCAACGAGCAACCATTTGTAATAATCTGGTACCGGCAAAAATCAACATATTTCTATCGAACACTATGATGGATAGGCTTCCAACAAAGTTGAACCTTACCATCTACGAAATTCAACTTGCCGCCGAGGTGTGTCTCCGGTATGTACTTCCTGTTTGGAAACTGCTAACCATGTATTAAACCGATGTCAACGGTATTTAAAGGCTAGCAAAAAATATACAGTTAGTGGAAATGTATATAGGCCTAAATGGTGCTGATCTTGTGGAAGTGGTTCATGACAGGTTGGGGTCGTTCAAGAATAAGAACCAGTAGATCGATTTTGGAGGTGATCAAGGCTTGCACAACTTGGAGAATTTGGATTAGTACAAATAGTTTGATGTTCAGAGGTAAGCAGTTTTCCACAAATGAGTTGGTGAACGATACTCAGTAATTTTCATTTACATGGATATTGGGTAGATGTAAGAAATTAAAATATTGTTGGTCTCAATGGTGCCATGATCTGATGGCTGCAGTGAACAACTGGGTATAGTTATAAGCGGAACCTAGATTTGATGATTTGATTGTTTTCTGTGTTTAGCTTTCTATGTGAGTTTTATGCACTACCCGTTAGAACTCTTAGGTTGTAACACTTTTCATTACTTTATATATGCAATTTGCTTCTTGCCATTCGAAAAAAAGTATTTACATGTTTTTTTTTTTAAAACAAAAAGCTTTGTTCCAATAAAAGTGAGTCAAACGGTATTTTGCAAACTAACAATAGCATACGACTCTCACTACAACACAGATGTAAAATCACAACTGAAAATCGAGTTGCATTTCAATTGCGATATTAGTCAAAAGCAACTACTTCGCTACCGCAAATGGTTACATTTTTTCAAGTCGTAACATTTTCACAGCTGAATCTTGAATACTAAAAGTGACTGAAACATTTAATCAAGAATCAGTCAAAAATATTATAAGATGTTTTAAACCCTGTGACTGACTACTTCAGTCACTATATTAGCGACAATCATGGTTAGTCACTATATTAGTACTTTTATCTTTTAAACAAAATACATTATTATTTAATATGATTATTATTGAATTAATATTATTTAATATAATTGGTTATTTAATTGGTAGCTACATTAAATTGGTATGAATATTAACTTATTTTAATTATTAATAATAAAATAGTCAAATAATGAAATTAAAATTTAAATAAAATACATCTATATTAATATGAAAGTCAACATACATATCCAAATATAAAATTCAAAAATCACAATTCAAAAATCATAATTAAAAAAAATTAAAAACTTAGATCTAGAGACGGTTGAAATGAAGAAGGCTGAGGGCGAGGTGGAGGAGACTAAGCAACGGTTGCAAGGCTGAGGCTGAGGTAGAGGAGATGGAGAGGATGGCGGTGAGGCTAAGGTCGAGGAGACCAGGCGACAACAGCAAGGTGGAGGCGGAGGCAAAAGAGGCCAAGGCGATGGCAGCTAGGCTGAAGAGGCAACCAAGTTGGATGATGATGAGGCCGAGGAGGTGACGGCGAGGACGTCAAAGAGGCGAGGTGGACGGCGAGAATATCAAGGAGGTGAGGTGGACTAGCGAGGAGAGAAACAATGACACGGACAATTGGGTGAGGAGAAAAACGGCTGAGGTGGATGGCGACATGGACGGAGATGACGGACGGCGGACTGGCAAGGGGAACAGATGGTGACGCGGATGAGTGTGGTAGACTAAAGGACAAAGATAAGAGATGAGAGTGAGATTATAGTGAAAGGGTTGAACTCCAACCAGGTAAAGCATAAATATGTGTATAAATATTTATGTGTGTACATACATGAATATAATTACATATGTGGTACAATCATAAATATATATAAGTTCATGAAAATTTCTCCATATAAATAATTTCAAAAATTAAAATTAATAAAGAAATTATATCATATACAGGAAAATAAGGACCATAAGAACAATTCTCATACCTTATTAATTAATTAGACTCTAAACATGCAAACCTTAAATTAACCCTTAAACTCTAAATTAAATCCTAAGACCTAAAACCCTAAAACCCCTATGACTTTAAAACCCCAAACCCTACTTTTATAACCCTAAATCGTAAACCTTAAACCTAATTATATACCAACAACCATAATTCCTAAACCTTAAATACAAACCCTAAATTAAACCATAATACCTAAAACCCTAAACTTTAATTTTATTTCCCTTAACCCTAAGATCCAAACCCTAAACCATATTTCTATATCTCCCTAAATCCTAAACCCTAAATCTAATATAACATTAACCCTAAATCTTAAACCCCAAACCAAACTACTATTAACCCTAAACCCTAAATACAAACACTAATTAAAACCTAAACTCAACTACCAGTAACCCTAAACCCTAAATGCAAACCCTATTAATTAAACCTTAAACCCTAACCCTAACTACCATTAATCCTAAACCCTTAACCCTAAATAAAAACCCTAATCAAACCCTAAACCCTAAATACAAACCCTAATTAAAACCTAAACCCTAATTAAACCATAAACCTAACTATCATTAAGCCTAAACCCTAAATACAAACCCTATTAATTAAACCTTAAACCTAACTATCATTAACCCTAAAACCTAAACCTTAAACCCTAAACCCTAATTAAACCCTAAACCATAAATATAAACTCTAATTAAACCTAATTAAACCTAAAACCTTAAATACAAACCCTAGTTAATCCTTAAATACTAAACCTAATATATACCATTAACCCTAAATCCTAAACCCTAAATGCACATCTCATACCCTAAATTTCAATACTCTAATACTTAATTAAATGCCCTTAAACCATCCTAATTCTATATCCCTAAACCCTAAATAAATTCTCAAACCCTAAATCATAAGAAAGCTCTAAATTAACCTTAAAATAAATCCCAAAACCCTAATATTAAATTGATTCAATTAATACCCTAACCCTATACTAATTCCAAACCCTAAACCTTAAATAAAAATCTCAAATCCTAAATCTATGTCCAATACCCTTAATCTCTTAAAAACCTTAAATCCTAATTCTATATATCTAAACCCTAAAAAAAATTCCAAACCCTAAAACAAAAAAGATCCTAATACATTTACCCTAAACTCTAAAAATACCCAAACCCTAAAACCCCAAAATTTCAAAATCAACTTAGCCACTAAGAAGGTGACTAAGGCAAATTAGATACCTTAAAAACAAATTAAATGACGACTACAATCAAATCTATAAAAAGTTTTCAACTGAAAGGAGACTACTATGTGGGCGACTGAAACTTTTAATCACCCATCAGTTATAATAAAAAGTGCATATTTTTTATTCTAACTGCTTAGCGACTACAACATCTAATGACTAACTTTTAGTCGCAATTTTGCATCAATGTTATCACTACGAAAAAAAACAAGTATTTTGAAGCATAAGTCTTAAAGTGGTTACTAAATACCACTTTAGACTTCCCAGGTGCGCATGATTTCGAAGCGACCACCATTGACCGCTTCAAAAGTTGCTTTGATGTTGGGGGCAAATTGAATATTAGCAAAAAGATTCGGGGGGAAAGAGTTAATATTGGCAAAACCACTTATGCAACTCTCCTCTTAGTCGTGCGCGAGAGATCACAAAACGCCCTTCAATTGCCTGCTTTGCATCTTCCGTCTCTCGTCGTCATCCCCAATCGCCTACTTTGCGTCTCCCGTCTCCCATCACCCATCTCCTTTCACCCACCTCCCGTGGCCCATTGTCCATTGCCCATCACCCATCGCTCATTGCCTGCTGCCCATCACCTGTCGATTTTGTTCAATTGGGAAAAGACATCATTCGAGAAATTTCAGCTTTGGAGAAAGGTGGCCACCATTAGATGGAGGGCCCAATTTGGCTAAACCCTAAGGTCCTTTTTTATTCCAGGCCTCCACTCCCCTCAGAATCATCGGATCTTACGCAGGGATTGAAGACTAAAATGCTGTGGATGATAAGCATGTTGATTGCAACTTAGACAATTTGTTTACATTTTACGCAAACTTGGAATTAAGTTTACAAATGATTTTGAATTGTTTCATGATCTGTGTTTCTAGTTCAACTTCTTTTGTTTTTGCTTCCTCGTATTTGACGTAGTGGCTGCTAGTCAATTCATCAACATTTGAAATCTTGTCAAGGTGGTAAGTAGTATCTCGCTTGTAGCTATTGTTATGGTTCCTATGTTTCGTGTGTTACTCATGGATATTATTGTTATCTCTACAATTGAAGTTTCCAGGTGAGGACTTGTGAAGGATTATGAACTTCTAACATAATATCTGTAACATGTCTGTCATAGCACATGTTGACCATGGTATAAATCTTATTCCCAATTTGATTAAACCTCTGGGATTAGGTATATGTCATAGCAGTGCCATATCTTGCAGAATGAGTTTTGCTTTTATGGCATATTCTAATTTGCATGCCTTGTTGCTAGATATTTTCAATAATGTGTTAAGCTATTTCCTAGATATAGCTGTAATCACTAGCACTTCTTTTTGGCAAGCTTTTCCTATTCGCTTGAAAACTATTGATATTTTCCTTTATTTTCTTGGTGCAGCTTATTATCATGGAGTGATCGGTTTGGTTTTCAATTTAAAAGCAACACTATGAAGCCAATGTTTTCTATTCTTATATTCATTTTTTTTTTTGTTTTAATGTTTGAGAATTTTAGTGTTTCTTATAATAGATCTTTATCTGTAGATACATCTGCTTGGTTCTTTTATGAGCCAATCTTGATCTGTAGAATTTATGCAGATAAGTTAGGATCGTTTCTCTTTCTACTAATATTAGGTCTAATTTAAACTGCTGTTTTATTTTACCTTCTGAGTAATACCATAAGCTGATCATTAGATGTTAATCTTTGTATTGATCTAAACTGCATGCACGGTCTGATGGCCTACAATGTTAACTGTATATTGTTATGATGACAACAATTCTGTCCTGCTGCTAAAATTCTGCTATAAACTAAATTCTTGTGATGGATCTTCTGTTAGACTATTAATTTTTGTAGCCCTAATGAGATTTGTAAATCTCATTCTATTAATTTGCTGTGAATCCCTTGCTCTACTTACAAACAATGTAACTAGGACATTATTACTCATGGGTAACTATAACAAGACTGCTTTTGTATTTCATACTAATAGCTAAATTGTTGAGTTGTAGCATCCTCTGTTAACAGAACTTTGTTTCAAGTCAGTTGTCAGTCCGATGACCTGTAGGCAACACATGAGCAAGAATCTAATTAGTTTATTTGGTGTGATAGATCATTCCACATGTATGGTTTTTGGGTTAGTATTCTGAAGCTATTAAGGTAAGATTAAAAAAGTAGGAAGAAACAACTAAGGCAGAAATAAGTTATTCCTAAGATATTGAATCTAATTCCTACAATTTCATAGAAATAGCTTGTTTGCGACTAAATATACTTGGTCTCTTTTTTTTTCCTTGCACTTTTTAATCTTCTAGATTGTACTCGGGGAGCAATTATGGCAACATATTTCAAATCAATCCTGAAGCACTCTTGGCAGATTATACATGAACCAGTCAAGATGCCTCTTCATTCGCCATAAAGTAGGTACTCCTGTTCTGGATAAATTGCATTTATGGCCTTTAGTAATTATCCAAATTATTCGCCAAGCATACTGTCATGAGCTTTAATTAATTGCATGTAATTATTAAAGAAATTGACTTTGAAATTAAATATCCCCGTTAGTACCAAGAAGCAAATATTGAACTACTGTCATGATCTTTAATTAATTGCATGTACTTTAAGTCGTAAAAAATACTTGATATCTATGCCAAGTTGTTTTTGTGAAACCAACGGGTCCGTGGTTTTTTATTTACACAACAAAATGAGTTATATATTTTCTTTTTCTTGATTATTTCTTTACACAATTTTCAACTATGATCTTAAGTTTACTGAAAATGGGAAGGAGATGAACACCACACACACCATGGGTAGGAGTTATGCTCAACGGAGGAAAAATATGGTACAATCCATAGCTTACATTTCCAAATACACTTATGGTTTATAGTTTTGTATATGTAGGATATTAGTTTGGCAAAATACAGTAATACATTTTGTTTACAGTTTGGTGGTTTTCCTACTGATGCCCAAAGCAATGCCAGAGTCAAAATCGAGTAATGATGAAGACGTTGCTGATACCCATGAAGATAACTAGGCTTTGATTTGGTACATGTAAAAACTTATGTGCTTAATGTTGACATTTCATGGATGTTATTTATTGTGTCTAATTAATTGATACTTTTTGTCTTTCTTGGATAATTTGAACTTTGTGGATGTTGATCAGGCTATGTATTATAGATGATACAAGGTTTTGATGACTCGTACATTGTTGCGCAGAGACTTAATTTGATAAATTTTGTAATAAAATAAATTTTTATTATAAGTAATTAAAAAATTTTCACTTATAAATTTACATTAATCAACTAAAATTTTGTTTTATTTTAATTTTGAGTTGGGTTCTTTTTACATTATATTCTTATCATTAAAATGATTAGTTATGATTAAAACATAGTGCTGTAAAACAAAAAATTGTATGTGTTTTGAGTTTATACATATTTTCTTTGTTATTAAAAAAGAATTTACTAAAATTTTTCATCTCCTATTAATTCAAAATCTAATTTTTAATATCAATAAAAAAATTATCTAGAAAAATTTACTTTAAATTTAAGCAATTATTGACCAAATTATTTTAGTAAACTATAGACCTTAAAGTAAATAATTTATGCAGCAAAATTCAATTATCAATAATGAAAAAAATGACTGAAATATAAAACTATATTTAACTTATGTCAATCAATTAATGGTTTAACTATTAAATTAATAAAAATAAAAAGAAAAGAAAAAAATTGACTTAAGCCAAATCAACCAGAACCATAGTCAAAAGTAGACAAATTATAATGATTAAAGTTTCATTTCAGAAAGCAATAATAAAGAAAGATAATAAAAAAAAGTTTGGACTAAGATAAAAACTGGAAAAATTTTATGTATTAAAGGTTTAATAATTGATTTAATAAAGTCAAAAAATGATTTAACGAAAAAAATAAACAAATTATGGTAACTAATGTCTTAGTTTAAAAGATAGTATATGAAAAACAACAAAAATAGTTTGGTGACCAAAAGAGCAAATAGAAAAAATCTAATTCAATATTTATTAAATTTGGGGACCAAAATGGAACACGGACAAAACTTGGGGACTAACTTCAGAAAAAGTGAAAATTCAGGGATTGAAATCGAGTTTTAACCAAAACAAAACATGAAACAGACTAAAAATGAAAAATTGCAACACATGTTCTAAAAAAGGCGAGTGCCTCATGAAAAGGGGATCAAATTGAAAAAAAAAAAGAGTTAATAGCATCCAAGAAAAGGGGGGAAAAAAAAAGTTGTAGTTAATGTATAATGAGGCACTATTAATGTACAATGAAATTCACCATAGATTAATAGTACAAATACTTGTCTCTTCTAGAAGTAAGTGAAGTATGTGGAGACTCGTTTAATAATACAAGTCATTGATGGAACAATATAAAAAGATAAGACATACTTTGACATTAAAAAAAATTCAAGTATAGATAATTGTAAATACACAGAATAGCTAAATAAAGATGTGTTTACATTAATCATTATAATTTGCCTACTTTTGGCCTGGTTTTTTTTTTTTTTAAATACAACCCTAATTTTTTTTATTTTATAAATACAAAGATAGAAATAATTGACTTAATAAAGATAACAATTGGTTTAACTAAAAAATAAATAAATTATGATCACCAATGTCTTACTTTAGAAGATAGTACATAAACAACAAAAAAAAAGATTAGGGATCAAAAGAGCAAATAGAATATCTAATTAAATAATTATAAAATTCAGGGACCAAAATGTAACACGGATGTAACTCAGGGCCTAAAATGGAAAACTTAGAAAATTAGGAACTGAAACTGTCTTTTTACCGAAATAAACATGAAACAAACTTAAAACCAAAAAAATTGCAACATTGGCACTCACAAAGGTGAGCACCTTGCTAGAAGAGGATCAAATTAATAAAAGAGCAACTCACATCTGAAAAAGGGCAAAAGCAAAAAAAAAAATGATGTATTGTTCATCTACTGTAGATGAACAGTAAAATTGTTCCTTCTTTAGAATATAGTATAATTTTTATTATATGTGATTTTGGTTTTTGCAACCTTGTTTATATTTAAGTATTTATCTTACTCAAAACAAAGCAGCAACTGATTATTATAAAAAATATAAGATTATATAAAAGAATCTAGCCAAAAAAGTAAAATATAAGCAGAAGTGATTGACCACTTTTAATTATGGAATCAACATATGAACAATAGAAGCGGTTAACCACTTATAATTATTGGATCAGCTTATAAACACTAGAATCAGTTAACTTCTTCTAATAATAGAATGCAAAACAATTTACTTGAAGTGCTTAACCGCTTCAAAAATGGCCGCCACAAAAAAGTGAAGCGGTTCTTGACCACTTCAGATTTCTTTAAAATGAGTCTACTAGAAGCAATTGTCTGAAGCGGTTGGCAACTGTTTTTATTTATTTAGAAATGGTCAGAACCGCTGCTATGAGGTACTAAAAATTGCTTCTAATAATCTATTTTCTAGTAGTGTCTAAGAAACAATAGTAACATAAAACTAGCTACCAAAAATACTATCTGTTCTTGTGATATTGAATGAAAAGAAGAGAATCATATTGAATTGAACCTTCCATATAAACTAGAATAAATCTAAAATAGATAAATCATAAATAATTGGAACAAAGCCTAGATAGAGCATGTCAACTAGTCAAAAGGATCAATAGACAATCCAACCAAATAAAAAGGTAGATCAATCAACAAAAAGTCTAATATAATGAATAGATTAAAAAAATTATCGCCATCCCTGAATCATTATATGAGAATGCCTCACCATTGGTGCTTGCCGTTTTTCACCCTCCACCCTCCACTTAACCCCTAGCATTAAAAATGGATCACCCATACTCGTTCTCCATAGAATATCAGAAGAACTTGATGATGCTTCTGCTAATAGTGATAAATGAATTTTGTGAATAAGAAACAAGAAAAAAAAATGGTGAAAAAAAAAAAGATGAATGGTGGTTGATTAGGTGGAATAAAAGCAGTAAATTAACTAGCTAGGTGGATTAGAATTTGAAACTCTTGATAGAAGATCTAGTGAAAAGAAAAAGAAGATGATGCAGAGAAAACAGATGGAAAAGAGTTAAAATGGCAGCTATTCCACACATGAATAACATATTTATGTATGAATGGCCTCAATTTAGGCGGTCCCTCGAGTATCGATGCAATTATTGACATGGCTTCACGAAAATCCTTATAGTAGGGTGTAGGTAAACAAAGTTGTCACCTTAGTTTAAAAAATGGGTAAAAACTAAGGAAAAACTTATTTTGACTCCAAAATAATGAAAAAGGTAAATTTTTTAAACACCAGAGATTTTGGAATTGGGGATTGGGTACGAGTTGGGAATATATTAAGTACCCAATTCATCTAAAATTAAATTTTAAAAAAAGTGAAAACCAATCATTTTGGCAAAAGTGAGATGTATGCATGACCAATTTTAGCTTTAGTTTCACAAACAAAGAAGGTAGGTTCCAATTGTCAAGCTTGGACTTAGGTTGAACTCTGAAGCTTCCTATCTATTAGGTGCAAGTCAGGATCAAAGCCTATATAGTTCACTCCCATGTGAATGGGAGGTTTAGGTGATTAGTTAGATGCGTATATGTATGGTTGGTGAAGTGGTGGCAACAAGGGCAATCGGATCTCCTTGTAGTGTGGAATTGGATGTTGAGGATGGGCAGGCTCACCTCAGCATGAAGATGGTATTTTTTGTGTAGTCTATAAAGCCCAACAAAAACATATAAAGCATCTCGGTTAAGTTTCAGATTGGGTTAGGGATTTAGGTCCCGAAATGGGTCGATTTTCAATTCTTTCACAAATGATGGATTGACAGTGAACAAAGGGCTAGGCTTTGACAATGATGGTAGGGGCAGCCTCCAAGGGGACAGGAAGCTAGCAATGATGATGGAGCACGACAAATCGAGGTGGGGGTCAAGGTGTGCGGTGTTTTCCTTTTTTATTAAGCATTACTAACAGTCAGATGGCACTTGAAGGTAGTTTTCAAGGGTGTTTGACAGTGGCATAAGGGATTGGGACTGGAGGCGATGGTTGGATAGGCTGGTGACAAAGTTTGTGGATGGTAGTGGCAGAGATGGGAAGTTAGGGTTTCTGGTAGAGGTGTAAGTTATGGCCCTGAACTAAAACCTGACCTTAATTTTCTTGTTCAAATTGGGTTGCAAAAGAGAAAATTGAGGATTCAGGTTGATTTGAGTAGACCAAATTCTGAAACTTCAACTTTTAAATATCTGACCCGACCCTATATTATATAATAGCCCAACCATTCCTATACTACATTATGTAATAGCCCATTCCATCCTAATGCCTAAACCAAATAACCGACCAGTCCTCCCAATTTCTAATTTCTAAGTTCTAACCCTAGCCTTCTTTTCTATTTCCTAGTCTTAATTCGTCAATCCTATTCGCCTCACCTTAAGCTGAAACCGTAGACCTCGTTCCTCCCTCGTTATTGATTCATTGGCCTCTGACCTTTCTTTATCCCTCATTGTCCCTTTGATCTGGCATTTCTTGTTGTCCCTCATTTGATTCAGTATCTTTAGTCATCATTCTCTTAATTCGGCATCCCCTGTCATCTCTCCCTTAATTCGGCCTCCCTCGTCATTGCCTCATCCCAGCCGTAAGCCATCTGCCAGGCTACCGTTACTAGCTGATTCTGATGCTATGAAGCACACTGAGCCGTTGCCATGTTGAGCCCTTCAGTCATCGCTGTGCCTACTTTCCTCCCAGCCAGTCACCACCGTCAAAGAGCGATTCAAAAAGCCAACACTCACCGTAGCAATTAGCCGAGCCAGTGGACACATAGCATAAGTCTTCAAAATAACAAGTTAAGCCATCCCTAATTAGGTTAAGGTTGGTTTGGGTCATGACTAAAATGGTTGGGTTAGGGTTAAGGTTACTCAAGTTAGCAAAAGACTATAAAAATTAGGTTTTAACCCAAACCTAACCTTATAACCCAAAACTTTTATCCCTAATTTCCAGGGCTGGGAGTGAAAAATCAGGGGCTAGGGCTACAGTTCTTTGTTTTTAGCTCTAAACTCAAGGTTTGGATTTTTTTTTTGTCATTTTCTTACGAATGAGAGGCCTTATTTATAGCCTTAACAAGTGATTGATCCCCAAGAAAGCATATAATATTTGGATCTTGATTAAATTAGGCTAGAATAATATAAAATCTAATAATTGCATATTTAGTTTGTAATTCTCTCCTAACTTTCAGCTTGGCCTAAAATGATATAGAATCCTTAATTAAGCCTAAACTTCTCATATAATTTTCAATTGAGGTTGAGGGGTTCATAAATTGTCAATTAAGGCCTGAAACTTTGTAAGATTTTTAATTAGTGCCCAAACTTTAACGAGTTGATCAATTAAAATCCAAATTTCACAATTTAGCACAATGTTAAACCAACTTACCCTAAAGACTCGAACTTTAATCTAAAAAATGAAAACAACCTAATTAAGACCTAAATAAAATTTAAAGGCTCATCAACAAATTTTTGGGACATGACAACAATTTTGAGACATGGAAAGACTAAAATAGCCTTAGATATTAACTAACTAATATTTATCTAACCTAAATAAAGGCCAAAATGAGTGTTAATATTATGCTACTCATATAATTCAATATTTAATGAACGTCATCTTTGAAGAAACTTATTTAATATGGTTATAGATATAACATCAATATTTTTCAAAAAATAAGAAAGTGAAGAATGAAAAGAGTGAAAAATATTATAAGTTGGATATAGTATTTCGTTATACAAATTTGCAATGTTAACTGATGAGTGATGACCAAAAATTGGTATTTCGGGTGATAATCATAAAATTGATTACCCCAAAAAATTTAGACATTAAAGTGTTATTATTATTGTTGTTGTTTTTCTTTGAAGAGTCTAGGTCCATCTAAAGTTTATGCCAGTAAGGCTGTAAATGAACTAAATGAATACAAATAAGTTATACTTGTGTTTGTTTGTTTACTTTTTAATGAACGTAAACATGAACACAAATAAAAACTAAACAAAACTTCTTTGCTCATGTTCATTCATTTATTACTAAACAGGTTCGTGTTCGTTTGTTTATAATAGCAATAGCATGACTAGAACAAATATAAACAAATGAATATATTCATGAATACCAAACAAACTGAACATGTCATATGAAAGCTTGGAGAACTCTGGTTCTAGTTTCATAAATCTATAAAGAAACTAGTCACAAAAAAATTGGAGGTATTCCAATTTAGCAAAGAATGTAGAACACAAGCGTATCTGAATCTTCTAAACTAACACATAATTTGAAGGAGGGGAATAATCTAGAACACGAGCGTCCGAGGGTTTCTCTCTTACTAATCGTGAATTGAGCCTAGATGCCAATAAAAGGTGCGAGAAGGAAGGTTAGCATCCAAAAGAATTAAGGCTAATAGCTGCAACCAATCTAAATTAAAGCAAGTCTAGTAATGACTGATGGGCTAATAGGTGATGATAGGAGAGATTATAAGTTAGGGCTATGGGGCTTGGCTTAGTGCAGCAATATATTCAAGCTATAAGGGGAATAACCAATTAGGTGTGGAGAAATAAAGACAAAAGATTAATTTGAGGGAAATCGGGGTATAATCATATGTGTGGAGTAGGTGGACACTAATGAACACATACACACACACACACATATATGTTTGTATATGTGTATGTATGTATAAAATAAATGTACACTTAATATATAAAAAAAACAAATAAATGGACCTAAATTAACAATAACCCAATTGTTTGTAAACATAAATGAATGGATATGGCCTTGTTTGTGTTCATTCGCTTAACTAATTGAATAAAAATAATTTGTTTGTGTTCATCTATTTAACTAAATAAATGAATATAAATAAATTCCAGTCAAACAGTTCACCAAGTGCTTTGTTCTTTTACACCTTTATCTGCCTACCAGCTTCACTGGTAGAGTGAGAGGCATGGGCTCAAGCCTCAGTAGTCACAATCCAATAAGCCAACTAACAAATAGTTAAACGCAATTTAATGCCCTCAAGGTTTTTTGAAGCAAATAATTTATTCTACAACTTTCCTCAATGCTTGCAAGACTCCTACCTTAAATATGATTATAAAATTCTTCTCATTATCCAGAAAAGAAAAAATTCCATCTAAAATTGAATTATATATAAATAAAGCAAGACAATCTTTACAGAGTTTTTAGTCTTTTCCTTAATTGTCACCCTCACTAACTGTCGTGTGGACATTTTTTGTTACTCTTTTTTTAGTGAACGGTATAATGTGAGATTAAAATTGAAATCCTAAAACTAGTCATCATTAAAAGTAATAAAAAGCTAACACTATTAAACTTTTTTTTTTTTAAGCACTGTTAAAATTTTTTAATGAAACAAATCATTTTGGAACGTATTTCTAATTTTTTGCATAAACCATTTTGGCACGAATTAGAGAAAGAAAGTCCAATTTAGGAATATTGGCATCCATACAGCAAAAATTAAGGAGTTTTTGTATCTAAGTATATATATATATAAAGCAGGATAATTTTTATGGAGTGTTTAGTCTTTTCCTTCATTGCCACCCTCCCTAACTACTACGTGGACATTTTTTGTTACTTTTTTTTTAGTGACGGTATAATGTGAGATGAAAATTGAAAGCCCAAAACTAGCCTTCATTTAAACTAATGGAAAAGGTAACACCGTTAAACTTTTTTTTTTTAAGCACTGTTAAACTTTTTTAATGAAAGAAATCATTTTGAAACTCATTTCTAATTTTTTGCACAAACCATTTTGTTATGAATTAGAAAAAAAAAGTCCAATTTAGGAATGTTGGCATGCGTACAGAAAAAATTAAGGAGTTTTTGTGTTAATCACAAAAAAAATTAACATTTATCTAAACTTAGTTGAAACATGTAATTGAAGCCTAAAGATTTTGAACTTTTAAAAATATGATTTTTTAACTTTAAAATTATCATTATTCATTTTCCTTGGATAAGAAACAATGATTAAAGGAATTCAAAAGTTTAGATCAATGAAAAAATCATCATTTAATCTCAAATTGCTTTCTTCTTCTTCTTCTTCTTCTCTTCCTGTTGTCTCACCTTTTTTTTCCCATATCTACAACTATATTTGCACACCACGATACCATTCAACTCTCTCCCTTATGCCCTTTCATTGCCTCACAATCATTCTAAATTATCTGTTAAGGAACATCATATTATAAAATTGTTCTGGTAGAACCCCTGATGGAGGCTTCTCGCGAGTAGGAATGGCTAATGCTATTTGAGGAGGATTGAGCATGTGATTCAGAGGTAGGTTTTTTTTTTCTCTGCATTCACTACAATGGGGCAAAATATTTTCTACATCAAATTCCTATGGTAAAAAGTGTAGGAAAAAGTTTTGCAGGAAAACTATAGGAAAAAAACATGTTGACTGGTCAATATGGTTCTTGGCTGACGGTTTTCCTACAATAAAAATGTGACAGATAAAACCATAGGATAATTATCATAATAAAATTGTGGGAAATTCTGGCATGAAATCGTCCGATATTTTTAATGCAAAATCAATGGGTATGGACCACATATGTAAAAAAAGTGTTGGACATATTGTCCTATGATTTTCTTGCAAGATCTATTTCCTACTCTTTTATGACAAACAATGATATGAGCATCTTTAAAATGTAGGAACTTTTCTTGCAGTGATTTTCTTACAGATTATTTTTCTTATGTTTTTGTGACATAAGTTACTACATATTTGCTACACCTGTCTTATAGTTTGACTTTTCATATTTATCCTACGATTTTGCTACAAATTTTTCTATTAAATATCTTACCTTTGCCTTCTTCTTGGCCGGTTCGTCTCTGCTACTACTTCAGCATCCGTTTTGACTTCTGCTTCAACCTTTTCTTCTGCTTAATCAAGGTGTTTCAAAGTAATTTAAAAATTAATGATTTAAATAATAAATACTTGTTTCTTAGAAGATACAGTTATGTTATTTTAGGTAATTGAGTTATAAGACAATATGTTATTGCATAAGAAATATTTATTCATTAAACCTTAGATTCTCCATCCATGATTATGTTGATGACAAGTATAATATTGGTCCGATTTAGATTGTGGGTAAAGAAAATGTATTGGATTAAGTAATATTTATGATTAACATAATCATGGATTGTCTAAGTCGGACAATTGAAAGTTGTATAAGCAGTATTGCAGTTAATGTGTTCCTTTCGTAGTAGCAATTTGTGAATTTTGGTAGACTATTTCCCAAATTGTTATTGTAGTGTGTTTCTCAATAAGTTGATGTTGTTGAAAAATGCTGTGAACAGGAACTGAAGGGAAATACTGCCGAAATTTACATAAAATGCTACTAAAATAGAACAGTTAAAATGCTTTATTGCTTATGCAACTTTCAATGGAAATAGGGCCTTTACCTTAACGGAGTAGGTGGTTTAGTTATGGAAAGTCGACATGCATGCATGACATATATAAGCAATTCATTAATACCATCACTATATTTATATTAGATGAAATATAATATATTTATTATGTATTTATGTTGAGGGTTTTTACTATTTATTTTACAAGGGAACCAAATGGCTACTAATGGATGTGAATAGATGTACTAGAGGACAGATATAGATGGGTATATGAATCTTAGATTTATGGTTGGTGTTAATGAGTTTTTACAGTTTGCGTATAGTAAGACAGAGTCAGAAATGATTAAATGTCATTGTCACAAATGTAATAACAGATTTTATAGAATAAAAGCGAAAGTGATAAAGCATTTATATCAATATAAATTTATGTCGAACTATTACATATGACACTGTCACAGTGAACAACATGATAGGAATTTGCACAGTTTAAGTATGGCTCGTAGTTTTTTTCTATCACACTCATATGGAGCGATAAGTGGGGAATGTGTTAATGAGTTTTTACAGTTTGCGTATAGTAAGACAGAGTCAGAAATGATTAAATGTCATTGTCACAAATGTAATACCAGATTTTATAGAATAAAAGCGAAAGTGATAAAGCATTTATATCAATATAAATTTATGTCGAACTATTACATATGACACTGTCACAGTGAACAACATGATAGGAATTTGCACAGTTTAAGTATGGCTCGTAGTTTTTTTCTATCACACTCATATGAAGCGATAAGTGGGGAATTAAGTAGTATAAATGTGTATGAACCACAACTAAAAAAAAATCATTTTTCCAACGACCAAATTTTGGCAGTTGGAAATTTCCAATGCGAAAAGCCATTGGAAATAGCAAAGATAATTTTCCAATGGCTATCACGTTGGAAAATTTGAAGACAACGTTTTCTAACGGCTTTCTAATGGCCTAGCTATTGGAAAATTGCTAACGTGCAAGTTGTTATTTCCAACGCAACGGCCGTTGGATATTTTCCAACAGCCAATTTTCCAACGTGAAGGCCGTTGAAAACTAATAAAATCATATAATAATTATTTAACGATAATAATATTTACAATATGTAACAATAATCATATAATAATCAATATAAAAAGCCTATATAGTATAATAATTTTAGAAAGTTATATAATATATTTTTAAAGCATTTTTTTTTCAAATAATAATAATAATAATAATAATAATAATAATAATAATAATAATAATAATAAATAATAATAATAATAATAATAATAATAATAATTAATTTTTATAAAAATGATTTGTGTGTGTGTGTGTGTGCATGCATATATTTATAATAATAACCATAATAATAATAGTTATAGTAATGTATATGTACATGTGTACACACACACACACACATTATTAAAGATAAAAATAATTATAATGTGTATATTTATATTACATTGATATTTATATTTAATATATTCATATTGAGATATGTTTATATATTTGTGTATATATATATATATATCATATTTATCATTTTTGTTATACAATTTTAGAAAGTAAAGTAGTATTTTGAAAGTATTTTGTTATAAAACAACAACAACAATAATAGTAATATATATATATAGTTTATTATAAATAGTTTATTATAAATAAAAAATTTATTATTTATATCATATATATATATATATATATATATATATATATATATATATATCATTTTATTTTACAATTTTGGAAAGTAAGTTTATTGGGTTGGCCAACCCATATAAAAGTGTCTATTGGGCCAATTTAGCCCAAACCTAACCTAACCTAACCCTAACTATGTAAACCCACCCACCTCTCTTCTTCTCACCCTCTCTCACCTTTCACCTGCCTCTGCCTCTCTTGCCCTTCTCTTATCGCCTCTTTCGCCCTTCTCTCACTGTCCCTCCACCTATCTCACTTATCCTTCGCCATGAGCCTCGCCCTCATTGTTCTTCTCCTTTTTCCATTTGTCGTGCCTTTCTCACTCTTCTCCCTCCACCATTGCCCTCGCCCTTCTCCTCTACTGTGAGCCTCGCCTATTAATATGCCTTTCTTGTGTCGCCATGGTTCGTCATGGCTCGTCATTCTCCTTTGCCGTTCGCCTTGGTCTTCTCCTTCGACATAAGCCTCACCTGTTCGTCCATTTGCTGTGACTCATCATGGTCGTCGTTACTCGTCATCTGTTGTGGCGTGGCTCTCCTCGCTCTCTAGCCACTATTCCCTCACTTTTTGGCCGTAGTCTGGTTTGTATTTCCTATTAGATCTAAGTTTTGCGATCTTGGATTTGTATTTTTATTTGATTTTCTATTGTTAAATTTGATTTGGAATCAGATCTAATTGTTGGATTAGATCTAGTCGTTGGATGTAAAAGATTAAATTGGTCTAAGTTGTTTTATTTTGTGTTTGTTTATTGTGATTAAGGATTGATTTTATTTTGTGTGTTGTTATTTTGTGATTGATGATTGAATTTTTTATTTTGTGAATTTTTGTGATTTTAATTTTTTTAAATTTTATAATTTTTTTGTAAATATAATTATAATTTTGTGAACTTCTTGATTTTTGTAGATTTTGTGAATTTTAAGTATGTGGAAAAAATAATTTTAGTATACATATTTTCCTATAAATATAAATTTTAAAAATATTTTTTAGTAAATAATATAAAAAATATTTTTAGTAATAATATAATAAAATTTATCAGATTTTTTTGTTGATTTTTTGTTATTTTAATTTTTATGAATATAAAGTATTAAATATGGTTTTAGTAAATATAAAATATAAATATTTTTTTTCAAGTGTTTTAATTTTTTTTTTTAAAACAAGTTTCAAATGGCCTAGCTGTTGAAAATTTCCTTCAACTTGAGCCATTGGAAAATTTCCATCAGCTTGAGCCGTTGGTAAATTTCCAATGGCTAGGATGTTGGAAAATGGTTCAGCCGTTGGAAATACTCTTATAAGCTGGTCGTTGGAAAATTTGTTTCCATTGCCTTATTTGGCAATGGCTCTATTTCCAATAGTTGGCGTTGGAAAATCAAATTTTCCTATGTGAGGCCGCTGGAAAATTGTATTTTTTTAGTAGTGAACATATTGTACATGAATCAATAGGTCCATTAACATCGAATGTAGGATCTGGAAATAGTGAAAGAATGTTGGTGGGTGAAGAGTTTATCAAAGCTAATGTCGAAGAAGTTGATAATGTCAGTGATAAAAATGATAATGTGTTCAATGTGTCTAAAATGAGAGAGGGGTTGCCTAATCCGACTACACAACAATTCTATAATTTGTTCAATGATGCAATTGCACTATTGTGGGATGAGTGCACTAAACATACACGATTGTCTGCAATGACCCAATTGTTAAGTTGCAAAAGTGAGTTTAATATGACAGATCGTTGTTTCGATTGAGTACTGGAGCTTATGAAAGAAATATATGTTGCCTGAAACTAATAGACTCCTATACACCCTATATGATGCGAAACAACTAACAAAAAGACTTGGGTTACCATATATAAAAATTCATGCTTATGGGAATAACTGTATGCTATTCTATTGCGAAGATGAGAAATTAACACATTGTCATGAATGTGGAAGCAGTAGATATAAAGAAAGAGTAACCTCCGGAAGAAAGACGTTGATTCCCAAAAAATTGTTACGGTATCTACCAATAACAAGCAGGTTGAAGCGCTTGTACATGTCATCAAAAACAGCGACTCACATGACTTGGCATGCTTATAATAAATCATGCAATGATGGAAGTATGGGTCATCCATGTCAGTCTGAAGCGTGGCGTCACGTAGATCGAACATTCCCATCATTCGCTGATGAAATTAGAAATGTTAGGCTCGGATTGTGTACCGATGGATTTAACCCGAATAATGTTGTTGGTGGAACATACACGATATGGCCAATCTTTATAGTTGTTTACAATCTTCCGCCAGAACTGTGTATGAAAGAACCCTTCATTTTTATGACTCTCCTAATTCCTGGTCCTAGAGCACCAGGACGCAACATTGATGTATTTTTACGACCATTGATTGAGGAGCTCAAAACTTTATGGTCGGAAGGGGTTGTTACATGGGACAGTTATCGACAACAAAATTTTGTTATGAAGGCATGTTTATTATGGACAATTAATGATTTTCCTGCACTAGGAAACCTTTCAGGTTGGAGTACCCATGGTAAGCTTGCGTGCCCATATTGCATGGATGAAATTGACACATTTATGTTGAAGAAATGCAGAAAGCCATGTTGGTTTGATTGTCACAGGGTTTTTTTACCACATAATCACACATTCCGTTCGAATGTAACATCGTTCATCCCAGGGAAGAAGGTTAGTGCTGTCGCTGTCCATATAAGTCAGGTGAGGAAATTCATGATATATTGGTTGTGTATTGTTTTCCTTCATTTGGCTCTTCATATGATAAACACCGAGTTACGGGGTTTGGAGAGTGACATAATTGGTTAAAGGGGTGTATATTCTGGGAGTTACCGTATTGAAAACATTTGCTAGTTCGCCATAATTTGGACGTCATGCATATTGAAAAAAATTGTTTTGAGAATATTTTTAGTATTGTTATGGATATACGTGGGAAAATAAAAGATAACTCGAATTCTCACCTTTCGCTTGAGGAGTTAAAAAAATATGTGGCATGAACTACATTTATGAAATATTAGGGGGAAATGTGTGAAACCAAAAGCATCTTATACGTTGAGTCGGGAACATATAAGAGAAGTTACTCTGTGGCTGAGAACGATAAAGATGCCTGATGGGTATGCCTCGAACTTGGGCCGTACGGTTAACTTGAGTGATGGTACATTCTATAACTTCAAGAGCCACGATTGTCATGTGTTAATGCAGAGGTTGCTTCCTATTGCATTATGTGGGTATATGTCAGGTCCTATATGGGAGACAATTTCTGAGTTTTGCTCATTTTTCAAAACATTATGCACAAGTAGGATTTGATTTGATGACATACAACAGTTTGAGCAGAATATAGTGGTTACCATATGTAAGCTAGAAAAGATATTCCCTCCTGCTTTTTTTGATTCGATGGAACATCTTGTCATCCACCTCTTTCATGAGACAAAGTGAGGCAAAGTTGTGTGATCCAGTTCAATTTCGATGGATGTATCCATTTGAAAGGTAATTTTTTGTTATTCATATTTCTACAATAATTTTCATATATTATATTCAATAATTTTCTCATATTATATGTCAATAATTGTTATATGTTTTTAACTTGGTAGATTCATATGGTTATTGAAGCGAAAGGCCCAAAATAAAGTTGTAATTGAAGGTTTAATTGTTGAAGCATACTTGGTCTAGGAAATGTCTACATTTTGTAGCCACTAATTTGAACCAAATATTCATACACAATTAAACAGGGTGCCACAAAATGATGACTTCGATATACCTGTGGATTATGTTGAGGGTCAATTACTATCGATTTTCAATACGAGATGTCATAACATACCTAGCTACGGGTGACAACATTTATTGGATCCCACTAAGAGACATCAAGCACACATCTACACTTTGCAGAATTGCAATGAGATTATACCGATTGTCAGGTGCCATATATGTAGACAAGTGTCAGGATTTTTTCTTTCAATTGGATTACTTTAATCCATTCTTGGATAAATATCATTTTAGGAACTTTGACTCTTATATATCAACAAGATTTTCCCAATACAATGGAAGTCAATTACAAAGTTATCGAGACAAACATTTCACCTAATGGTTCTCATCACACGTGAGTATCATGGCGTGATAATTTTTATGTACCTAAATGCATTGTGTTTGTATTTATTTAGTAGTTCTGTTATTGTATTAACTATCTATTTTTAGGTTGACTGTTTCAAGGATAAATTAGACCCTTGCATTGTGCAATTACCCTATGGTCCTATTCGAGCTGGCACTTTCATACAATGGATGTATTGTGAATGACTTTCATTTCCACACACAATCATACGACAAAGACAAAACGACACAGAATTATGGTGTTTGTGTAAAGGGTAAGACATAGGGATCAAGTAGGTATGATTTTATTGCCTTATTGATGAGATTACATGCATTGAGTACCACGGGAATGAGCGTGAAGCCATAACATTGTTCAAATGTACTTGGTTCGATCCGACACATGGTGTTCGAAGTTGCGCATATTTCAGTGTTATTAACTTTAAATGAAAGTCTGGATTATCACCACCTGAGCCATTTATCTTTGTGACACAGGTTCAATAAGTTTACTACTGTAAGGACCCTAGCAAGACTTTTCATCATCAATGGTGGGCGGTTGTTAAGATAAAGGCACGAGCTTTCATCTATTGTTCATCGAATAATGTTTGTGATTGGTTTGAGGACAATGAAGAAATGTCTGATGAGCAAACATGTGTATTAGAAACCACAAACGGGCCGTTTCAAGAAGCAATTTCAATTCAAGTACCCATGGTAACAACTGACAGCACCGCCCTTGATGAGGTTAATATTTTTGTTGATTTCACGTGTTATCCTGAAATATTCAAGACGTGGATCAGAATATTGAAGTCACACAAAATGATGGGGTACATCAGATGATGAGGCATCATTAGTTAGTTTAGATTTAGATGAAGTCGATGATGTTTGATCAAGTGTAATTGTTCAAAACATCTGCATATTTTAATTAAAGGTGTAATCACTTTGAATGCATGTGTGTTGAGGACTAAAATGATATAAAATTTATTAAATGTAATCATCACATATATAATTACATATATTGAAATGAATATATCAAATTTGTTTTTGCCTAAAAATATAATTATTAACTATTTATATGAAAAATGTATATAATTATGGTTTATTTTCACTTTTTCTTGTGCTTTTGCACAAAAATCACAAAAGATGAAAAATAAAAATTTAAATGGTAATTTAGTGGCAATATGAGATTGGTATAGCTACTCATCTAGCTACCCTACACCAGATTCATCAACAGCAGCCGTAGCAACAGCTGCCTCTGCAGCAACAGCCGGCTCAGTAGTAGCAGCTAGATGATGGTGCCCCAGCCGCTGCACATGACGCGTAGGTAAATGATGGTGCCAAACTCCCTGGAGGGTGATGCCCATGGGTAGCTGACTTTCCTCTACCTTCACCTCCACCTTCACAGTACCGTTCGATGATTATTCCTCGAGAGTAAGTGTTACTGACTCCTACAAATTCAATTGTTGGTATAATTATTTACTATTTTTAATTACATCACTTTATATATATATATCTATATATATATATATATCTAATATAATTTAAATTTGTTACAGCTTCCTCACTAGTGAGCCCATTCGTTTCACCGTAGCCTCCATTCATGGGAGCTTGTGGGACAAAAATTGTATAGCATGGTCACATGCATCTCAAGCTATATGAAAGGAGTACGTCACCACGTTAGAAGTAATTACTTTTTGTACATTTTTAAATAATATTTTTGTATATGGACTAATTCATATTTTTTCTATTTTAATATTGTAGAAGTATTATACAGGGGACCCTAAAGACTTCGGCCCATCTGCCGGCTCATGTTTGAGTATTGCTTGCAGTCCATCCAAAACTGCATTTATCATTGGAGGAACATTGTAATTCAAAAGATCCCTAACTTCTACAACAACCCTTACTACAATTTGTTGCGGCTACACGTTCCATCCTACTACAGTCAACAGGCATGAAACTAGTTATGTAACCAGTGGCAGCAGGAGATATGGAAGAAGCTATCGGTGGTTGGTTCCCAGGCCAAGCATGCAGCAGATACCTCAGGCCTTGTTCTAAAGCACATAATAGGCTCCATCTTAGGCAAGATGCACTAGGATCGTATGGTAACAACTTCTCCTTTCCATACATTACATTTTTTTTGTATAATTTCTTAATTACTTAAATTTTTAATGATATGTAAAAATGTTCAGACAAAAGACCGGGATGGAGTTGAGCAGTCATTTGATGAGTGGTGGTCTCATACTACAAACGTAAGAAGACCGATTAGCCCATTGAAGCAACTATAAGTAATAAATTTTCATTTACCACTGCTAACAATGTTTTAAAAAAGATATTAAGTGTGTTACTAAATCTAATTTCTTTTTCTTGTAAGAGGGATACGTCTAACAGATTCAAGAAAAACACCAAAATCTGAATGACCGCCAGCAGTTCAATGCACAGGTATAGAGCGAGGTACGTGGCTCACCAAAAAGGTCAACTACCGAGTATTTCGCTTCGACTCGCTGATCCCCACACTTTTTGACCAAATCAGGTATTTTCATTTCTATTTAACTTAATTCATTAATTTTATCACTTTTACATTACTAATTGCTACTTACCAAATTTTTTAGGCTTCACGTACTGATTTGGCTGAGAATGCTCAACTGAGGGCTGAGAACACTCAGCTATAAAGTGATTTCACCTAGTTATAGACAGAACTTCATAGTCAAATCTAGTAAGATACTGAGGTAGTAATGAGTACTATGCTTAACAGGTTGATAAAGCAGGAGATTACACATGCATCAGTTCTCTCAGATGACTTACTAACCAGATCCTCCACTCAACATCATGACGACAATGGTAGCTGGTAAGATGATGATGATCAGCTTGGCACTACATCCTGTTGATTTTATATTAAACCTTCTATTTTTTGAAATTGACTTTTTCTATAAAATTTGATTACTTTAATGTATAGTGAATTATTGACTATTTTGATCAATTGTTATATATATATATATAGTCATATATAAATAATGTCTATAATATGTATGTATGTATGTGTGTGTGTGTGTGGTGTATATATATATATATATATATATATATATGCTATATATATATATATATATATATATTGCTATATGATATATTTTTAATTTGTGTATAAATTAATTTAAAAAATTCTTTGATTGTCACAAAATCATAGGAAAAGTAAGATGCTAGATTGTCACAGATTCGTAGGAAACTAAATGTCAAAAAACTGTAGGAGATAGTTTAGTTAGAAAAATGTAAGACGTTTTCTACCATAAAACCATAGGACGTAATGAGTCACAAAAGCGTAGCACATTGGAAGTCACAATACTGTAGGAAAACTTAAGTCACAAAACCGTAGGATAAGTGGGATCACAAAATCGTAGAAAACATTTTTTTTAGAAAGCTGTAGGATTTTATTCATCTCAAGACTATCAGATAAGCTGGGGTCCACTAGCATCACAAAAGTGTAGGATTGTTCTATGCTTATCCGACGGTTTTTATTTTTTGCACTACTTTTTCCTATAGTTTTGTTTGACGATTTTAATGGTAGGAAATAAGCATTTTCTATGGTTTCCCTACATTTTTTTCTGTCTCAAATTCATTGTTCTTTTGTAGTGATTCATTAATTCTTGAATATAAAGATTATATGGGTTTCTAATTTCTTCAAGATTTTGACCCAGATTTCTTTAATTCTCCTCCTCCCATGTGTTTGATTCAGGTATGTCAATTCTTGTTTCATCCAGCATTTTCTTTTCTTCTCTTCTATTTTGGTTTCTTGCATAAATTTTCCATTTATCTGTAAGTCTTTTGTTTCCTTCCTTGTAGTTTTATGGCCGCCACTTTTTTTGGAAAATCTTGTTCTTGGGGCTGATATCTTTGTTAGCACCAATATCTCATGGTAGAAAATTTTCAAGACAAAATTCCAATGACAAAGACAACTGGGTACTTGTAACACCAGAAACTGATGGCCGACACTGGAGAAGCCTTGCTGGTGCAACAACAACTACTGCAGAAGACATATGCCGGATTGGACAGACAACGAGCGGTTGTGATGTTGGCGGGTAGGGAAGTCTTAACCATGATTTTGCGTCTGCAAGGAGAAAAGAGGTGATAAGCATGAAAGTGAGCCAATATTGAAGAACAGCCGAGGAAAAAATGGGGCACATAGTAAATTAATGTTTTTTCAATTGGAACACTTTTTTCACTCTTTAATTGCATTTAACTACATTAGATTAATTTTGTTTAGATGAATTGGATTTCTCCAGCACTAAATCTTATATAGTTTTCTCAAACTAGATTAGGCATCCCTAAACAATTTTCTTGCCTTCTTGCACAATATAATTTGTAAAGAGTTTATTCTTATCTCTATTTTCAATGTAAAATAATGCTTATTTCTGTTAATTAATTTGAGATGCCTTCATATTTGTTATCCAGTTAAGATTGAATATAGAAACATGATTGGCATTCTTGAAATTAAAGGTCTGGGTGAGAGCAAGAGGCATATGGAATTCGGGTTCTCTTGGTGTTTCAAGTATTCTTGAGTTTTAAAATATTTATAGCTCATAGGCAACTTAAGAAAATGGGTGTTGTTACAATTGCATAGTTGAAGACAAGTATTACAGGGAAGAGAAGTTTTCACTTGCTCAAGCATAAGATATACCACTGAACGGTAACTTGCTCTATTCCTTTATGATTGGTTAATGTTTGCCTTCAGCATCTGGCCCTTGATCATGGTCATATTGCTGAGTTTATTGTTTTAGTTTCTTCCTTTTAGAAGTGTCAATTATCTTTTGGATACATAAAGCATAATTGTATTTTAATGCATGTGTAAACTTCCTTTTCTACCATGAATCTGGAAAGACAGTAGGAAAATAAAGACATGATTTATGCAAACTTGCTACTGCCATCCATTTATGTGGCAACAACATGCATTGTTCTTGGTGTTGAATGTTTACATAATGAGTTATTAATTTGTGAAGTGAAGGACTATGCAATGCAATATGTAAATTTACATTTTTTTTCCTAAAAGAGAGATGAGCAAACAACAAGTTTATAATGTTGTAGTGCCTGGTACTTTTGTTTTTCCAGAAGTTGCATATAAGTCATTTTGTTTATGCTTAATGAATGACTATATTGCAAGTGTTTCATCTTTGAATTGTCAATAGTTTATCGGTTCATGCATTAGATGGCAATTTTTTTGGAATTTACAGTTCTAATTAGAAATTATCCCAAGGAATTAACTTTTAAGTTTTTTACTTGCAGGTCATAAAATTTTGTCAATTCTTAGAAAGCCTGTGGCATAAGAGAGTCCTTTTAGGTGTACCAACAAGAGTATGACAAGAGCATTTTCCTTAGTTAAAAAGTTGCAAAACATATTCATGATCAAAGATTTCACAAAATGTAATCAATATTAGAGAATTTCAATTTTAAATCAGTGGTGTAATGAAAAACTTGAAATTGAAGAATCAAATGAGTATGTGGAAACTAGAAAATTTAGTGAACAACCAAAGACTTGCAAACCTGTGTTCAATTGTGTGTTTTAGCATTAGATTAGTTAATTGCTGTTAAGAATATGTGATTAGATTGATAGCCAGGCTGTGAATACCATACAACATACGGCTTACCTCTTCTGGTCTATGAAGTGTAATTTGTTTCTGGCAACCATCAAGTTTTGAAGGAGACTGATGTAATATTCTAATGTCTTTGATGGTGAAATAGGGCATTTGAGAAGATAAAAGAAGGCATAACTGTTCTACCAAAAGAGTGGTACATTTATGTTGAAAATAATTAAAATAAATTGATTACATCTATCATTTTGTCCAATTATGTAGCAAATGCTGCAAATCCATTCAACTTTGAATACATAGTTCTTTGAAAAGCCAACTAGATCTACTCTACTTCCAGAAACACTATTCAATGATAAATTGTACCCTTATTTCTTATTTTGTAAAGTTTGTAGCTTTGAATGCATAGTTGTTTGGAAGATGAGGATTTGTCCACATGATTTTTTGTAATTTTTATCATAAATGTTCAACACTAAGGGTAGAATCTATTAATGATATTCAACACCATATTAGGATCAACATGGTACTTTTGAAAGTGTTTTTTTTATATAATAATCTTAAAAATATTTGTTTAGTATTACAATTTTTGTTATTTTGTCATGTCCAATATAATCTAGAATCTTGTAATAACGCCGGGTATATAAACATTAATAGGCCTAATTAAAGGCCCTTTACACACCCTTAACAATATGTTGCCAAATCCAACAAAAAATAATAGGCCCATTTCGAGACCAGGCCTTTAATCTTTTTTTCTTAAAATTAGCAAAAATTCACAAAAATAATTTCATGAACACGTGAAAAACTGTTTTTTTTTTTCAACTTATGGTCGTTATTCTAACTAACAATATCAAAGCAACTACCTTTTAATATTAATTCGATAATTGCTTTTTCAGGAAGATTAGACCAATTCAAAACATTGCATATATGAAGGTTATTTTCTTTTCTCAATTCGGGACCAATCCATTTTACTGGCATTACAATATAACAACAACAATTTAATATTAATCAGGTGTCTAAGTTTTAGACCATTTTAAACATAGTCTATTATGTTGTTGATCAAACCTAATACCTTTGGCCCATTTTGGCCCAAGCCTTTTCATTGCTTAGTACCAACTCACAAAAATAATTTTGTTTACATTAAATTCAAATGAACATGTTATTATTAGTTATCATCAGAATTCATATATCTAATTACTTTTATTTAGGTTGATTTAGGTAAACTAGGTTTTCAACATTATGTTAAGCTAGACTAAACTTATTTATCTAAGTGATTGAGTGTCCAATGATATATAAGTCGGGTTATTTTTTTAGGGCATTGAGAACTTTAAATTGGTTAACTAAGTTTTATCTAAGCTCAAGCACCCATTAGATTTTTTATGGTTATAACTTTTTGGTGAATTTCACAATAGTATAATATAGTTAATTTTTTTTTACATATAATCTAAGTTTGTTTGGATTTTTTTGTTATTATTTATTCTAAATTATTATACCCATTTGTCCCAAGTTCTCTGTAACATTTACTATTAATAGTAATTAATATTTAATTTTTTATCTTTAACATGTTATTATATAATGAAAAAAATTTATATATAAATGATAATTAAAGACTTATATTTTCTAAATATATTTTTTAAACCAAATAATAATATAAATAAATTTAAGTCAAATACAAGTAAAAATAAAGTGAAATGTATTAACGAATATAAGATGAGGGGAGTATATCACAATGAATAATGAAATAGCTATCACTTTACAAACCTTTTTCAATGGGTTTATGTCATTTACGTTAAGTTATATTATTATTTAAGAAGATGGATGGGATGAAAACATTTCCTTACTCATTATTATATGTCAATGCTATGTATGGAAATTACTTAGCCTGGTGTCAATAGTGGAAAAAGTATAACTATGTGGTTTATAGGCAAGCCAAGTTAGAAAGACCCAAACCAACTAAAACAATCATAAGACGGGCTTGACCTCAGGTAAGCCCAAGCTACACTTGACCTTGAGTCGAGCAAAGTTGAGTTCCAAACTAACAAATGTGCCTTAATGTTAATAAACTAATACATAATGAGAGTTTTGTCATTTATTTTTGTGATAATTATATATGACATACGTACATATATTTTCAATTATTAAATATTTATCATGTTGAATTATATTCTTATCTATTATTACAGTACTTTCTATTCTATTTTTTTTTTGTTGAAGTGGCAATGCTGGGTTTAACAACTTGCTAAGTGTGGTGGATAAAATATGACTAAAGTGATTTGTAGATAGCCGGATTCGAGATGTGTTGTTGGCCAAATCAGCTTCAACTAGGCTTAGCTTGACCGAACATGGGTCGATGAGGGAGGAGGCCTTAACTAAGTGACACAATCACTGTATGAGCATGACCTTAGGTGAAGTCCAAGCTAGGCTTGACCTTGAGCTGGATAGAGTCGGGTCCTAGGCTGAGAAAGTTTGGCCTAATGTTAATAAACCATTATACAATGAAAGTTTTGTATTTTTCAAAATCTTTAATTACATTTTTTTTGTGATAATTATATGCATACCGTGTATTGATTTTTTTTAATTGTAAAATGCTTACCGCATTGAATTATACTTCTATCAATTATTACAGTATTTTTTATTCCAATTTTTTTGGTTCTCGTGACATCATATTATCAGATTAAGAAATATAGGCTGCAGAAATATTGTACATACATATAAATTAATATCTATTTCTAAAAATATGTGTGCTTCCAAATTAATTAGATTTGAACATGGATTTACAAGTTAGGGTTTCGACACAATTCCATTTACCATTTAACAAGTTCTTTTCTAATGACTGCACTTGATCTTCACTCTCCTAACAGGTTCAATACATTTTAGTGTTTTTATGATAGAATTAAGTAGATTCTGATATGAAACTTCTATTTGTTATTGTAGCTCTATCAGCCCGGCCAATTTAAACCCGATAAAGATTAATTTTGATTAACTCTTGATGGTCACTAAGTAATCATCAACTTAGAGCTAATTTGTTTTAATTTAAGTCAACTTAATCCAAAAGGGCTTGTTTTTATATTTGCATTTTTTTTTCTTCAAACTAATTTTTTTTGAAAAATAATATTATTTAGGTGAAGTAATCCATTGATTGTAACATTTTTATGATACTATTAATTTTTTAATGAATTTTTATTTTTTAGGAATTAAAAAAGATGAAATCATAGTAATTTAATAGCATCTTAAAAATTTTATTTCGAATGGATTATCAGACCTATATGACATTGACTTTCAAGTGAAATTGGTCTTAGGAAAAAAATATAAAATTAAAAATAAATTATTTTAAATTAAGTTGACTTAAGTTAAAATAAATTGACACTTAATTGCACAACTAGCATTGTAATGTATTGATAAGACTTTACAATATATTATTAGGTATTTTTTTATAAACTGACATGACTCTAGACATCAGAAACTTGCATTTTTAATTTCTTATGCAGTAATTTTTTTCGCAATCAGGAACAAATTATGTGGTAATTAATCATTAAATGTAGACTTGTGAGTAGAACTCACTTGAATTCAAATTGACCAGTTACTAATTGAAAAATTATTATCATCGTCATGATATTGAACCTAATTGCTCACATTTGCCTGCGGTCGGTGGCTAATTTTGTACAAGTTTTATACTGCAACTTAATCATAACGTCTGCAATTTAACACCCTTTACTTAAAGCTGATATTTTTCTAAATGTATTACAGTATTACACATAAAATTTACTTGATTTGTAAGTTTATATGCCAATTTTGATTTTTTTTTCCCTGAAAATATGGGTACATTGATTTTGATTAGTAAGTACATAGTTCACCCCAATATTCTCGACACTATTTCATACCTAGCGAGTCACTAGTGATGTGAAATGGAGTTGCTTTCGAGGGGAGTGGATTTTCAATGAGCAGGTGCGTGGAGGAGTTAAATGAATAAGACTAGTGTTAATTGTGTATTGTCCTTGTTGTATGTAGGTTGAATGGGACTGTTATGGAAGCTAGCTAGCAAATGGGCAACCATTCCCGAATTTCTTTTATTATTTACAGTTGGGGAGGGTGGGCAACCTTAATATAATTACACTTCCGCATACTCCCCTTCTCTGTCGTCAATCTCTCCACCTTTGTCTTTTTCTTTTATTATTATTATTATTATTATTATGATCATCATCATTGTTATTATTATTATTATTATTATTATTTTGGAATTCAAGAAACAATAATAATTATTAGGTGGAGAGCTAGGGTAAGAGAGACGCAACCATCTAGCGTGCTTGAGAAGGACGAGAACACCAAGTAGTGAAGGATAATGCTTCAAAAGATCCAGCATTTGTTGAACCATTTCAGCTATTTGCAGGGTGAAGCTCCTTGAACTATTAAGTGTTTGAAGAACCAGCACATAGTCCAAAAGCATATTAATAGAGTGTAGCCGTGTCACTGCTCGTGTTACACCTAACAAGGCTAAATGTTTCATTTCCAGAGCTAAGGTGTGGATAATATATCACCCTATTATAATTTTAGTGGACGTTGACACCTAACTAGATCTAGGCCGCTACCCTTAGTTCTCAACCATTGCCATGCACCATCAACAACAAAGATGTTTGGAGTAATCTCCACCTTTATTAAACTCTCTTCCAATTCATCTTTTATGGATATTTAGAAAATGAAAAATTATAGTATAATAGTCTATCATAATTATAAAGGGAAATTATCAAAGAACCCATGAGGTTTGTTCGAACCTACTGTTTTCTCCCCCACTTTTCAAATACCTACAATTACCGCCTTCCATGTTAACTGCGTCATTCACCATTAATACCGAAAGGGTAAAATAATTGAATTTACCCTCTCAGACTTCTTACTTAAAAATTTTGCCCCCTAAACACTAAAACCCGTTCAAATGAAACCAATTATTCTAAAAATCCGTACCAGGTTTCGTTCCTCCAGTAGACCTCATTCGTCCTCTTCCACTGCATCTTTCTCCTCACCCTCACCCACCCCTCAACTGTACTCTTGCTCCTCTAGCCAAATCTTGGCCCCACCGGCCAGCTCCAGCCCCAGCTCTGCGCCCCTCTCACCCAAAATCGGCGTCTCAGTGGTGGACCTCGCATCTCTCCCCTCCCTGGATGTGGCCGCCAACAGGAAGATCGAGCGCCTCGCCATGACAGTCGGTGAGAATCTCTTCAACTTATGCAATCGGATGAGAAAGAAGTGCCGGGGAAGCACCGTCGGAAAAACTAGGGTACCCGGTTATCTATCGAAACCCTCGATTTCACCACCATCACTGGCGTCTTTGTCACCGTCAGGTTATGGAAAGCTTAAACCAAGGAACAATGGTGGATACGAAATCTGAGCTGACACATCGAGACCAGAGACTAGGGTAGCCCGGAGATGGGGTCGTAGGAGGAGACGCCGTCGGAGATGGTGAATGGCGAACGATGGTGAATCGGAGATGGTATACGAAATCCCTCACGTTCTCCATCCCCAGCCACCTCCGAATCCGTCGCATTCTCTATCCTCGTCTCCGCTCCTCTGCCTAAGATCTGGTCCTTCAATTACGCCCAGGTCTACTCCTCCGAATCCGATTCGAGCATGCGAAATCGAGACACAAAAGCAAGGAGCGAAATTGAGAGGAGTGAGAGCACAGGGAAAGGGAATCGAAAGCATAGGGAATCAAAGCACAGGGTTGATTGGGGCTCACGCAGCGGATTCTGAGTTAGATGGTTGTTTCTGGGAAGAACACTAGAACCGGGATGATGAACAGAGATGAATGGGTAAATCGTTAGATATAGAAGTTTGGGGCCAAAATTTTTGTCGAGAAAGGTCAGACGGTCTAAGTCAGGCGTTTTTCCTTTTCTGTGGTAACGGTCATTAACGGAGTTAATTTTCAAGGGGGGTGTGTGCTGGTTTCTGAAAAATAGGAGACAAAAATTGTAGGTTTAAGCAAATCTCACGGAATTTCGGTAATTTCCCCTAATTATAAACAGATTAGGATCCTTCGTTCATGTGACCGACACATTCACATTAATGAAGAACCAGAATTACTAGTAAATAAATAAGGCCCTTAAAAAATTTTGGTGTGTATATGTATATAATTAGATGTATTTGTTGACAAATTTTGGAGTGTGCGTGTATAGCAATTATGAAGATATCAATTATAAAGGTGAAATTGATGTATGGTATCTTGTTTTTTCAAATTTAGAATAGGCCTGGACCATTTGGACCAAAGCGTCAAGTTGTTTTTTTCAAATTGAGAATAGACCTGGATCATTAGAACCACAGCGTCAATAGTCTTCTATATATCTTCTATACCTGGACCGCGGATAGTGTATATTTTAAATTTTTTATATCTGGTAATTAGGGCAAGTCGTTCTAAATGTATGAGATAATGGGAACTTAACAAAAAAAAAATGTTAAGGTTTGATTTAGGATCTGCTATATTGAAAAACACTTAAGCCTCCACCATATTCTATAATACTTCAAGGAAATTAGCTTTTGCTGGCCCAAACATTTCCATATGGAGCTTATTCTCATAGTATTTGTCTTTTTTTTTTATTTATCTTTTTCATAATTAGAACTTACAAAATACTGTACAGTATATTAATTTTGGTTTTTTTTTCGTATTACCCTTCGCTAGCTAGATAACGCAATTACAACAAGGATCATATTTTCATTAAACAACATAATTACAATAAGGAAAATTCATGCACTGACTAATTTATAATTTATGCACTTTATAAAAAGGACCGATATATATTTGGAAAATACGTAGAAATATATAAAACAATGAAAAATTTCTTAGAAAATTGGTGCGAATAATCCAAATTAAGAAAAAGGAAAGGGTCAGTTTTTTTTGGGGTACTCGGAAAGGTGAATATCGAAGGTGAAAGAAGAAAAAAGTGCACGCCAGCTGAGGACTCAGGGCATGAAACCCCACAATTTGGAACATCACCAAACCCGTAGGCAAATGATAAATGACTCCAATTGCCTTGATCGATTCGCAAAGTCAGTTTCCCACCAACACTTGTTTGATGTTATTCGCGATCATCACCGATCTGTATATTAGCTGTCATATTATAAAGCTTCATCTCTCCATAAACCCAATAGTCAAATGATCTATATAACACAGAAAAATCCGAAGAAGATAGTTTATGATAAACGTGAGTCATCATAGAACATTGATTAGTGTATGAAACCTTTGATACATGTGGGTCCTATTTCAGTCAACGATCTGCGATGACTCATAGTTATAACAAACTGTCATGCTGTCGGAGAAGTTGTAATACATATATATGTTATGTAATATTCTTTCCATCATATATCTATTAAATTATTTGGTTTGGCACATATATTATGAATTTAGATAAAAATTTATTTGTTGATTTCACTTTTATCTTTAACTTTTTACATATAAATTGAGAAATATGCAAAAAAAAAAAAATCAATACTGAAATGATAGTTTCAAAAGTAGTATGGTAAGATAATTTAATAAATATGAAATATTGTAAAAATTTAAGATGACCCAAAATAGAATATTTCCATAGTTTTGGAACAAACAGAGTAGTATCTTACTTTTTTATCTTCACACATGCACATAAAAATGATACCTATAACAATACCTAAATATAGTGTCCAATAGTTTTTTAAAAGTTTTCAGTTTCATCATGATGTTAGGGCTTTTATTTTTTAAAGTGTAATTTAATGCCTAAAACTGAGATCATGTTTAATTACTTGATTGTGTACTCTCGGTACTGCACAATCTTTCATCATGATAGACAAATCTAGACCCTTTATTTATATAAAGATGGAAACCTTGAATTTATCTCTCATAATGGCAATTGTTATAATATGATATTCCTACCCTAAATATCACTTACATCAACAATAACTTACAGGTGTGGGGCTTGCCGTTTAAAACATAAATGAAAGTTTGAAACTTCCGTTTAAAACATAAATGAAAGTTTGAAACTTAGTATTTGTAATATTGATATACAATGGCGGAGCCAGGTTTTTAGACTTGAGGGTTAGGCGGATGCAAGACTAGCAACAGTCAAAACCTAGGAGAAAAAAATTATTTATAAAATTAACTTTTATAAAAAGTTATTTAAAAAATTGTTTAAAACATTTACTTTTTGTTGTAAATTCATCTCTAAGTTTTCAAATGTTGTATATTTGTCTTAATTTGGTCACTAACTACGTTAACTGTTGGTGAAAAAGTGAATTTGTAATAGCAAACAATGATTTTGGATGAATATGTAATAGTTGAGAGGTTGAGGATTAAAATTGAAATAAAAATTAAAGATTTATGACTGATGGCGTAATTTACCCTTTTAATATTCTTCATCAGTTAGGGGGAGAAAATATCGTACTTGGTCCTTAACTCTTTACAAAATAATCAAATTAGTATCTAATATTTATAGACTTCCAAAATTTTCGGGGGCAGTACCCCCAGCTACACGTGGCTCCGCCACTGCTGATATATGATTCGCGTCCCAGACAAATATCTATGATCTGTAGGGCACAAACGAAGAGTTTTTACGTATATTCCCAACCACTTCAACAAAAATCATATATGGTTACAAGTTTTCCCCCTACGCACGCTGTAATAACTTTCTCACTTACCCTCCTTATATAAACCCCTAACGCTTGCTCGTTGTCCTTCCAACCAAACAAAAACCCCAACTAATTAAAATGTTTGGATCAGTGTTTCCATGTGCCCTGGTTATACACTTATTGGTGGTCGGGGTGGTATTTGCTGGCGATTTCAACCAAGACTTCGACATAACTTGGGGCGATGGCCGTGCCAAGATAGCCAACAACGGCCAGCTTCTAACTCTATCCTTGGACAAGACTTCTGGCTCTGGGTTTCAGTCCAAGCAGCAGTACATGTTCGGCAAGCTCGACATGCAGCTCAAGCTTGTGCCCGGTAACTCCGCCGGAACGGTCACCGCCTACTACGTGAGCTTTCTGTTCTTGATCTGCTCATTACTTGATACGTCTTATTTTCTTGTTGCTAACTAGAACATAATAAGTCACATAATATGGGATAAAGAAAGAAAATATTTATGGCGATGAATCAAATGATGTATGGTTGAAACCTAGAGATAGTATATAGCTCGTCATTGTTTTGGAGTGCTCTTATTAATTAATTACATTCTAATTATGATTTAATCCTTAATTTGTTGAAATAAATATTGCAGCTGTCGTCGGCGGGGGGCTCACATGATGAAATAGATTTCGAGTTTCTAGGGAACCTAAGTGGCGACCCTTACATTCTTCACACAAATTTGTTCACACAGGGTAAGGGCAACCGGGAGCAGCAGTTCTACCTCTGGTTTGACCCTACCCAAGACTTCCACACCTACTCCTTTCTCTGGAATCCCCAAAACATCATGTAAGTGGTTCTCATAATTATTAGTTAAAATTGAATTCCCATCCCAATCAATATTAATTTAATTCTATCAATCAAAAAAATATAAAGTGAATTATAAAACTATCCCATGCATTACCTACGTCCTTTTTTAAAAAAGTTTTTGAAAATGGTCTGTCCACCACAAATTTTTGAAACGCTTTGGGTTCAAATGCTCATGGGCTAATAACAGACATCCGAATTGGGCCGCAAAGGTGATGCCTGAGTTTTTTAACATAAGCCATTTAATTATGATCGGCTGGTTATTACGGGAACTCTAAAAATTGTATGCAACTATTCGACAAGAAAACATGTATGAGTGTAACAATTAAAACTTCGTGTGTCCTATAAACTCATAGCCTATGGTGTACTCACCCTTTGCTTGAGTGAGGTTTACAACCCTCTTATGCGCTACCTCACTAAAGGTATTTTTGTACCTTTAAGAAATTTGGAGCACAATTAAGTGTCCGGCAAGCCCCAAAAGGGGCGCTAACTCATTACTAAGGTAGATAATGCATCGATATGTGGGTAAACAAGTTTAAGTGTACAAGTGAAGGGTACATGTAATATCTTACAAACTTGTAATACTCACTGTATTATGAGTCTTGCCGTGAACTCATACGGTAGAGAAATTACTTGAACACTGCCCCTTGTGCAAGAGTCTTATAGATAGACCTAATCATGTCCTTGGGCAAGATGTCCCCTACCCTTATTCCGGGGTTATTCAAAGACTTAACATTTGTTACTTGAATGGCGAAACTCAAGTTGTGAAAAGTGTAATAGTTTTACTCTACAAAATTTACAAATATTCTTCGTGAGAATTTTATTTTTATTTTTTATTTTTAACATGGTGACTCAAAAGAGTAGCCTAGAAGCTTTTCTAGAAGATTGAGAAGTCGCAAACAAACATATTGGATTATTATGGTTAGATATTTCTATATTAACCCAATTTAATGGAATAATCCATTTTACTTATTGATTAAAGATGTTTTTTTCTTTTTATGAATCATTAAACATGTTTAATTGTATGAGCTTTCCTTTTGCATTTGATGGTATTTAGCTTCTCTGTGGATGGAACACCGATAAGGGAGTTCAAGAACTTGGAATCAAAGGGGGTGGCGTTCCCGAAGAGCCAGCCCATGTGGCTCTACTCGAGCCTGTGGAATGCCGATGATTGGGCCACGCGGGGAGGGCTCGTCAAGACTGATTGGTCTCAGGCCCCCTTCGTCGCCTCCTACCGGAACTTCAAAGCCCAGGCTTGCATTTGGGCCTCTAGCTCTTCTAGTTCCTCTTGCAACACTAGCAACTCCACCAATTCCTGGATGACCCAATCCCTGGATAGTGCGGGACAAGATAGGATAAAGTGGGTGCAGAAGAACTACATGATCTACAACTATTGCACCGACACCAAGCGCTTCTCTCAAGGTTTTCCACCTGAGTGCTCCTCGAAGTAGAGTAAAATGTTTATGTTCTTTGGCCTTTGTGGAATTTATTCTGTGTAAAGAAATTTGGCGAGGAAAACATTAAAATAATTGAGGTGAATGTAGAAATAAATAAACAGATAAATTTCGTGCGTAATGGAGTTTTTGGGAAAATATCATTTTTTCGTCTTGCTCCTACACGTATGGAATTAAGTATGTTGTTTATATACAAATAATCCAAACCCCTCAAACTCGGTGGTAGCTAATATACATATATTATATTTTAGTTCAAAATTTATCAGAAAAAATTGTAGCGTAACAGCCACATCACAACTATTAAGATACATGAAACTCTTGAATTACAAAAAAAAACCTTGCATCGCTTCCAGTGTACTATTTTTGCTGTCCTCAACATCATCAGATTAGGATGGATTTATTCTCTTCTTGGCGGGATTTAGTCTGCTATATATTGATTTGTTCTTCTATTGGCTTAGTTATTTGTGTGATTTAGATCGTGAAATCAAATTATTTTCTGGGCCGATCAGCAGGCCGTGGCGTAACTATTTTACAGCCCTTGGCCCATAACAGAACACAAAAGATATGGGTCAGAAAAAACCGCTTTCTAACCGTCCCTCTTGGCGCCTTTTATAAATCGTCTGCCCGATTCTCTTCTTCTCATTCTCGTCCCATAACTGAAACAGCTCACATGCTCGAGTGAAGCACAAATCCTTCGCATCAACGCCCTGAAGCAGTACGAGAAGCAAAAATGGCGGAAAAGGCTCTGGCTCTGGTGACAGCGGTTCTGATGGGTCTCTTGGCGATGGCGATTGGGCAAGAAACTGCTCGTGTATCTTCGTCTTCCTCTGCTCCGTCTTCTCCTGCTGGTCCGGCGATGTACGTGCTGGGGGACTCCTCTGTTGATTGTGGCGACAACACTTTGTTCTACGCCTTTCTTCACAGCGACTTCTCTCTGCGCCCTTGTGAGGGTCCCAATTCCTCTCTTCTTCCTAATCTTCTGGGTACTTTCTTCCTCCTCTCGCTCTTCCCTTTGTTTCCCGTTTCTGTTCTTGATTTCTTTTCTTTTCATGTTGTATCTATCTTGGTTTTTTTGGCGTTGTGGAGTTGTGCTTTTGAGCTGCATCTTGTTTAGTCGGTATCGGTGATTTTGTTTTCTTGCTGCGTTTCTGGGTTTTCTTGGTCATTCGGATTGACGGGTGTGCTTCTGGCAAATTTTTATGTCTTCTCTTCTAATTCAATCTCATATAAGTTTATGTCTGCTTATCTTGCTAGATGTGTTCTGTGAACTGCAACCGATTCTTCTGTGCTTTCAACTTAATTTCTGTTATTTGTACTTTAAGATTGCTAAGATCAGTTCGTCTTGCTATAGGGGTAAAATCAGAAACTACTATATTTGTTCCTTGAACATTTTCTTTCCAATTTTTTATGGATTCTGCTGGCTTGGTTCTTTGTGTCCAGTTTGTGGAGATTGCCTTGTTTAGAGTAACACATCTGTGGGCTTGTTTTTCTGTTGCTGTGATTGAAATGAGTGTGCCGAACCGAACCAGATCTAAAAGTTCCTTCCTTTGTAAAAATGCAGCTGAGAAAATGGGTTCATCATATAGTGCACCATTTTATGCCCAGAGTGGATCCATTGAGGAACTGCTTCTTGGTGTGAATTATGGGTCCTCACATGCAACAATCTTGCCCATTGGCTCTAGCTACCAGTCCCTTAACCAACAGGTCCGGCAAGTATTTGAAACCTTTCAGCTGCTGCAGTTGCAACTTGGCCAGAAAAGTTTTGACCAGTTTATCAGATCATCCATCTTTTACCTATCCTTTGGTAAGGATGATTATACAGACATCTTTCTCAGTAATACTTCAGGTGTAATGCTCAAGTACAGTAGCAAAAGATTTGCTCAGATTTTAGCCAATCAGCTGGTTCGTGTCATCAAGAATCTGTATGAAGCAAATGCCAGGAAGTTTATATGCGTGGGAATAATGCCTTTGGGATGTGCACCACGCTCGGTGTTCAACTGGTACAATGCCACAGCAGCACCTGCTGCGGCAAAGAGTTGTGTGCATGAGATCAATAAAATGGTTCTGGAGTACAATTCAGTACTCAGTGGGCGCATTACTAGACTCAACTTGGAGTTGCCAGATGCACAGATCCTCTTTTGTGACGTGTACAAAGGGATGATGGAGATTATAAACAACTCAGAGATCTATGGTATGACATTTTCTCCTTCACCTTTTGGTTCCGATATGTTAATTTTGTTCTCAGGTTCACCAGTAAAGCTAATGGTTCTGATCCAATTCAGCTTTTCCTTATCAATTAACTCTGCTATCTGAATTAAAAAATGTGTAGTTACAAGTATGTTGCTTTAAGATCCAGTTGACTAGTTGATTAACAGATATTAGTGCCATCTACTTTAGCTCCCTCTTAGAACTTGGTCAGTTGGAACTTAGAACCCCAGAAATGATAGGTTTGTTGTTAACAAGCTTGAGAAGTTTGTATTTCTCTGGTTTTGCATCTGAACAAGCTCAAAAGATACCAATTTACAACATTATCAATGATAAGAGTGATCATGAAGCCCAGCATTTTCCCAGGGCAATCTGTTGACAAATGCGTGCTTGTCGTGCCTTTTGAACACGGCATACTCCACATCCGAACTCCAGGATTTGGTAACCAAAGGTTTTCAGGATCATTGTTGCCTTCTTTGAGTAGTTGGTCTGATTTGCATGCTTAGGACAAGTAGTGATCACTAATAACTATTTCATGCGCCGAGCCTCTGCCGTGGAACTCGTGCACTTAATTTGCGTTTCTGAATTCTAGTTTGTTCATCAGTAGGCAAACCATGAGGTTGCTTCAAGTTTTAGTTGCGGGACTTTGTGAGTTTGTGTATAGATATTGATTATAGTGAAATGTCAAAAACGACAGGCTTCCAGGATGTACACAGTGCTTGCTGCGGGCTTGGTCCGAACGCTGCGATGATCGGTTGCCTCTCCACAGAGATGGCCTGCGAATCACCTTCAGATTATGTCTGGTGGGATCTATACAACCCTACTGGACGAGTGAACCTGTTGCTTGCTGAATCAGCTTGGTCTGGTGAACACTTTCCTGGGATTTGTCGCCCTACAACCATCAAGAATCTGCTCCACAGTAACACTGTACATGCAGGACCCAGAAAACAGAACTGAACCTGATCTTCCATCGCAGTTTTGCCTCGAACTTACTGTATATAGTGAGTACGGTGTCTTTTCCTAATGGTTCAGGATGCATTTTCTGATCTGGAACCGATTCTTGGAGTTTAAACGGGAGAGCTTCGGGCTACCAGACAATGGAAATAACAAAAACTTCGGACGAATTACAAACAAACAAGTCAGATAAAGTGTCGTCATTTTGTTGAATTTGGAACCTTTTGTTGCTTTTCACTATGGCTACATCCGACGCATCTTGACTCATGGCCATCCGTGATTAATTAATTAGTCTAGCTTTAATCTAGGTCTGATTAATTAATTACGAAGTACAACCACGCTAAAATCCCACTAAAAAATAGTAAGTGTCAGCCCCTAATTATTTACTTGTTGAATAAACCCAAAACCACACATTGCGAAGATTTGCACCATCTCACTCAAATCTTTGGATTTTGCTCTGATCCAGAAATGGCAGCTTGCAATCTTCAACTTCAAACACTTTTCTCCATAAAAAAGGGCTCTTGCCGCTCTTCTAAATCCATCCCATTCACAATAACCGCCTCCACGGCACCGCTCCAGGGTCGGAAGCTCCGCGCAGCCGTGATTGGCGGCGGTCCCGCCGGTTCCTCAGCCGCAGAGGTCCTTGCAGCAGGAGGCATAGAGACATTCCTCTTCGAACGCGACCCCTCCGCTGCCAAACCCTGCGGCGGCGCCATCCCTCTTTGCATGCTCGACGAGTTCTCCATCCCTCTCTCCCTCGTCGACCGCCATGTCACCAGGATGAAGTTCATTTCTCCATCCAATCTCGTCGCCGATTTCGGATCCAAATCACTCCGTCCCCACGAGTCCATCCCCATGCTCCGCCGCGAGGTCCTCGACTCCTTCCTCCGCCGTCGCGCAGAGTCCGCCGGCGCCCAACTGATCCATGCCCTCGTCACCTACCTCGAGGTCCCATCATCTCCCTCCGCCCCTTACATCATCCACCATAATGTCAACAACGCCCGGAAGACCCTCGCCGTCGATGTCGTCGTTGGCGCCGACGGAGCCAACAGCAAGGTTGCGAAATCCATAAAAGCCGGCGACTACGAGTGGGCCATTGCCTTCCAAGAACGAATACAATTGCCACCGGAAAGGATGGAATACTACGAAAACCTCGCCGAAATGTACCTCGGGGATGACGTCTCTCCTGATTTCTACGCCTGGGTTTTCCCAAAATGCGACCACGTGGCTGTCGGCACCGGTACAGTCTCTGGCAAGCAAAACATTAAGGCGTTCCAGGCGGGAATCAGAGAAAGGGCGAAGCACAAGATCAAGGGCGGGAGAGTGATAAAAGTGGAGGCCCACCCAATACCTGAACACCCACGGCCGGTCCGAGTCCGAGGGCGGGTATCACTGGTGGGCGACGCAGCTGGGTACGTGACGAAATGCTCCGGCGAGGGCATATATTTCGCTTCGAAATCAGGTAGAATGTGCGGTGAAGCAATAGTGAAGGCGTCAGAGGGTGGAGAGAAGATGATAGAAGAGAGGGATTTGAAGAGGGAGTATTTGAAGGAGTGGGACGAGAAATATGTAAAGATGTATCGGGTTTTGGATTTGTTGCAGAGAGTGTTCTATGGCAGCAATGCGTCGAGAGAGGCCATGGTAGAGCTCTGTGGAGAAGAGTATGTTCAGAGGGTGAGTCTGGATAGCTATCTGTACAAGCAGTTGGCGGAGGGGAACAGATGGGAGGATCTGAAGCTGCTTCGTAACACTTTCGGGAGCTTGATCAGGTGCAACATTCTGAGCAGCGAAATCGAAATGGTTAAGGCCATGAAAGGGTGCTAAACCTTCCGTTGTTTTCCGTTCGTCTTTCCAGTGTTGCGTGAGGTACGACTAGATCTCAAAAAATAGCGACGAGGATGTACACTCACTTTGGAAGTAACCAAATTTAATTCATCAATGCAGAAGAGTTCGTTTCCTTTTTGAATGGCTCGTAACAAAAATATACCCAATGTGAACGAAATTTTCAGGTTTGGGAGAGAAGGGCATTACATTAGAGTAAAGCTATTCATGGCATCACATAAAACATCAACAGGGATTCGGGAAGATCAAGAGTTAACAGTAAAAACCCATACGACGCAGTTTGTTCCAAACGTTTCAAGAAAAAAATCTAGGAAGGGCACAAAACTTTCTCTAGGAACTCTATTTAGAAGCTTGACCTTCTTCCGCAGCTGCTTCAAAGGTTTCACCGGGCACAAGTTCTGGTACATCATCATCGTCCTCTTCCTGAGTTACGGTTGCATTAGCACCATCAGCTGGTGGCTGCTTCTGGAACTGCTCCGCCAATTTCCTCAGGTTGTCCAAGTTATCAGGTCCTGAAGTTCAACAACGCGCCAGTATTAGGTGTGATACTTATGGTTAACAATGGATAACCACAAACGTAACAGTAACAGGATTAAAAACAGATACCCAATTGGTTGATGATTCCGGGGAGAATATCTGTCAACTCTGGAAGAGAAAACAAATACATAAGAAAATAGGCTTTTTTGTAATGTAAGATCCGTATATCATCTGAAATCAATAAGAAGCATACTCTTTGTTTGTGGGGATCCACTAACAACCCAGGTGTTGGCAGCAATTGATGCTTGAACTGCAGCAGACAGGAGAAATAATCAAATACTACGAGTTTAAGTTAAGAAGCACCAAGATGATGCTCACAGAGTATAAGCATGGACCTACCCTTGGGATTAATAAACTGGATAACAACATCATCCTTGAAAATGTTGACTTCTTCAATTGCAGGTATGGCATTCACTCCTATTCTCTTAAGTGTACTCTGTAACCTTTTGTCATCCGTGGTGGTTGTCTTATGAACAGCTTTCTTCTTCCTATAAATATATGCCAAAATCACATGAGAGAATGATCCACAATACACATAACAGATTAAATAAGATGTATCAATAGAATCAAAATGTTATCCAAATATGAGGAAAATGATTATCCTTTTTCCGGAGATAGAAAGACCATGCGGGAAAGGGGTTGGGAATCAAATCTACATCATTCACCAAGATTATCACTCAGTATTTCATATTAGCTCAAATGCAGACCTTCTCATGCTACCCTTGCCACCAGTGCGGACAGCACCAGCCATTTTCATAAGCCTTTCCACATTCATCTGCACAACAACCGAAAGGGAAAAACTATCAACATAGCCAGCCAAATTACAATTATAGAGATAAATGAATACCCGTACACGCTGAGTTCACATAACACAAATCAAAATGATCATAGAAGACTCAGATTAAGATTAAGCACAAGCAAAGCCAACGCATGTAAAACCCAAGAACCAGAAACTCATGATGAAGTTTCACCAAGTCCCTTGTGAGTTCAATAAGTCAAAGTAACATTAACACAACAAAACTGCATCAGGGATCAGACAGAGCCTTAAAACCAGGAGGAAAAAAAAGAAACTAGACAGTTGGTCCATAGGCATACTTCTATAAAGAAGAGTGAGCTAGTAACAAGGCATGCGAACCACAAATTTCAAATACCAACAAGAACAAAAACCCATACTGATATCAAATCTCCAACACAACGCATATGACCAAAATGATAAGCAATAGCAGAACTATCGAGTAAGCAACCATGAAGCTAGAAACAATCATTCTTCATATTTCAATCACATAAAAACATGTGAACAGGTAGCCAGATCCCAAGCAACAAGAAAAAAGCAGAGACTAATCGCCCAGAAACACAAGCACAGCCAATTAATAAGCAGAAACCCAAACCAAAACAAAGCCACAACCTCACTGGAGCTGACAGCAACTAGAGAAAGGAGAGAATCGGGAAACCCCGATACAGCAACAGAAAATGATCGACAAGAAAGAGCTAAACAAGCCTAACAGATTTCACCAAAACCCTAACACAAAACGGCCTGATGAGTGATAAACAGAGAAAACGACGAACCTTTATCAATGGAGGATACGAGCACCGAAGTGGAACCGAGAGAAAGATTAGGATGAGAAATGAAAGAAGACGAGTGATCTTAAGGCATCTCTATTACGTTTAGGGTTTTTCTTGCCACCGTCCGATTAGAGGATTAAAATCAGACGGCTGTGCTATCTCTAGATCGATTTCCGGAGCCCGATAGTACGTGCGCTGCGACGTACAATAACGTTTACACTTTTCGGGAGAGATGAAATAACTTGGAAGAAACATTTCGGGCTAGGCCCCAATAGCTTTTGAGCCGCATTGCTGCGCAAGCCCAAATTTTTAGATGACAAACAGACATATGAAGTTTTTTTATTTTTTCTCTTTTCCGGAAATTATGGCACAAACATATGGGAATTATATTTTGAGATTTAAATTAAAATTTAGACTTACTGTTATCTTTTTATGGTTGTTGTGTGCGGTTCGAAAATACGCTTTATAACAAGAAAATAGGGAAACTGCACCAGATGAAATTTTCCCTCATCACCGGGGATCCTAATCGAAGAAGAAACTATAAACAGGCTGCTTAAACCAAGGGGAAAACAACTGCTGGAGGGTCCAGGGTGCGAATTTGAACCCCTACCCGATGGGTATCCGAACCTATCTAACTCATCTAGTAGGGTTTATTTCCAATTAAGCTGATTTGGGGTAGGTTCGGGTTTTGTTATAATACAGCCCGTTAGGTGCAGATAGGATGCAGGTTTAGTTTGCCACCCATCCCGCAAAATGGGGTATGTATATATTTATATTATGTATTTTATTTGTATGTGTATTATATATATATTTATGTGTGTGTATATTTTATATTTTATAAAATTTTAAATAAATATAATAAAACTATCTAAATCTGATTTGATTTAAAACCCACACGCACACACATAAAAATCCAAATTAGCCACTTTCTCAATTTCTCTCGCAAATCTTAATCACTCCTTAGTCTGCATCTCCTAGTCTCTATCTTTGTCTCTTGCTCCTTGTATTACTCGAATTAATTGTTGTTTAGACATAGTTATTTATTATTTTTTATTTTGTTCAAACATATTTATTATTATTGTATGAGAAATTTATTGTAGTTTACATGTTAGATTTCTCTTAGTTTTATATATATTTCTCTTAATATCATATATAACAATTTGGTGGGTTTGTAAGTCGAAAACCCACATCTTACCCGCCAACGTGTGGGTAGAATAAGAGTTTAGAAAACCCCACCTAATGCAAGTTGCAGGTAGGATTCATGTAATATGGATTGTGTCGCAGGGCAGTTTATAGAATTGCATAGCCCTACCTGAACCCACCTCATTGACATCTCTATAGAGGGAGTTGCAGCATTACACAATGTTTGATGGTCTTGATGCAGCGGACCCAATTTAAAAAGTAGATTTTGTCTAGACGTAATCAATCAACTTTTTCAGTTTTAACTGAAATCTAATTTGTTCATTTTTTTTTGTTTTATATATTAATAGCCAGATAAACCAAATTGGAGGAGAAAACTTAAATAATGAAAAAAACTAAAACAATAAAAAAAAAGATTTCAATTTTTTGGTTTTCAATTAGGGTAATGAATTGTATAATTACACATTCTAAACCTCAAACATTCATAACATATTTAAATCTAAACACATATTCTAATCACATAGCTAGCATTCATAATCCATTCTAAATCCAAATATAACATATATACACATAAAAAACATCCATCATATACATAATACTTTTCAAATATCAAATATAAATACTATAGCTAGTATAATTAATGAAAATTTGGTTTACTTGGTTAACCAAATTTTAGTTGAAGCAAATTGAAAATTGAACTGAACTTGTATATCAATTTTTTATTATAATTGAAACTGAAACTACACCTAAAAGTCGGAACTAAAATTAAAAATATTTTTTTAGTTATTTATTTTGGATATAACTGAAATTTCACTCACCCCTAAAATGTTTAGATTATATAACCCCAAAGGAAATTTTTGTATCTAGCAAAGTAAATAAACTACACATTTATAGAACCTACAAACTTTTTCAAAGTAGTGCTAGTATTGTTTGCCTCTATTGGACGTTGAAGAAGTTGATGAATGTGGAATAAGATGTACTGTTATGATTATTTTTTTCTTTTTTTTTAATAATCAGAATATGCATGCGAATGAGATATAATTAAGGGAAAAAAGAAGCTACTAGTTGATGAGCAAGCATAACCTTGTGTCTAGGCGCCATCATTACTAAGCATCATTGAAACAATTCGAGAAAATGCCAGGTTTGACAAACAACCAAACAAAGAAACAAATTTGGAGCATGTTCTCCTAATAAGAGTTGCAAACCATGGTGGTCATTAGCGATGTAACAAAGGGAAAATGATGATTAGATGCTAGAGATAATGTCTTATAGATGGCACAGAGCTTAGCTTCAAGGGCTAATTCAAAGTGGCAAATGGAAATTCCTTGACAAATCTAAAGAAGGGCATTAGTTCCCATCCATACCTAAGCCACATCACCCAAACCCATTGTTCACTGTCATGCCCCATCAGTAATAAAGATATTTGGACGGCTAAAGGGGCACAAGTTTTTGTTGCTGCCCCATATATAGCATAAGGTGGGTAGAGGGTTGTATAAATCAAGGAACCATTTTTTATGAAAATCTCTAAATAGAGAGAGTTGAATAGTAAATCATTCCTCATGGCAATCAAAGATAAAACATGAAAAATGGCATTGTGGAAAACACATTTGTTCCATCCAATCCAAATAATCCAAAGTGTGAAGACAAGGAAGTGGAACCAATTAGGTGAGAATCATTGTTTATGACTCAGAAGATTAATGAGCCAGCCTTTAAATTATGGAAATAAAGTAGTTGAGAGCAGGGAACAAAAGTTATTCCATAAATCACGCAAGCTAGTAGGACAATCCTAGAATAAGTCAAACACCATTTCTGATGAAGCCTAACAACAAAAGGACATCGTGTTAACTATGCCACCATGGTTGGCTAGGTTAATGGCTGTTAGTAAAGCTCTTAGCAAACACTTCCACAAAAAAAATTTAAAACTTTTGAGGGATATTGGAGGCCCATAATGATTTGACAACAACATGGGTCCAAGTGTGGAGAGCATTGCAGAAAAGTACCTACAGGGTTAAGGAGAGGCGCCGACTTCTTTTGGAGTTCAAGAGTATAGTCATGTCTGACTGTAAAATAACCAAATGAATTATTGAGCCAGATATTAGTGTTTTGGCCATCCTTGTCTTCAATAAAATTAATATTAAGGATCAATTGGACATTTTGCGAGTGGAACAGATTCCAGAGAAGAGAAACACTACTAAAAAATGCATTTTCCAACGGCCAAACTGTTGGACTTTTCCAACGACTTGCCATTGGAACAATTGTTAAAAATTTTCCAATGGCCTATTGTTGGAATCATGAAGCATATAAATGGGGCATTTTTAGATAGATATTTAAGCCGTTGAAAAATATTTAATAATGGTGTTTATTAGTTTTTCTGTTTCCAACGGCTTAAAATGTTTTAAATGTAATGGTGTTTTATGTTTATATTGCCGTTGGAAAAATAGGGATAAGCCGTTGGAAACTAATTAAGTTAAAACGATGTGTTTTGATGTATTTTTTCCAACGGCTAAAGCCGTTTGAAATGAAAATTTTAAATTGTCTTCCACCTCCAGATCTAGTTCATTTCATAGGGGCTGATATTTTCGCTTCTTCATCTCTCTTCCTCTCCCACACATACACACACTGCACAAATAGCTTGAGAAATGACAAAACGAGGTTGTTCAACATTGACATTGGCGAATTTTCAGCTCAAACTTGTAGATCTAGTGAGTTTTGCTTATGTTTAATTTTTTTCCCTTTTTCATTTTGGATTTTCATTTTTTTTGCTCATTTGAAGTTTCCCATGATAATGGGTGAAAGATTTTGCATGTGTTGCCAGATTGAAAGCCATTCCCATGCATTTTCGAGGTACATTTTCAGATTTAAGGCAAGATGTTCAAGTATTTATTTTCTCATTTATTTTAATTTTTTTTCACAAAAAATGGAATAAATTTGGAAGTTTCTGAGTTAATTAGGTTAGAAATATGTGAAATGTAGGTGATTTGTGGTTGTTGATGGTTGGAAGTGAAGTATTTAGGTTACCAATTGGTATTTTGAATTTTTTTTTCCAATTTTGTTAATTTTTTAAATTTTGGTTTTAAATTAAAATTAGTATATAATTAGTTTTAATTAAAATTTTCAATTGGGTAGTATTATTTATGTGTGAAATTATAGTTGATAGGTGACCCATTCATATAATATATGGAATATTTAGTTTTGTTTTTAATTATTGGATTTAATAGAATATTACTATAGTTTTAGTGTTAATTAAGTTTGTATATTATTGGGTGGGATATTTATGTATGAAATTAAAGTTCATAGGTTACCCATTAATATATGGAAGTTAGATTCAGCTTAACTGTAATCCTTTAATGCTGAAATAGATTGAATCAAATTTTCAAACGGCCAAGGCCATTGAAAAAATAACATTAGGAACAAATGATTCCCAACGGCCTTAGCCATTGGAAAATTCACATCAGGATCACATAATTTCCAACGGCCTAAATCGTTGGAAAATAGACACATATTTCCTAACAACAGCTAAGGCTGTTGGAAACCTCAAAAAAGCTGTTGGAAAACTTAACATGTTTCAGCTCAAAACTGGCCGTTGGAAATTTCCATCGGTTATTTTTCCAATGGCTGACCGTTGGGATTTCTAACGGCTGTCCACTGGACTATTAGGAAAAAAATTTCCAATGTGAGGTTTTCCAACAGCCATGTTTCCAATGGCTTTGCGTTGGAAATTTAAGAATTTCCAATGTGAGGCCATTAAAAATGGCCGTTGGAAAACCTTCTTTGTTTAGTAATGAAATGTTCTAACCTAATCAATGAGGATCAAGCAAATCTGCAACATGGAATTAGGATCCTTAGTCACATTACACACTAGCAAGTCCAAATGAGCTGGATAGATCCCTGAAATCCATGTAGCTTCCCATACTTTAATCATAGAACTTACCCACCAACCATTGAATATGGTCTTAAGGAAAGGCGCAACCACGCAGGAGACTGCACTAGATGGCGAATTCATTGCCTGGAGCCTTAGAAGACCAAATTGAATGAGAGCAATGATATTTAGTTGAGAGACCTTGTACACCAAAGTATCACTGCTATATGTGAAGATACATTGAAAGAGTTTTGTAAGCAAAATTTGGCTAAATAGTCTGAAATCCTTGGTTTCAAGATTTCTAAGGCCCTTCGGGAGATGTAATTAGCTCTAGATGTAGTAGGCGGATATTATTTTTTTTTTATCTTTATAACCCGACCATCAGAGTAATTGTTTTAAACATTTTACATTTGGATCATTGAATCATGAGTAAGCAATTGTTTTAAACATTTTACATGGTGATTTTATTGTTTATTTGGAGGCATCCAATGGATAATGGTTGTATTCCTATGTGGTAAGAAAATGTGGTCAGCCACCTTTAACAAAATAAACGAAATTTTATTAGCCAAACTTCAAGATAAATATTTCGTGAAACTTGAATGTTCGTACAAAATCATCTGTCTCTAACATGGTTTCCTGACCTGCATTTTCAGTTTGCTTTTGCAAAAATTATTGGCCAGGAGGAAATTTTTTTTTTTTTACCGTTGAATAAAAAAATGTATAAAAATAATAATTTAAATTGTACAGTACCTCATGCACGGTATATTTTTCAATTGAAACTGTCGAGATTACGTCTCACAAGTTTTGGACAATGTATATTAAGACTTTTTTAATATTAATCCTCTATTTAGAAAGATTAAAAAAACAGTACATCTATGACAAAATAGTATTTTAGCTACAAGTGAGTAAATCATGTAATTCAAACACTTTTTAATGAAACTTGCCATTGAAGTTTGGGAATCCTTCAAACAAGAATTAATTGAATGAGATAAGCGGATCTCCATACAAGAATTTTTTAGTGTTTGAGCTCCTCTAGAAAAATGCCTAAACAGAGACAAAAGAAAAACTACTGCTAGCATTAAACAAGTTGGGCATTGTTTTTATAGATATATTTCAATAGAGTAAAATGTGGACGAAAAAAACTTGACACTAGCTTAAGATTGTTAAATTAAATATCTTCCATCTAAATTTTTTTATGGTGCGTGGGCTTTTAATTTTTTCCGACAAGCATTCAATAGCATTGAAAAATTACTATATATCAGAGACCGGTTTGACTTTCTCAAATGACCTATAGATTGTTTTATACAAAAATAAAAACAAAAAAACAAAAAAAGAATAAAGGTCGTAGATTGCATCCCACTCGATCAATACGAAAATTCCACACCTTCCAGCCATTTTGTATCAACAATGGGACCAGCATTAATTTATTTTCGGATTTAACTAATAATTGATACACTTGAAAGAAACTAAAAATACTAGAAATAATAAATCATGATCCTATCAATAATAGAGTCCAGGATCACATAATATAAACCTGGCCGGACCAGACAACCATAGAACTAATATTTTTATGATTCTAGTACTAAGTTTGAAGTCACTTTTTCTTCTTGCTTTTCGATGCAACAGTTCGGGAAGAAGATCCACCTTCTTGAGTCACCCCACTTTCAGCATCTGAAGTTGTAGTGCTCGCCTGCTGCCTCTCGGCTAACACCTTGCCGCAGAAAGAGCAACACCTGCCACCACACATCAAAACCTCCAATTCATGATCATTAAGTTACTCCATCTGATCACCCATACTTTATGCATAATAATACACCCCACACATACATTGTGAATACAAACTTCTACCTTCTCGTCGCTGATCACAAATTTTTTTAAAAAAATTTACAACAGAGTTTTATCTTTAAACATGAAGTTGATGCAAGTTAAGTAGTAGTATTACTTACAAGAGGGAACCTTGACAAGCAACTCTGCGAGCAACAAGACAGTGAGAGCACCATATCGACTCCATATTGTGCTGTGGGTTCTGTTAAGCTGCATGGGATTTCTGTTGTGAATTTATAATTAAGCAACGCGCGCAATTGGTAAGACGGAGTAGGTTTTAATTCTTGACAATTAATTTTAAGATTTGGTTGTGAATTGAGAAGGATTTCGTGCCATTGATCTTCCAATTCCCTTTCTATTAGAGCGTGATGAACATATTTGTTGACTTTAGACTTTAAATGTAAATATTTGATATTTTCTAAAAACGGAATAAACAATCAAGGGGAGCAATGTAAGTAGTTAACAGTGGAATTAAAAGAATTAAAAATAACTTATTCAATATAACTTTTAGGTTTATTGATCTTAAGTAACCAATCTTCGTCATGTATAAATTATCCTAAATTGGAATGCTAATCACTTTTTTGCAGGAAAAGTTACTGCACCGCTTACAGAATTGAACGAATCCTAAATTACCTTAAAAAAACCGTGCTTTAACTTACCGCCACGCCTAATTTAAAGAAACAAATCCTCTTTGCGCCATTCTTTAGGTTTTATCTTTTGTAGGTAGGAGGCAGGTCAAGCAGAAGGAAAATGGGGAGTTAAAACTATTGGGTTTGTTCGTTCAAATTCAAAAAGATTAAGGTGACATTTGGTTGTAGAAAATAGTTTTTCTTCTTATTTTTTTGTTTTAAATTTTTGTTTTCTATGTACAGTTTTCTAAAATACTTTTTAGAAAACATGTTTACTTATTCAAAATAAGAAAAAATGATTTTATGTGTATAAATAAATAAGTAAAGTCCAATGCCTTTATTGAAAGTTGAAGAAAAGTTTATGCACTATAAATGAATATTTTCCTAAGTCTATCAGCTTCAAAAGTGAAAAGGAAAAAGTTCAAATTCAGCCTCAACTTTTTGTTCTTTGCCACTTAAGCCCCTAACTTTTTTTATCCATTGCATCCAAGCCACCATCTTTGTCCTCCCCAAAAGTGTAACACTCCAACATTATCATCATCTTCCATTGCTTGATAGCATGTTGTCGACCATCTCTACCGCTTTTTGTTTCACCATATTGTTGATAATGAGTGAAATTGAAGGAAGGAGAAACGTCCGATTGCAAGCTCCATGATTACTGTCAATTCCATGTCCGCTGATCACACTCTAAAGAAACTTCAAAGAAGTTACTTAGGCAGTGATGATGAGAAGATTGGTCAAGCAGGTGACAAGTGAAAGGTCTGATAGCGACGGCGACAAGTGAGATAAAAAGTCGAGAGCGAGAAAAAAATACAGATAATTTTAAATGTTTTTTCAGATATGGAAAACTAAGAAAACAATAGAAATGGTGTCTTCTCAATTCTTCATGACATGGAAAACTGCGTTCTCATAATAAAAAAAAATTACATACTAAACATTTTTTCTTTTAATTTTCCAATTTTCAGAAAATTTTTCAAAAAATTCAGAAAATTTTCTAGAACTAAACAAGCCCTAAGGATTTTGATTTTGATTTTGTTTAGGATTTGGTTTTAGTTTTTCAATTTTTTTGGGATTTAATTCTCGTATTTTAAAATGATTTGGGTTTGTGTGTGACTTACAAAAAGGCTTGTTGTATAAGGGTTTGGGCATGAGAAAAAAAACGATGTGGTGGAGTTGCAAAATGTGAGGGTTTTAGGAGGGAGGAAAGGTCTGGAGGCCTGAGAGGGCTAGGATGAGAAACCTAGGACGAGAAGCCTTTTGCGATTCTCATATCTTATAATTGTGTAAGAGTAAAATATTGAGGTTATCAATGGTGTGTATAGGATTCATAGGTTAGCATGAGCACTAAGGGTATACCTTTATTAATCTCTATATTTTTTTTAAGTAGATTTCTCTCATCTGTGGATGTAGGCTAATTAAGAGCCGAATCAAGTTAAATTTTCACCACGTATGATGGATGATTGGAGAATTTTTCTCAACAAGTGGTATCAGAGCTTGTGGTTTGGTCATAGCATGAAGGAGTGTATGGTTTGATGTTTGGCATGGTAGAGCATTTGGATTGTTTGGTGGAGTCCTAAGCAATCGTCCTAGGGATAATTGATAGTGGTTGTGGCGTGGTACTGACGGCTTGGTGCAAGTTTGAAGATTAAAATTTTTTCTTGTGTTTGTTGATGCTTTTGATGTTGATGTTCGTGATGTTCGGTTTATGGTTATTATTCGTGTTTTGGTGGTGTTTGTCATTAGTAGTCATGTTTGTGTTATTCATAGTAATTTCCATTGATTATTATTCGTGTTTTGGTGGTGTTTGTCATTAGTAGTCATGTTTGTGTTATTCATAGTCATTTGCATTCATTCTTGTGTTCGTGTTTTTGTAATGTTCGTGATGTTCATATTTGTGATTGTGATCGTGTGTTCGCGATGTGCATGTTCACTGTGAAAAATTTGAGCTAAGGTGGAGATTGTTGAGTTTGTTGGCTCAAATTCAAAAAGATTAAGGATTTTGATTTTATTTAGGATTTGGTTTTAGTTTTCCTATTTGCTTGAAATTTAGTTTTCTTATTTTGATATGGTTTGAGTTTATATATGGCCTATAAAAAGACTTGTTGTGTTAGGGTTTTGGCATGAGAGAAAAACCAATATGGTGAAGAGGCAAGGTATGGGGGATTCAGGAAGGAGGAGAGATCTATAAGGCAGAAAAGGTTAGGATGAAAAACTTTTTGAGATTTTCATGTCTTGTAATTATGTGAGAGCAAGATATTGAGATTATCAGTGATATGTAGAGGATTCATAAGCCAGCGTAAGTACTAAGAGCATATCTTTACTGTAGTCTGTATATTTTGTTCAAGTAGATTTCTCTCATTCGTGAATGTAGGCTAGTTAAGAGCTAAACCACATTAAATTTGTGTGTGCTTGTATGATCACGTTTGTTATTCCACTATACTTGATGAGTGATTTGAAAATTTTTCCTAACAAAAACTTAGACCTCAAGATAACAACTCGAAATTTTAACCATCATGCTAAAATTATAGCATTTCTTGAAGTACATATTAATTAAGCGAAATACTAATTTCTATACTAAAAAAACCTAGCTGCGACCCTTCTTCATCTTTCTCAAAAATCCCCTTTAACCTTGGCCTAATTGGCTAAATTTGGCTGGTTTTCCAATCGGATTTGGCTATCTCTTCGAAAATTTTATGTTCTTCCTTCAAATAATTAACTTAATCGGTGAAGTTTTTTCTTTGCTTTTGTTAGATCTAGTGTTCTTCTCACTGGCAGACGAGGTAGAGGAGTTGCATACTGAAGATGGAGTAGTAGAAAGTTCCACTAGATGAAGTTGACTGATTTGTTCTTTCATAGTGGATCGGGAGTTAGTTTTTGTTAGTCGTAGCATTATGTTAGGTTTATGTCTCTTATTTTTTAGGTTTTTTTCTTAGTTTGTATGTTCAAATACTGGGTGTACCTGTGTATTATCTACATTTTTTTTGTGCAATATGGTATCACAGGGATGCTATGAATGACATAAATTGAGCCCATTGTCTTTGTGGAGTTCAACGTTTGTATATTATTGATAGATGTCGTATGACATGCAGTTAATGTAAAAAAAACTTTCATAAAAAAAGGGATGATTGCAATTTGGCTCCTGAGGTTTTGGTAAAATTATACTTTGCCCCATCCAGCTTCAGAAATATACACTTTGCCTCTTATCTTTTTAATATAGTTCAATAGTAATTTTTGAAATATTAATTTAGATATTACGGTAGCCATCTGCCAGTGATTTCAATTTGTATGATATTTTTTTTATAGTTAATGGACATTTTAAATTATCAGTTTTTACTTTTTGAATTTCTTTAAGTTTTAAAATAATATTTTTTAAATGTCAATTAATTATAAAAAATACTATACAAATTAAAATTGCTTGAAGATAATAACTGTATAGTCTAAATTAATATTTCAGAAGTTGTATTGGACTGCATTAAAAAAATATGAGGTAAAGTATATGTTTTTTAAACAGAAGAAAGCAAAGTGTAATTTCACTTGAGCTTTAGGGGCAAATTGTAATTACAAAAAGAAAAAAAGATTAATTAAGCGAAGAATAAGGGATTGAACCTTCGACGCAAGGCTTTAGTTGTTGCATTCTTTAGTGCTTGTTAAGTGAAATTTAATTAATTTCAACGTTTTGACCAACTTGTAGATGTTTACATGTTCACTAACAACATCAGCCACCACAAAATTAGCAGTTTGGCACGAGAAAGAGCAATTATGAAGTAAAAAAAAAAGGAGTCATCCATGCCAATTTGTCAAATGAAAAGGAAAGAAAGAAAGTCAACCATGCAGATAACTGAGACTTGAGACTTATCCCGCAATTATGGCTCAAAATCCATAGCAAGCGATGGAGGAAAGAATCTATTCCGTAACCGGAAAGCGAAAGAGGGTGACAACTGCAGAAATTGGGGGTAAAAAAATATTCTAATCTTCCCCCTTCTTTTAAGGACTCAGGACAACAAGAACACGACCATGGAACTGGAAGGGCTATAAATAGAGGGCCGATCTGAACAAGAGGAACAACGTACAAGAAACAAAGAAAGAAGACAGGCATGATATGGGGCAGAGAGGCTTTAGTTTATTAGCCAAGAATGACTTGCCTGTGCCCGACCTACCTGGTCCCTCCAGTGTGAAAACTGTCTGAAATCAATGTTAGAGGACTAGCAGGCAAGTCATTTCTTGGCTAACTTGACTGCCTCTTTTCTCTCATGCTATGCCTTCTCTTCTTCTGCTCATAGCTTTGAACTGAGACCAGTTTAGCAACAACAATACCAATCAGAGCCAACAGTTGGAAAAGAACACCTGGTAAGGTAAAGATTACAGAAAATCTATTGCCGACCAAACACCTGGTAATGTAAGATTACAGAATTGAATTCGCAACTGTTAAACTCTTCTTTCAAATCCTTGATTCCTGTTTCATTCACTCTTCTTATCTACCATAAAAGATTTTCATTTCTTACTTCACGTGAGTAGATGGCATAATGTTCTTCTAAGCTAAACTTTGCGACTTTTTCTTTAGCATAAAATGAAGGAACCATTAACCCAAAACTTGGAAGACAATGTAACTAAGTGCGGATTATAAAGGCCGTAACGATGCGACATGCTCTATATAGTAAAATTGTCTTCACCATCAGTCACCGAAAATCAGATATTATACAACTGAACGTTGTGCATTCTAACTGCCTGGTCAATTAGAAAAAGAGTTGTCAACCAACACATCTTGGAAATACAAAGCTCATGTTCCAAGTAATAACAGAAGTGAGAAACAGGAGCAGCAGCTAAACGAGATGAAACCAAAAGAAGACAAGATAAAAACATGTTATCAAGTACCAGGTGCCGCTAATACCCAGCTTGCAAAGATATAGAAACTTACAGCAAATCAGCAGACAGAGCAAGTGTCATGTTCCTTGGACGAGACAACTGGACACAGCTTAGCACTAAGTTGCAAAGGAAAACATATTAATGTTAATGTCATATGTGAAAAATCCTGTCCCGGAGGACGCTCCAAGGTTGTGACGCTGAGGTATAGGAGTTGTGACTGGTTTTGCTCCTGTGTAACCTGCATCGGCAAGGATGTCTAAAGCATACTTCGGTTGGCTCACGAAGAGCCCTTCTGTTCCATGCGCTATCTCGAGACCAAGGAAGAATTTTAGCTTTCCAAGGTCCTTGAGGTGGAAATGACGATTAAGAAAATCCTTTAGCTTTTGGCATTCTTGTAGATTGTCACCGGCGACTAGCATGTCGTCTACATATACAAGGATAGCAAGGAAATGGCCATCACAACTTCTTGTAAAAAGCGACGTGTCTACTTGTGATTGAAGGAATCCATAATCTTGGAGAGCACATGAAAGCTTCGCGAACCATTCCCTTGAAGCTTGTTTCAAGCCGTATAGGGACTTCTTCAACTTGCATACTCTGGTGTCATCCTTAGTGAGGTAACCCGGAGGTGCATGCATGTAGATCTCTTCATGTAGGTCTCCATGAAGGAAAGCATTTTGCACATCAAGTTGATGCAAACTCCAACCTTTGATGGCTGCAACCGCAAGCAGACATCGAACACTAGTCAATTTTGCTACTGGAGCGAAGGTTTCTGTGTAGTCCAGTCCCTCAATTTGTGTATATCCCTTTGCCACCAATCTTGTCTTATATCGTTCTATGCTTCCATCTGATCTTCACTTTATCTTATACACCCATTTGCATCCAACGGTTCGCTTCCCTTTTGGCAAGTTAACAAGCTCCCATGTGTTGTTCTTCTCTAATGCATCTATTTCAAATTTCATGGCATCCCTCCAATTTGAATCTTGTTGAGCAATTGAGTACGAAGAGGGCTCTTTATCGTTTAATATTGCTGTAAGAAAAGAACAATGGTTGAAGGCAAAAGGCTTGTTAGAGAGATAGGAGGACAAAGGGTATGGCATACCTCGAAGTGATTGAGTTGAAGTGGGTCTTCCGGGCAAGTTGCATTCGTAGTCTTTTAGGAATGCTGGTGTGGTTTTTGTCCGTGTGCTTCACCGGGGCTCCTTGGTATGTTCCTGGTGTTCTTGTTGAACATTTTCATCAGTGGGCTCCTGCTCAATGTTCTGAATAGTGTCATCACATTGCACTTGTGCATCATTTTCAACACGTTCATCAAATACAAGTGGTGTATCATCAATGGGAGGTGGGTAGCCTATTGATCAAGTAGGTCGCAGTCATAATGCATTCCCCCTAAAATTTAATGGGTAGGTTAGCTTGGAACCTCAGAGCCCTAGCAGTATTAAGGATATCCCGATGTTTCCTTTCTGCTACCCCATTTTGTTTTGGTGTTCCTGGGCAACTAGTTTCACTCAAAATTCCTTGTTTTTGAAAAAAAATGCCCATTGCCCCTTCTACTAGTTCAAGAGCGTTGTCACTCCTTACCCTTTTAATGTTCACGTGGAACTGATTTCTGACCATGGTGTGAAAAATCTCGAACATCCCCTCTGCCTGACTTTTGTGCTTAAGGAGGTATGTCCATGTGGACCTAGTACAATCATCCACTAATGTTAGAAAGTAATGTGCTCCATGTGTTGAAGGTGTTTGATAGGGACCCCAAATATCCATATGGATCAACTCAAAAGGATTCTCAGAAATATGATTGCTGGAATTAAAGGGGAGTCTTGATGCTTTAGCTAAAGGACAAATGGAACATTCCTTACAAATCTCTTTAGAAACATCCACATCAGGGATTCCTACTATCCGTTCATACGAAGGATGTCCGAGTCTTTTATGCCAGAGGTCTGCTTTTCCTATTGTTTGAGCAACTTCGACTTCTCTTCTCTTCTGAGCATGTGCAGCCCTTTGAACACGTACAACCCGTTTTCTTCTTTACCCACTCCAATCAATCTCTTCGAGGTTCGATCCTGTAACAGGCAAAAGTGGGGAAAAAACACAGCAACACAATTGTTGTCTTGTGTTAGTTTACTGATAGATACGAGGTTGCAATTAAAATCTGGTGCATGTAAAACATCTTGCAATTCTAAACTTTGGTTTAGGTGCATGGTGCTTGATTCATGCACAATCTTTTGTGTTCCGTCGGGTAGGTAAATGACTTGGTTTATGTGACTTTGGGTTTTAGTAAAAAGATTGGCTTGGTGAGATATATGGTGTGTGGCTCCAGTGTCGAGGATCCAAATAGGAAGGGAAGGTTGTTCTTTCTTACCAGCAAAATTAGCAATAGAAGGACCTTTCTCCTTACTCAAAAGCTCAAGCAATTGCTCATATTCTTCCACTGAGAGGCCACGAACTTGTGAAGATGATGTTGCCGCATTCTGGGCTCCTTTATTGGTGCTTACATTTGCAGTGAACTTGTTCGGCTTTGCTCTTCCCTTGGGCAGTCTATCTTCTGGATAACCAATCACTTTCCAGCATTCACTTTCAACATGTCCTATCTTGTTACAATGCTCACAACGGAGTTTCGATCTATCACCCATCCAGTCTTCTGGATAACCAATCACCTTCCAGCATTCACTTTCAATGTGTCCTATCTTGTTGCAGTGCTCACAGCGGAGCTTCGATCTATCACCTCGCCCTTCATTGTTTTTGGGTCGTGTGAAAGGTGGTCGAACAGCAAACGCTCCTGCCTGCTCCACTCTCGTCGTCTCCGTCAGACTGAGCTGTTTCTCTTCTGCTACAACCATGGCGTAAGCTCTGTTCAGTGTCGGCAATGGTTCTGTCGCAAGGATCTGGGACCTGATGGTTCGAAACCTTATGTCTAACCCCATCAAAAAATGATGAACTCGTTCCTTTTCCTTCTCAATGCCCCATTCCTTACTAGCCTTACATGTACAATTCGGGATTGGAGACAAAGCTCCCAGTTCGTCCCAGATGCCTTTCAACCTTGAGAAATATGCAGCTACTGTCAAGCTGTCTTGCTTGGTCATCACCAGATTTCTTCTTAATTCATGAGCGCGCGGTTCGTTTGTGTGCCCATACCTCTCTTCTAGATCAAGCCATAGGTCGAGAGCCGTCTCATGGTAGGCTATTGAGTCGTGTAGAGTGGGATTAATCGAGTTAACTAGCCAGTTTATCACCATGCCATCACACTTGCTCCACGCAAGTGTTTCCAGAGAGTTGCCCTCTGGTTTCAGTAGAGTTCCATCAACAAAAGGAACTTTGTTCTTACTTCTCAGAACATTGAGAATTGCTCGTCGCCATTTTGAGTAGTTGTCTCCGTCCAATGGCGCCGAGACTAGCGACGCACAAGAGTAGTCCGCCGCTGTGAGAAAATATGGGGAGCTGGGATCCTGAAACAACATTGCCGCCGTAGCGCTTCCGCCTGTTACCATGGCTGTGTTTCGGTCATGAGGATGGCTTCCTCCATCTGTCTCCGTCGGATGTGAGTCTCCGTTGTTCGGCATGTTTAATCGGAGTAAGTGCCCAAGAACGTATTCATACGCTCTGATACCATGTGAAAAATCAGAAACGACAGTCGTATATTCTGCGACTGTATCTTCTTCTCTCTGTTTATTATTCATCCAAAAATGCCTTTATATACACGACACAATAGAACTCTAGTCGGACTCAGACTAAGAGTCCAAAACCAAGACGCAATAGAAGTTGAAAAGAAATACGACACAATACAACACGATCCATCGTCATTTAATATCATACTGTATCTTTTGTTCCTCCGTCCATTTCTCTGCAGTTAGGCTGGTTGTAACAAACATAACAGGATTATTTAAGCCCAAACTTTAGATTCTTCCACTTCTTTGATACCAGATCCACTGTCTTCTTTCTGTGGTCAGTACAGCCACTCATCTTAAACAGTAGAAGGAATTCAACAATGATGAAACTAAATCTTAGAGCTCAAAATGCTCTTAATACTGTAAACACTAGACCGACCATCCGTTATGTTTATGGTCAGTAAGAAAATTGTTTCCTATAACAGCAGAAGATCATCAGAAAGCAAAAGCAGCAAATGACAAGTCAGCTGGGCAGCACTTTTGTGCTCATTTAATGATGCAGTTCTCGGTCTCATGGTCAAGTAACAACCGTTACTATTACACAAAACCTATAGTTCCAGACCTACGCTGACCCATCTAACAAGCACCGCGATTTTGTTCATGTTAGCACTCAGATACCATTATCAATGAAAGGATTAACAGAACAAAGTTGCAAGAATAGAGCACAATTTTTCTTGAAAACAGAAAAAACATAACTTTAATACAGGAAGAATAGCCGAAAAATTCAAAACTCAAAGTTGGGACCAGCGAGGTGTACGTACATACTTATACCACAATCTGCAGCGAGGAATAGAATTGCTGTCTCTCTGCTCGACTTCGACCCTCCAACCATTTTGGTCTTGGCGCGCGCTCTCTGTCCTCTTAAGCTTCTCCCTTCCAGATTCTCCAGCTCTAAACTCGGTGCACTCATGTAAGTTGCTTCTTACTTATATGAACCTCAATTTACTAACAGAAATAGGGTGCGAGTGCCCTAAATTCACAACCACTGGTAGGCTTTTAGGGGACCATGATTCCATTTAGGTTACAATTAGCTAACTATTACTCTTGAAGTACCATAAAAACATTTACGTGTAACTAGTTACATAGCCTACCTTGTATATACTATATATGCAATTAGAAGTAAATAAAACAGTAAAGAAAACCATGACGTGCTAACTAATAAAATATAATTTAAAACAACCCAAGATGTAGATACCTTAATTGCTTTAACTTTAAATAATAATTGTGTGCATACATCTTGACTTTATATGCACCCAAATATAACCATAGTATTATACACTCTAATAGACATTAGTAAAGGCAACCCTTAGTATAAAAAATGTCATACTTGTAATTGAGACAACAATATCCATTAAGATTCATCCTTAGCTTTCCACTTGAGTGAGCTAGCTTCAAGTGGCAAGTCTTGCTTTTCTTGTGCTCACTTAACCCTAATTGAAAAGTTAGTACTCAGAAAGCACAAACTTATATTACAAGTAACTTAGATATACAAATTTCCTATCTAGAGAGTACCTTCAAATCAAATGAACTTATCCTTGACAGCTTTCCCTTACCAACTATTAAGCCCGATTAACCCACTTAAAGCCTGCATAATATTTGAGGGGTGAGTCCACTATGGTACTTAGTAAGGAATTTGGACACCTGCAAGAGAAGATATATGCAAGCATGCAAGCAATACAAACACACACATGCATACAAACAAACATACAAAACATACAACACAAGCAACATAACAAACATGACAATAACAACGATCAATGTGAATAATGGATGGATGGGTGGATGAGTAATGCACATGCATATGCAGTTAGGAATTCCTTACACCCGAAAGTTCTTTGGAAGCTGGCCTTCACATCCAATGTTACCACTTAACTTACCTCATGAAGTTTTCTTACGAGTACCTTAGAGTAAGTCATCGTCTACTCAAACCTTACTTGTATCTTTTGGGTTGCTTAGAGTAAGACACCAATTACTCATATCTTACCTATATCTTTTTTTCCCCTATTATGCAAGGTAACTAACTTGGTGGCCACACTTTGCCAAGTTCAATCAAACTTGTCTCGGGCACCTTAGTGGTTCACTTACTAAACTCCTTAGCTTAGTCAGGACTTCTTGGGTACCACTTTAATGCTTGAAGGTTCTTGACCTTTGCCTTTAAAACACTAAGGGTCTTAAACCCTTCTTAGGTTCTATTGCAATGCTGGATATTCATGGCCTCATTACTTGGTAATTAGAGGACTCAAACTCTCCTTAGTCCTTATTTTAGTACGTTCTTGCACTTTAAGGCACCAAAAGCTTATCCTTCTTGCTCTTTAAGGCACTAAACTTATGTTCCTACTTTGCCCTTTTAAGCACACATTTGTTACCACTTAATTGATGCATAATCCATCTTAGAGTGAGTTAGGAACAACTTTAGGGCATGTCAGAGCCTTAATTGTGCATTAAAAACACTTTGGAAGGCTTATAGGCTTATACGGGTTCAATGTCGTTGCACTAGGGGCTGGGCAATGACTGTTGTGTCCAGGAAAGTTTTTGGAATTGGTGCAATCATTCCTCCCTTTAGGAATGATCACATCAGGGCCTAAAGGTGCAAAATTGAGCCCGTTTTGTGCTTTCTTGCCCTTTAGCTTATGCACCATGATATAATCTTACTTGAGCATGCCAAAACCCACTTCCAAACCTTAATTACAGTAAAAAATGCACCAATTTATCATGGAAAAACTTAAATCCCTCACCTCAAATCCAATCAAAACAACAAGCAAGCACACCATAACACAAAAGCAACATAAAGCACAACTAGGTTTCTTTGAGTTCCAGCCCCAAATTCATGATGGCCACCAAATCAAGACCATTTCTAACAATTATTCAAGCCTAGAACCAACCCATAAACTTGAAGAGAACTTACCTTAAGGTTTGAACACAAAACTTGCTAGAATAAGCTCAAATGCACTCAACCCACCAAAGATGTGCTATGAGCTTATTGGAATGGCTTGGGGACCTTCAATTTTCATGAAATTTTGGGTTAGGAAGTTAAAAGATGGAGAGCTATAGAAAGGAAATAGCTATGAAAACATAAAATGGGGAGGATGGTGAATAGTGAGTCTCTACCGAATCTATCTTAAACTACTCCCACTTAGCCTATTTTTGTTTTTCTTGTCACTTTGGCCCCCTAAAACTTATTTTTCTTGAACATGAGCCACTTAAACCACCTTTAAATTGTCCATCTTGCTCCTTTAGTGGGAGATTTCAATCTCGAAATCTCTCACACTTAGCCCTTAAGTTATTTAAGTAGTCTTAGGCATTTAATACAAAAAAACCCCAAATTTAATATTTATTACATTTAGCCCTTCCACTTCCACTAAAATTACTGTCATGCCATTGATTTAGGCCAAAATTACCATGTTAGCCTTTATGTTCCATTCATACTTAGGAACTCAACTTAACATTACCTAATTTACTTTTTATTACTTAATAATAACTTATTTGATGATATAAAATATTTGAGATTTACTTATCTTGGCATTTGCATAGGAGAAACACTTGGAATGCTTTTAGAAACTGGGTGGACTTTTTTACTATCATTGATAAAAAAATTTTCACTTTGATTCATGGGATTTTTAGACATTTGAAATTTCCAGTAGAAGATGCTTGGTCTCAAATGCATATAAACATTTGGTTAGGGTGTGAACCTATTTTTCATCAATTTCCTTCCGAGTTCCTCCCTTAAGTATGAAGTTTTTCTTTTTGTTTGTTGTGGGTTGGTAAGATATAAACTATCTTCAACTTTTGTACTTTTGTTTCTTTCAACTATTTATTTTGTTTCCATTTTTCTTCACTCAATAAGCTACTTTGGTTACTAGGTTTCATTTGTTTAGATCTTTTGCCCTTTAGTATTAAAATCTATTATATTACTTTTCCTGTAGCATGTTTTTTTATTCCCTAGTGTGAATTTTGAAAGTGACTTCAACTTCTTTATGCCCCATATTTACTAGTGAATCAAAGATCTTTGCCTCTAGCCTTACACTCCCCTTTATCTTTTTTGTGTATTTGTCTTCATTTTTTACTTCCTTCTTTAGATAAAGTCTCTTAGCATGTTAGCTCTAATGGGATAATTACATCTTTTGAACTTTTGGCATTTGACCCTTTTCCTTTCTTGCTAATGCAAGGATTGCGTACTGATAATTGTAGAGTGTTAATGTTTTGCATTGCTAGCCTTTTTACTGGACTGTTTGTCTAACCTTAAAGCAATCAAGACTTTCTCTTTATAGTTAATTAAAATGTGTGTTTAAACTAACTCAAAATGATATGGAATCATTGGTTATTTAAGGTCGATGCATGGATCAAAGGATTTTATGTTATAGGCACTAAAAGAAATGTTTATATGTTCTTTTGCTTCATATTTGCAAGACATAATAGTTGTCCCTCTCTTCGTTACTCTTCATGTGCTTGAGAGTCAAGTATCATGTATCTTATCAATGGTGTGTTTTTTTTGTTAATTTCATGTATTATTATTATTATTATTATTATTATTATTATTATTATATTATTATTATTATTATTATTTATTATTATTATTATTATTTGCTGGAATCATTGATTTTCAATTCTTTTTGTTAGAGGTGTCAAATATCACTAAAAGAATATTAGCATATATGTACTTCTTGTCTTTTTTTTTTAATAAAGTTTTTAATCATACACCCTTTTATAAATACATATATGCACTTATTTATGTCCTTTTGTATCACATCATCATATTTTAACCTCTAGAACCCCTTATTTCTTGGAGGTATTACTATAAGTTGTCTCCTCAAAGTTTGATAGTGGTTACCTTAAAAGTTTACAACGCTGACCTACTCTTAAATGCTAAAATTTTGGAGGCATGTACTTGGCTTGGTGGTCATATAAAGGCATACACTTATTGTCTATTGTTTACCACTTTGTACAATCTCAAAAAGGGAAGTATATGGTCAATGTTTGCCAAAGAGAGTTTGAAAGCTTTAGGTGGACTTGGCCTGCTTCCTTTGGGAAGGAAATACATACTAAGACAGGTTTTTGAGGTTTGAATCATAGTAATATACAATCAATAAACTTCAACAACTTTATCATTTGTGTGATTGGTTCCAGATTGATGCTTAAACAAGGAGTACAGTAGTTTTTGTTGCTCTCTTTCTATTAACTATTGCTAGGTCATTATTATTGACTTAGAAGTTGGGCTTCATCTATATAGTAAAATTATTATCCAGTGAAAATGCATTGGAAATAGATAATTTCTAGGTCACGTAGGGATGTTAAATGGGTGTGTTGGGTCAGGTTAGGGATATGTCATTCAGGTTCAGGTTCAGGTTCAGGTTCAATTGGATTAGCATGAATTTGGGTTTATATTAGGCCATTTAGGTTTAGGTTGAGTAGATTTTGGGTTTGGGTTCATGTTCTGTCGGGTTTATTTAAGTTCAAGTTCAATACAAGTTAGAATGATTTTAATCTCAGGTAATTCAAGTCAGGTTATTCAGGTTTTAAGCTAAACTCAGGTTGACCGATTAGGTTTATTCGAGTTACTGGTGTAGATGCTGAAATCACTTAATTAATTTAATTCTTTTTTTATTTTTGTTAAAATTGAAATTAAATAAATTAATTTACTTTAAATTTTCTTTTCTTAGTATGTTCAATTAAAAAAATTCATAAAATTTTTCTTAATTATGTTATGACAATTTTGCTACTATATCCAACTTCTATTGTGAAATTGCTACAAAATATAACTCTAGTTAACTATTACACTATCAGTGACTAAACTGTAAAATTTCAAAAATTTTGGATGAAAATACAAAGTATTGTAAAGTTTAAGGATCCATGCTATAATTATTATAGGTGACTAAAATGAAAACTTTCAAAATTTAGGCACCTTATTGTATTATACTTAAAATTTTAGGGATAACACTTTGACAATTGCCTACTAAGATTATCAAACTTACTAAATATGGAAGTTATTTATTTTAGAAGAACCTAAATATGGAACTTATTAAATTTGAAAGTCTTTGAATGTAAGACTTATTAAATATGTATGTTTAAAAAAAATAGAAATTACTAAATATGGAAGCTGCCAAATATGAGACTTATTGAATATAGGGGTAATAAAAGAGGAAAGTTAAGGTTTAGGATAAGAGTTAGGATTAACTGTTAAGGTTTATGATAAGGGTTAGGAATAAGATTAAGTGTTAAAGGTTTAGGATTTAAGAATTTATGGTTAGGATTAAGAGTTTATGGTTAAAGTTATGGTTAAGGTTATACTTTAAAAGAATGTGTAAGTAAATCCCTAAACCATTAAATTCCAAAAGACCCTTAAATAAAGTATATTATTTTGTTAATTTATTCTTCAAAGATCCCTAAATAAAAAATATTTTTATAGTATTTTAAAGTTTCTTAAATTGAATGGTCATAATTGAAGTGTATTTTAGATAAATAAGTAACATATAAAAAATCATAATTCTTTAAATCTTTGTTGACCATATATTTATGTTGATCTAGGTTAAAATCGGATTTTATCAAATTTAGTTATTAGGTTATTTTGAGTTCTAGCCAATTTTGGTTTAAGTCATTTCGGATTTGGGTCATTTAGGATTGTGGTCCCTCAGGTTTTACTTCAATTGAGTTTGGGTTCAGGTTGGGTTGGGTATATTTTGAGTTCGGGTTATTGACTTTTCAGGTCAAATCAGGTTTAGGCTTTAATGGCAGAAATAAACATCTACAGAGTTTTGAATTCATATTTAAATAAATTCTTATTTTGCAGTTGTAAGTTTGTATGAGATTTTTGTTAAGGAATTATTGATTTTTGGCACCCGACTTTTTTTGAATCCCATGGGGAGGCCGAGTATTTAGACTAGTTAATTATTTGAGTACTTTTTATGTGAACCAGGCTTATATCATAAGCCACCCTCTTACTATATATATTAAAATTCTAAACATCCCAAATATTGAAACTGACAATAAGACCATTTTAAGTATGTATTACGTGAACTTGATCAATTGCTGTCTGAAGTGTGAGATTCAAACAATTTCCAACTGTCCTGAAATTGCTCATGTCCAAGTTAATTTCAAATGTCCAATCCCTTTCTCTTCTTGTTTTGTTATTTTTTTGCCATTTGTAGTTTTCCCTGCTTGTACATTGCTACTCTTTTTTTTTTTTCCACTTCACTTAGATTCTTTCACTTATTGGCTTTTTTAACGTTTGTTTACTTTTGTCTTCAACGTTGTTCTTTAATAATTTTTTTCAATAAATTTTTGTCAAGTATGTTCTTGAAGCCACAAAATAAAGAAAAAAATATCTAATTAGAGTTCATATAATTCATAATTATGATATACAAATGGACAAATAAAAATGAATAAAATAACAAATAAATATGAATAAATGAAAATGTTCTTTTTAGTTCTGCTTCATGTTCATTTAATTAATTTCTTGTTCTTCTGTTACTTATTCAATTAGTTAATTTTCATGCCCATTAAAAACTTATACAAGAAATTAAATTAACATGATGTCCATTTATTTTTTCACAGTGGCATCTATTATTTTTATAATATGAACATGGTCTTTTTATTATGTGATTTTTTTGTTCTATTAATTTTTTATGTTTATTTTATGAAGTCATTCTATTCAGTATATGAATATTTTTTTTTTGTGTTGTGGATTTATTCTCTTTATTCTATCAATATGTTCTTTTTGTTTTATTAATTTTTTTATTTCTCTTATATGTTGTTTGTTCTTTTATAAATAGTTGGTTGTTCTTTTATTTGTTCCTATTTATTCTTTTAGTGAAACTATTTGTTTGTTCTTTTATAGATAGTCATTTGTTCTTTTGTTAGTTGTTAATTGTTCTTTTATCAGTTTATGTTTGTTCTTTTTGAGAAACTAGCTACTTGTTCTTTTAAGCTACTTGATAGTTGTTTGTTCTTTTATTAATAATTATTTATTCTTTTATAAGTTTCTATTGTATTTGCATAGAAACTAGTTCTTTGTTCTTTTTATAGATGATTATTTGTTCTTTTGTCTATAGTTGTTTATTTTTTTATATCAGTTTCTGCTTGTTCTTTTATATATAGTTATTTGTTTTTTATAAATAATTATTTGTTCTTTTATTAGTTTATTTTTTCCTTTTATAAGTTTCTGATGTTCTTTTAGAGAAACTAGTCCTTTGTTCTTTTATAGATAGTTGTTTATTCTTTTATTAGTCTTTATTTATTCTTTTATTAGTTCTTGCTTGTATTTTTAGAGAAACTAGCTACTTATTCTTTTATATATTGTTGTATGTTCTTTTATTAGTATTTCTTTGTTCACTTATAAGTTTATAGTATTTTTAAGAAAAAACTATTACTAATAAAAATACAAATAGTCACTAATAAAGGGACAGACATCAAGTTCATCTAAAGGAACAAACACGAACAAATAAAAGAACAAATACCTATTAATAAAAGTACAAAGAGTTACAAATAAAAGAACAAACAAGTAGTAACAAAAGAATAAAAAATTAGTGTCCCTAAAAGAACAAATAGGCATTTGTAAAATAACAAATTATTATTAATAAAAATAAAAATGAATACTAATAAAAGAACAAAGAGTTACAAATAAAAGAGCAAATAACAAAATTAGTGCATCTAAAAGATTTAATAGGAACTAATAGAATAACAATAAGTTATTAATAAAAATACAAATAGCTATTAATAAGAGAATAAACAACTAGTTTATCTAAAGAAACAAAAATGAATAAATAAAATAAAAAACACATATTGATAAAATAAAATTCTTGGGTAAATGAAAACAAACTTTTTTATCAGTTCAAAAAATGAAAAAAGAAAAGAACTGGAAAAAGATTGGGAAGAGGAAAAATGGGAAGTTGAAAAACTTGGAAAAAGAAAACAAAAAAGTAAAACTGGAAAAAGGAAATGAAATGAAAAACGGAAATAAAAGTACAGCAAAAGAAAAGAAAAAAAATGTAAGGAGAAAAGAAGAAAAAAAATGGAAAAACGTAAAAGTAAAAAAAATATAGAAAAAAGTAATGAAAATCTAAAAAAAGAAAAAAACTAGAAGGGTACAGGTGAGATTCAAACTTGCGTTCCCCAATCATCTCCACTCGCATAGCCACTATATTAACACCCAATTTGTTTAACTTTAGTTAATTGACTACAAAATGACTTATTTTTATCTTTACATCTTTTTTATTTGAAACTAATTTTAATTAAAAGTCAATATTATTTAGTTACAATAATCAATTTAAAATATAATTTTTATAATCTTACTAAATTTTTATGAATTTTTCTAGTTTCAAGCCTTAAAAAAGAAAAATTCATAAAAATTTAACAACACCCTAAAAATTTACTTTCAAATTGATTATTGTATCTACATAACATTGACTTTCAAATAAAATTGGTTTCAGATAAAAAAGATGTAAAAATTAAAAAAAATTAGTTGACTTTAGCTCAAACGAATTGATCCTAAATCTATGAATTTGTTTGTCATTGAAAAAAAATTATTTAAGTCCTTATGCGTGGCTTGACGCACATATGCGCCAGGCGTACATAATAATTTGTCTAATTATTTATAAACATTTTGTTATCTTCAAAACTCTTAACTAATTAATTGGAACAAATCCAACATCAAGATTTCCTCTAGTTAAATTAACGGAAACTTAACGGAAACATGACGTGTATTATATGCTGGTATAAATTCCCCTAGACTTATTGCGATTTGCCACGGCGATCTCTAGTTTTCCGCCTCTAAACGGAAAAATTTTGGTGCACATTGGATTATATGCTGATATAAATTCCCCTAGAATTAATTGCGATTTGCCATGGCGATCTCTAGTTAATCAGCACATTGCTAGATCTGATCGAGGTTTGTTGGCTTCTTTGCTTCTCTTATTTTGCCAGCAAGAATATTATTGTCCTTTTCCTGATGTCATATTCTTGCTAATACGGCGAGTTGTTGGAGTCTGGCCGAGTCGCCCATTTCCGTTCTCAAAAAAGCTTAATTTTAGTATGGTTTAAATTCTGTAATTACCACTAAACTTTGATATATATGATTATATGGCACATAAACTGCCAAAATTAACGAAATTTAGGTGGCGATAATATCTTACCTATGTTCACTCTGTATAAAGATATGTTAAACTACTCTAATACAATTAAGCATCATTTTTTTTTTCGGAAAAAAAGAATGAAAATCAGTATGATCTTGTTTCAAATGGGTGACTGTCGAAGCAGAGATCTGAGCATCCTGCATCCTCAACTCACAAACTTCACCAAACGTCTGTTCTTGCTATGCATCGTGATCACTACAGGTAAACTTCGTGTCCTCTTTTACATATATAGCCATTTCCCAATGATCAACAACCCCTTGAAATAAAGTCTGCAGGTCTTGCCGAAACCTGCAGGCGAGGAGATCGTAGTCGGAAGAAACCTGCATGCAGGGACACTGAAATCAGAAGAAAGGAAAAACCGAACCTGACGGTTTGTGGCGGACCGTCGATCAAACTTTGCGATCTTTTGAATGACATGGGCCCATGTGAATCGACGGTACGCGATGAATCATAAACTTCATGGAATAATCATGGTCAAGGAAGAAACCTGCATGCAGGCATTGGAACTTGTAAGAAACAAAGTTGTCTTGTAAAAATCCGACCATCTGATGGCCGGCCAGAAAGTGTACCCTTACAAATTGAATCAAATAAAGCCTTAAGTTTACATTTTACCTAACTTATTAAGTTATAAACCTAGAATAAATTGGTTCTTTTTACATCTTTTAAAGCAGCGTCACCTGAGTTTCTTTCTACTTCTTTTTCTTTCTTCTTTCTTCTTTCATCTTTCATCTGCTTCTTCCCTCTCTCTTCTCCTTCCTTCGATCTTCTTTCTTCATCTTCTTCTTTGTCTTATTCTTTACTCTCTTTTTTTTTTTTATCTTTTTTTTTTGTTTTCTTCTTTTTCTTTTACATTCTTTACTTTTTTTTTTGGTCTTATTTCGTCTTGTTTTCTTGTTTTCTTCTTTCTTCTTTTGTCTTCTCTTCTGTTTTTACAATTCCTAAATAATTATTTCAGATCATTGGTTCATTCTGGTTTTACGCTTCATTGGTTTGCCGGTTTTAGCTGATTTTTTGTCTACGCACAAATTGGGCTGGTAACCGTGTCTGTAAGGCAGTCATTTCGCGGTCGAACCGATTCGACCGGCCTGCCCCAATCTGGCTTTAACATCACCGCCGGCCGGTAGACTGATTCCCACCGGAAATTGGGAGGCTTCTGGTGATGGTTTTCTTGGTCCGAGACAAATAGTCCAATACATAAATATTGTTTATGAGGCTTTCCCTCTGAAATTCCCTGTAATCGCAAAAGGAAGGAAATAATTAATCAGTAATGGCTTTCGATATATGGTTTTTAATTTTTGCTTCATGGCAGTAAAATTTGATGTAAATCTTTCTCAGTAATTTGTTTTGGTTAATTATTTGTTTCAGAAATAATAATGGCCCATGGAGGCTGCGGAGAATACAACAGAGGTACCCTACCTCTCCGTTTTGAAGTTGTTTGCTCGGATCCTAACGCTGATGCAACTTGCCGGGCTGCATGTGCTGAGACTCTTGTTCACACCACCAGGGATTGCTGTGCAGTAGATGGTCTCTGTCTTTGTGGCCCTTACCGTGCGAGAGAAGGTGCTGGTGCTCCAAATCTCCCAAATCGCGACCAAGGAAATGCTAGTGGGGAAGAAGATGGAACGGAAGAAGGTCCTAGTGGTGAAAATTATTCTTCATCTTCTAGTGATAGTGGTTCTTCTCGCTACTATCCCTTCCTTGATCATAATGATGATTATTCTTCTGGAAGCGGATCTGGCGAGGGAAGAAACCAAGTGGAAGCAAATGCTAGTGATGAAAATTCTCAATCTTCTGAGACTGATAGTTTTTATAGTATCCCTTCTAATGGTTATTTGTCTCAGAGTGAATCTGAGGAGTTGGGAGAAAATTCTAGTAGTGGTGGAGATTCTGCAACTTCTGAAGGAGAAGGTTCTGGTTATGACCCTAATTTTCCTAATGAGCATGCTTCTCAAAGCAACGTTGATGGTTATCGTTTTCTTGATCAAAATGATAACTATTCTTCTGAACGTGACTCTGTTCATGATCAAGAGGGAGATTTTAATGGTGGAAATTCTCAGTCTCCTAATAATGATGGTGATCATACTGATGATGGTCAGTTTTCCGGAAGTGAGGATGCCAATGTTGACAATCCGGTTTCTATGTCTCCATCACCTTAATCTGCACAAAAAGTTACCATAGCGGTCTAAATGTTATGTCCATATCGGTCTAAAGTTACAATCCTTTGTAACTCTTGTCCCAAAGAAGAATAATCTGGCTTGTCTCCAAGATTACTGACTGATTAGCTTTGTGGGTTGTTAGTATAAGATAGTGTCAAAGGTTCTTGAGGGAAGATTGAAATTGGTTTTGCCTAATCTAATGAGCGACACTCAGTAAGTTTTTTAAAAGCCAGGCAAATTCTGGACGGTATGTTAATTGGTAATGAAGTGGTCCATTCTTTAAAGAAGGAAAAGCAGCAGGCTATGCTTTTCAAGGTGGATTTTGAAAAGGCCTTTGACTGCATTAACTAGAACTTCCTTATTTTGGTAATGGAGCAAATGGGCTTTGGGAGCAAATGGAGGGGCTGGATACTGAACTGCCTAGCTTCAGCTTCAATATCTACTATTGTTAATGGGAGTCCCACAGCTGAGTTCATGATGGAGAGGGGGGTTCGACAAGGTGACCCCTTGTCGCCGTTTTTATTCTTGCTAGTTGTTGAGGCTTTGCATGTTTTAGTGCTAGAAGCTGAAGAGAAAGGAGTTTTTTTGGCATTTCTATCAGATCAAATGAAGTGTCCATTTCTCACCTTCAATTCATGGATGATACTCTTTTCTTTGGCAGGTGGGATAGTCTGAACTTACTAAATCTCAAATGGTTGCTTAATTGCTTCCAGTTAATACCGGGTTTGAAAATAAATATGCAGAAAAGTAGTCTATATGGCGTAGGAGTAAATGCTGATATAGTCTCTACTCTTGCTGTCTGATTTCATTGCAAAGCTGGGAAGCTTCCCTTTAAGTACTTGGGTTTACCAGTGGGTTTAAATATGAGGAGAATTGATTCATGGAAGACTATCAAGGAAAAATTTGAATCCAAATTGACTAGATGGAAGGCAAATTTATTGTCCTTCGGAGGAAGATTGACACTTGTGAGGTTGGTGCTTTCTAGCTTACCCTTGTATTTTTTCTCCTTGTTGCAAACCCCTTTGCCGGGGAAGGTAGTGGTATTAGGTGGGTGTCTTTGGCAAAGGTTTTGGCTTGCAAGGAAGCTGGTGGTTTGAGTGTGGGTAGTTTGTTAGGCAATTAGAACTTGGCTCTTCTGGGCGAATGGTAGTGGCTGTTTCATAAAGAAGATGGAGCTTTGTGGTGCAGAGTAATAAAAGGTCTCTATAGGGATTCGGGTTGCTTGGGCACTGAGGTCCCTTCTTATGGTAAGGGGTCGGTTGGAGTGAAATAGCTGCAGTAGGGTCTGTAATAGAAAAAAATTGGTGTACCCTTTGCAAATTCTCTTAATTGGAAAGTGGGCTTAGATCTAAGGTCTGTTTTTGGAATGAAAGGTGGGTGGGGAACAGCAGCTTGAGATTCTTGTTTCCTAGCCTATTTAGTTTAGTGTCAGGGTGAGGGTTGTGGCGTAAAGATGGTTGGGTTTGGAGCTGGTGTTGGTGGGGGTCGGTGAAGTGGAGAATTTTAAGCTCTTCTACAGTTGTGCAACAGTGTACAGCCATTGCCCTCAGATTCAGATGAATGCCGGTGGTCATCTTGCCCTGCAGGAATTTATACCGTCAAGGACGTCAGCTTTTCCATTGATCATTTGATGCTGCAGGTTTCATCTAAGGAAGGCAGAGAGTATTGGAGCTGTTTTGTTCCGCGGAAGGTCAACATTTCCTTGTGGAGAGCCATCCAGGATATGCTGCGAACCAAATGGAACCTTTTTTTGTGAGGTGTTTCATTGTCAGATGATGTTTGTACCGTTTGCCAAAGCCGTTCAGAAACCTTGGGACACATTCTAATTTGTTGCGCTAAATATGTTGTTGTATGGTCTCATGTTTACGGTTGGTGGTCTCTTTCCTATTCTCCTCCGGTTGATTTTCTGAGCTCTTAGACCTCAGTTGGTGCAACATTGGAAGAGAAAGCAGAATTGGGTGTTTCATGCAATTCTAAACGTTGCAGCTTGGGCTGTTTGGAGCGCAAGGAATAATCAAGTATTCAACTCTAAATTGTTCTCGGTGGATGATGTGCTTTTCAAGACTTAGTTCCTTCCTTTCCTTTGAGTAATTAGTAGGTGTCCTGAATTCAAATGCAGCTGGTATGAATGGTGTCATAACCCCTCTTTGGCTATTGCAAATTGATGTAGCTAAGGGTTCTTAGTTTCTGTTTATTGTTGATCTAGTGATGACATTATTCATCATTCTGTTCATGTGCGTGGAATTATCTATCATTGCTGGTCTGTTTTTTCAGCTTCCTGCTGAAACTCTCGGATTTGTATATTCATTCTTCAGTAATAAATTTTCTTTGCTATTAAAAAAATATCTACAAAGGAGAAACTAATCCATTGTTCTTTACCACTCTTATTAACATTAATTTGAGGTCTTATTTCTATTGTTGTAATTTTTTGTCTCTATGTATCCGTATTAGAGTATTTCAATGGTTGATTTTTACATACTACCTTATGTGTTTTTGTTTTATGCCCGTCTAGCTTTCCTCTTTCATACAAAAAAGGTTATTACATTTCAATTTTTATGTTATTATGTCTATAGTCGAAACATTGTTGATCAAATCATAGGTCTAAAATTGTAAGATCAATCCCAAAATTTATCTATTTAGATATCTTTATTGTAATTTACTAGACTATTTCATATAGGGCATGCCCACAATTTTTAATTAATTTCAAACTGAAGTAATTTAAACAGAATTGACTGTTATTTAATTAGACACAAATACTCTGCTCATTAACTAGCTTAAAATATTACACATATCTTTTTTTTTTTATATATAAAAGATGTTTCATTTCAATTAAAAGTAAGCGAAACGTATCTTAAAAACCAACAATGACATAACACGCTAAGAGACAATAAGAACATAAAGCTAGTCACAAAAAAACTACTCATTGCTGTGACATCAAATGAAAAGAAGATAATCGGATCAAGCTGAATCTTCTAGGTAAGCTAGAATAAATTTGTAGTATAAAACTCACAAATAACTGTATCAAAGCCCAACTAAGCTAAAAATAACTAAGTAATGCTATAACTAACTAGGCATCAGAGACGTGAACAACACTATCTATAAAAATATAAAGATTACCTAGAAAACCTAAAAAAAGTGAAGATTGATTTTATTCTATAAAATTGCGTCCATATCTATTGTGAAGAGTTAGAACACCCATGTAAAGTCAAGATTTCGGTGAACCTAAGATAAAACCCAGATCCATCGTTGCTTGCTTCTAATTAAAGATCTATCATACGAGATTTTCAAATCATTTTTCAACACTAAGATTTGAAGGATATTGCATCTACTATAAAATTCAATAAATAACATCAAATAAAGTCAGTCAAGTAATAAAAATATCGAAATAGAACTAACCAGATCACAGCCAATGTTTGAATCTAGACGGAAACAGCGGAGAAAGATAAAGGAGACAGTAGAAAAAGAATGATTCAAGGAAAGGATGCAGCGGCTAGGTTTTAATATTACACACATCTTAGTTCTGTATATATTTCAATGTATATTTTCTTATATTCTTATCCATTATTATGGAAATTTACATGGTCATTTTCGAACTTCTTGCCTCAGATGTCTTTGATGAAATCATTTTTAGGCTACTAATAGATTTTCTTATGCAATGAAGACAAAAACACATTTTAAACCTCAAAGTGCTTTTTGTTGCACTTGAACTTATGTTCCACTAAACTACTAATATCTCCTTACTTATAAAAATCTCTCTTTAATTCAAATTATTGATAGTTTGACATTTAATTATTTCGTAACTTACCAGTGAATTAAATAGTTTGTAACTTACAAAGCGATAAAAGAAAATGTAACCTATGTAACAAGCTACTTATGACTATAAATATCTTTTTCTCATCAATATATCATTCTCATTTTAAGAGGAGAAAATACTACTCTCTCTGTTCCACTTTCTTTACTCCATTTGACTTTTTCGATTAGTTTGACTTGAATTTATTCATATTATTATTTGTTAGGAAAAATTTTAAAAATATATATTTAGAAACTATAGGCTTTGATTTATCATTCATATGTAAATTTTTTTCATTTATATGCTAAAATTTTAAAATAAAAAAAATTATAAATTAATTGCTAAAAAGTGAATGATACAAAGAATTTTGGACAGAAGGAATATAAAAAAGGGTTCACACTTATGTTTTCTCTTATCTTTTTTTTTTGTCTCTTCCTCCTATCTTTTTGAGCGGAGTGTTTTTCTCCTTTTATCCTAAATATATTTCTATTGGTATTCAAGGTTTTCTCCAAAATGATGTTAAATATGTTATTATATTTTTTTCATTTCATAAGTTAATAGCTTTTTGCACAAATTTTAAAATTTCAAAATAAAACTATGATAGCAATTTTACACTAAATCCACTTCTCTTGTATTGTGTTCTTTCATGATTATTTTGTTGTTATGCTTTAACATGATTTATAAAAAAAGTATATTTGCTAACAAATTTTTTTGGGGTATTTAGTTTCTATAGATGAGCTTTTATGTAAAAAGCTCATCGTGACTCCAAACACCAAAAAATTGCATGTATAATCATTTTAGAAATCAAAGAACACATTGTTTCTTGGGTTGTATACATGTATCATTTGTCAAACACAATGAAGTTAGCTAATATTACTACTATTTTATTTTATTTTTACTTTTTCCCTATGATCCTCAAGTTAAAGTGCTTTGTTGTTGGAACTTGTTATGTTATAAGATACTTGAATTGTCGTTACACCAAGTTTAACATATTAAATGTTTTTTAATTGGGTGTGTGGAAAGCTTGTTAATATGAAAGCAAGGATTTGATAACTTATATATTGTTCTTTTGAGTTAATGGTTACTTGAAGTTGTATGTCAATGGTGAATTGATGAGCTAAGGTTGTGGTACATTGTATTATAGGAAAGATATGTTTTATATGGCCATTGGCATGCATATTTGTTGATCAATATGGTCTCTAGACTAAAAGGCCGCCCTAGCTTTATTTAATTCCATGCACATTGTGTGATCTACCCTGGACTATATTGCTTAAATTAGAAGTGTTGGTAAGAAGCATTAACTAGCACTTATAGGTTGTTGAGCATATTTTGAAATCTGGATAGGCTTATACTCGCATGTAGCCATTGCTTTTAAACTACATCCTAAAAGACATGGTATGCATTCATTTATCCATATTGTGATGCTAATATTTTTGTATCTTGCAATTAGTAACATTGTTTAGTTTTACAGTAGCTAAAAAGTACATTGGAATTTGATTCCTACAAATGAAGGAAAAGCAAGAAGTTTGTAGAGAAGCTGCACTACGTTCTCATTATGGTAGCTTGTATATACAAGCCAATACAAATGGTTGGATAACACAATGACTTTAATAGCTAAGACTTGGCTAACAAGATAAATACACCAAATACTTAGCTAACAAGATAATGATAAGAGATATGTACATGTGAAAAAAAAAATACACACACGTACACGTATCCTTAATGCTTCTCCTCAAGTTGGAGCGTATGGATTGAATATGCCCAACTTGCAAGTAAGAGAAAGAAATTGATCACGGCCAAGTGCCTTAGTAAGATCATTTGCTAGTTGCTATTTGCTAAAATCTAAACATGAAACAATGTCTTGTGATTGAATCTTCTCTTGAATAAAGCGGCTATCAATTTCCATGTGTTTCATTTTTTCATGAAACACTAGATTCATAGCAATGTGAATAGATGCTTGATTCTTATAATTGAGTTACATTGGCTATTTTAGCTCAACTGTTTGGTCATTGAGTAGAGTTTTGAGCCACATTACTTTGCTAGTTATGGTGGCCATAGCTCTATATTTTGCCTCAGTTGAAGATTGAGCAACTGTGTGTTGCTTCTTGGATTGCCAAGATTAGGGAGTCACCTAGCTTAGTGATGAAACCAATGGTGGAGCATCGTGAGGTTGGATATCTAGCCTAGTCTGCATCATGGAAAGCGTACAACTTCATGTTATTATTGGAAGGAAACAATAGACCTTCGCCTTGTATATGTTCTAGATATTGCAGCAAATCCATCATGGCATGTAAATAGGTATCACAAGGTTCTTGCATGAATTGAATTAAAAAGATTCAATACCTAGGTGATGTCCAGTCTGGTTCTTGTAGGACAACAATGTCCTCCTGGATCTGTGAAAGGCTTGCCATATATTTTGCCAAGTTGCGCCTACTACAGAATAGGAAAGAACTCTAGTTTACAACCTGTAATACCAATTTCCTTAAGTATGTCCATGATATATTTTCACTGTGACAAGAAACATCTCACCAGTTCTCATCCTCATAGGGCTCTGGCCATAATGGATCATCAATGAGATGGAAGATCAAGGACTAGCAAGCTAGTAGCCATCTTCATCCTCGATTTCACTCGTCAATCGTTCAATCATTTGATTTCTATCCTCTTTGAACCTGCTGCCTCCATACAACCGCTGAAATAAGAGACGATTTTCAGTTGAACCTGTGAGTTGGATGGTGAGAATGGCTGGGAATCGTTCCAATCAGATGGTACGAATGGTCAAATTGATACAGACGGTTGCAAATTGAAAAGCCATTAGGAAATTGGCGTGGTTTGAAACCACTCAGTTTCAAATTCTTTGGGCATTTATGGGGTCGGATTAACAAATCAGGTGTATGAGAGTGGCAGGACGGTGGCCAAGTGGTACAACTTGGCTGAATGGCACTCTGTGTAATTTTTGTGTGCTTTGAAGGGCAGTTGCAATCTTATTGAAAATGGCTCAATGTTTTTAACTCAATAACATGTTAAATTGGATCAATTAAATGGAAATGAACTAGGCCTTAGATTATTTGAACCCAAGCCGTAAAAGGGATTTTGAAAACTTGTCAAACCACTGTTGAGGTACCTGCTTGAGACCACAAAGAGATTTGTGCAATTTGCAAACTTTATCATCACTTTTTTTAACAATTCTAGGGGGTGGCCTTATATAGATTTTTTCATTTAACTCCCCCTGAAGGAATGCATTATTGACATCCAATTGATGTAATTGACATCCTTTAGCTGCAGCTACTGACAAGAGACATCTTATGGTTGTTAATTTAACAACATGTGCAAATGTTTCAATATAGTCAATACCTTCGGTCTGATTAAACACCCTTGCTACTAACTAAGCCTTATATTACTCAATAGTCCCATCTGTTTTATATTTGGTTCGGTTCACCCATTTAGAACCAATTGCTTTTCTGTCTTGTGGTAGTTTGACTAAACTCCATGTTCTGTTCTTCTTAAGCATTTCAATTTCATTTTTCATAGCCTCACTCCATTTCAAATTTTTGCTGTTTTAAGATAGTTTGTTGGCTCATCATTACTTGTGATAGCTACAAGTAAAGCTCAATGTTAAGTGCTAAAGCAAGAATAGCCCAAATGGTGCACTGGAGAATAGGACTTACTTGAGGAGATGCAATTTGTAGTAGATGAGGATGTTGAATTTACTTGAGGCAATCCATGAACATAGTCTTGCAAATATTTAGGCAACCGACGAGCTCTTTCTTGTCTAACTCTAAGAATAACATTTGGTTCATGGGTAGAAGATTAAGTCTCTAGATTGGTTTCTTAATTGAGCACTTCTTGAATGGTCGGATTCATGGGATTGAAGATTTCATCATGCACAGGAATTTGGTTATTTGGAAATGGATAGGGGTTGGCTCATTGTTTGCACAACACAGAAAGGTTTCTTTGAAGAATTGTACATCTTTGGAAATAAGTATTCTGTGTGACTCTTGTTCATATACCTTATACCTTTTTTGCCCTAAAGGGTATCCAGTAAATATGCTCGGCCTAGAACAAGGTTCAAAATTATCTCTATGTTTGAGTGTACTTAACATAAACGTCCAAAAACTCTTAAGTGATCAGGAGAAAGAACTTGACCAAAAAGTTTCTCATAAGGGCTTTGTTCATTTAATTTTGAAGAAGGCATGTGATTGATAAGATATGTCACTATCAACACACATTCTCCCCAAAATTTGACTAGAAGGTTGGCTTGAAAGCATAAGGCCCTGGCAACATCAAGAAGGTGCCTATGCTTTCTTTTAACTATGCCATTTTTTTGTGGTGTTTTGGGCAAGATGTCTGTACAAAGATTCCATTTTTTTGAAAAAAAAAAGAAAGGATTAGTCCAACAGTTAATTCATGTGCATTATATATTTACACCTATTGAACATTTTTTTAAAATTTATTTTTTTTCATGGCAAGAAAGACAGAAAATCTTTCAAAAGAATAGATTTTTTGTTTGAGTAAATAAACCTGAGTTCATCTTGTAAAATTATCGACAAGTGTCAAGAAATATCGAGAGCCTGAAAGAAATTGTGTTTTATATGGTCCCTAAATATCCTTGTGGGTAAGATCAAAAGGTTTTTTCAAAATGCTAGTACTTGGCAGGAAATGGCCCCTTGTTAGCTTTGCACGCAGACAAAAGTCACAAGGTAAATTGACTTTATTTAAAGACATGCTTGAAAATTGAGGAAAACTAGCTAGCTTTTGAAAAGAAATACGACCTAGACATTGATACCAAATTTGATGGGAGACACTTGAACAAACATTTGCAATTGTATGTTCCTTCAAATGCCTCAAGTAGTATAAGCCATGTTTTTACTCACCTATGTCAATCATCCTCCTTGAGTGCAAGTCTTGTAGAACACAATGATCAGGGAAAAATATGAATAAACAATTCAAATCCTTTGTCAATATGCTCACTGATAATATATTGCATGTAAAATTTGGAACAAACAACATGTCATTCAAGGTAAGTTTTGGCGTGAAAGACACTTTTCCATGTGAATGTATATTAAGGAAATTTCCATTTAGCAATCTAACTGTAGGATAAGTGTTTGCTATGTTCAAGCAAGCCAAGACATCTTGACAATATTTAATATGGTCTGAAGCTCCATTATCTATAATCCACCTCATGGATTAATTAAAATTCTTACCAATTGAGTCAAGATTTTCCTTCAATTTTTGACTTGGTAAAAAGGTCATCAGTTGATCATATTGGGATTGATTGGGTATGACATTTTTGGCAGAGGTTGAGGCCGATGATGTTCCCTCACCTTGGCCAGAAGTAGAATGGCTGCCTATTACTTTGCTAGGTTTCTTCGTAGAACATCCCTTACTTGTTTGTGTTTTACACTACTGCCACCAGTTAGGAAATTCATTTAGTTCAAAGCAATCATCATAAACTTGTCCTTTCTTACCATAATGAGTGCAAAAAAATGAGGACTTGTTAGGTTTGGCTGACGGTGTATGACTTTGGATTGGTTTTACAGCAAACACGACAGCCTTAGTGACAGGGTTCATGAGGGTAGCAACATATTACTATTTCTCCTATTTGGTAACAAGGGTGTAGGCCTTGCTGATGCTTGGTAAGGGTTCCATGTTAAAGATCTAAGAGTGAATAAGACTGAATTGGTCATTAAGATCCATAAGAAAGCAATGCAATTTCTCACATTCTCTTTTAATAACCATCTCCTTGGTTGCACCACACGTATAAATTGGAAGCTCCAAGTATGTCATTCATCCTATAATTCTTTCATTTTTTTATAATAGGATGCACTTGACATACCTTGCTTCTACAACATAGCAATTTCTAATTTCAGTTCATGAATATGATGGACATTACCTTGGAGGAATCTCTTTTGAAGGTCAGTCCAAATTTTTAGCACTTTCGGTGTACGCAACACTTCCATCGAGTTCAAGTGCCAATGGATTGAACAACCATGAGATGACCATGGTATTGGCTTTCTCCCAGGCTTTTTCGTTGTCATCATTAGCTGCTGGTTTTCAAATTGATCCATTAATTAGTCCAACCTTGTTATTGGCTCTTCCAGCATTCAACATTGCTCTCTACCGTGAATGGTAGTTATCTCCTCTCAAAAGACTGCCGATTAGGTTAAGTTTGGGGCTATCTGATTTACTAAGAAAAATATGAGAGTTAGGATCAGTCAGGTTTGATGTGGTGGGTTTATTGCCATCATCACCCAAGGTTTAAGTTTTGATCATACTCTATTCTGATACCATGTAAATGAAGGAAGAATAAGAAGTTTGCAGAAAAGCTGCACTACTTTCTCATTAAGGCTTGTATATACAAGCTAATAAAAATGGTTGGATAACACAATGACTTTAACTAGCTAAGACTTGGCTAACAAGATACATAAACCAAATACTTAGCTAACAAGATAAATGTACACATGAAAAAATACATACAGGTACAAGTATCCTTAATAATTCTTCTAAAAAATATATGTAAGAACTATTTGTAAATGCCTTAGTACTAATTTATTGTGGGACAAGAAATAAAGACAATTATTTGGGTAATGTGTTATTTATCTTACTAGCCTACAGAATCATTGTTGTTATGGGCCTCTAGGTAGCAGACCTTCAATGGTCATGTAAGACTTGTTAAATAAGTCAAAATCCATAATTCAATGTCTCAATTAGTTTGAATAAGCAGGTTAAGTAAGTGTTTAAAAGGGTAGATGGTTCCTAGTTCAATTTGGCACCTGTCACTAAAAGGCAAAATGGTCATTTTGTACCCTGAGGTGATAGGTTTGGTATTTAAGCTCATAAGTTGTTCTTTTGGATCTAAGTGACAAGAAACCAAAGTGTGGGATAAAATTGTCTAATTTAGTGTTACTATTTGACCATGAAGCTCTTTTACAAAAACTAAAGAAGTTGAAGGGCTAAAATGAAGAAATGGCTATTTAAAACTAATTTGGGACATTGGGACTTCACTATTCATTATCCCTAACCTTTAAACCTATAACTCCCTCTTCCTTTTCAAATTCTATGGCCAAATTTCACCTAAATCATTAATTCTTTATGAAAATCAAAGCCTTATGAGGTACCCATGCAAGAAAGGGCTTATTCTTGCATAGTTTTTATGTGAAAGCTCTTGGATCATGTTTTTTAGCTTGGTGAGCTTAGGTGACATTTTGCCCTCTTTGTTCTTTAGTTGTTCTTGGTTTCTTAAGGTTGTATGAGCTTGGGTCTAACTTGGTTAAGCTTAATTTGATACCTTGTATGTTGAATTTACTTGGAGGCATAAGATACCCTAGTGGAGCGATTCTACTTGGTCTGGATGCTAGATCTCGCTAGCTTTGTGTAAATTGAGGTAAGGCATTTACGATTCATGCATATTTGATGTAATTCATAACTTGCTTGTGGTAGAATTCAAGTAGTTTTGTGAAATGGTGTTAGTTGGTGGATGGTGATGAACATGGTGGCTAGTGAGGTTTTGATGGTTTGTATGGTGTTTATGGACACCATATGATTGGTTTAAATAGTGCATTATGGCCTAATGCATGTATACATGCAGGTTTGAGGCAATTAGAAGCATCCCTTGGTACATTGAAAGGCCTTGAAAGGCCCCAAAGGGGCTATGGTGAGAAACCTTGAATTTCTAAGGACGAAAGAGCTGGGGATGTGTCACCATGGCCTTCATGACAGAACCAGTGTGTTTTGTACCGCGGCGATGCGTCCCCATAGGCGAAATGCTTGGACCTACCAACTTTGGCACCTGATAGTATTTTCATTATAACTTTTCACTTGGGTGTCCGATTGAGGCAATTCAAGATTCCAAGTGAAGCTAAGAGGAGAACTACCATTTCCATTCCTTCCCTAAGCCTGAATTTTCTAGGTTTAGCTATATTTTAGCTCAAACTAAAGGCATGTTTGGCCACATAGAGCACCATTAGTTGAGTGCAAGATCTAGTACCATCAGGAGCCTAGCCAGACCTTTGGGTTTGAGGTCCTAATATGGGAATCTTAGTGCACCTATGTGAGTTCCAAAAAACCTAGTGAATGAATCCAACCATGGTTATTGCTAGTCCACTAGGGTGAACCAAGTAATGGTGGATAGTGGAGCACCATTAATGGAGGCTTAGTGCACTTGTTGCCTAGCCAAGTTATGACTTAAGGCACAAATGAAAGCTTAATGCATCCTTGGTAGGTTAAATGACGAGGCTTAGTACCTTCGTGATCTAGCCGAACTTGTTAGCTCGAGACACCAAATGGAAGCCAAGTGCGCCTAATCAGGGTGGAGGCTTAGCACCATATCGACCTAGGTGAGCCAATGGCTTTAGACACTGTGTAGGAGCCTACTATACATAGTGAGTTTCTTATAACTCAAGCAAGGACCAGTAACTATGTTCAGCTATACAACAATAAAAGAAAAGATATTTAGTGAGCTTAGCTCACTAGGATGTCAGCAAGCCAAGACTTGCCATGATCGAGTTAGGGCAAAAAACTCACTAAACATGAGGTGACGCAAATGCAAGGACTAGGAAGAGGTAAGATCCCAAGGGACTCAAATATATGTGTATATGTTAGGCCTCAAACTGCACAGGGCCCGCAGTAGATTTCATATATTATATATATGAGTGTCCTCAAGTTTTTATTTATAGGTTTTTAATGTTTCTTTACAAATATCCAACTATGAATCTTTAGATTCTCACTCTCTTTAGTGTTGTTATACAAATTGTCTCTGTAAGGAGCCGACAACCATTTATGGTTATTATGCTGGTGCATTCATGTAGGTACCCACATATTGAATCATTTATTAATTTTAGTTTTATTGGTTAAGTTTGATGTCCGAAGACGTCTTCGCTGGAGGACATGGTGGTTTCTGGAGGGACTTCCTGAGGAGGAGAACGCCCGAAGTGGAGGTTTCCCAGGGAGTGGTACCTGCAGAGCCCAAAAGGAAAGGTTAGGAGGTCCCCGGGATATTTTTTCGGGGAGGAGCCTCCGACGCCCAAGTTAGTTTTCTGAGAGGTGAAGGAAAGAGAGCACTCAGGGGTTTAGTGGCCTTGCCTGTTCGTATCCTCTCAACTGACTGACCAACCCTTTGCAAGGGGCTGCTCTTTGGTATTTATAGAAGTGTCTGGTCCGTTCAGATCGTGACACGTGTTCGGTCAGATCTGCTGTGTACCTTTGGACAAAGGGGACAAACTGCACAAGGCCCGTAGTAGCTTTCATATATTATATATATGAGTGTCCTTAAGTTTTTGTTTGCAAATTTTTAATGTTTTTTTATAAGTACCCAACTGGGAATCTTCAGATTCTCACTCCCTTTAATGTTGTTATACAAATTGTATCTATAAGGAGTTGACAACCGTTGATGGTTATTATGCTAGGGCATTCATATAGGTACCACTTATTGAATCATTTATTGATTCTAGTTTTATTGGTTAAGTTGTTTGTGCTAACTATATTTGTCTTGTAGCCTTGCAAAGGTTAGTGGCACAAGGATGGACAAAGTTGCCCGTGCATCTTAGTAGTTGTCCTTCAGAATACGTATGTATGCTAGTTTGGCCTTCAATGTCTCTAAGTCGAGTAACATTTTAGTTGCTTTTGGGTATGTGCATAGTCTTTACTTGTGTAATGATGCCCATGCACCGTTATTGCTTGTAGTAAATACACTTATCTTTTATGCTTTGACTTGTGTTTCAGTTAATTTTTGTAAATGCTAGTAACATTTTTTATTCATTTTCTTAAAGTGAAATTCAAGTCGAAGCAAGTGCATGCATAATGCATATTAGGTTAATAACTAGATGCATGAGAGGTTTTGAAATAAGACAAGTAATTAACTAGCCCACTGCAACTAGTGTGAGACTCTGGTTCTGTAGTCTTCATGGGAGGGCCCCATTCGGGGTAGGGAGGCTACAATTGTAACTTCAACTATTCTGAAATCTATGTCCTAAAGGATAACATAGAATCATATATTCCCTTCGTCTAAAATTGTTTGAAACGTATTCTACTTTAAATCATTCAAGATCTTTGTAACATTTTCATATTTAGTTAATTGCTCTATCATATTATCGTTCAAAATATAATTACAATATCGAATTTTATTTTTTTTATTTATATGTAAAATGTCATTAAAAAGTGGAAACAACACACAAATTTTCTTTTATCCTTCTTATTCTTCATGTTAAACCCAAATATTTCAACCAATTGAGATGGAGGGAGTATGAAAATATGTATAAAAAAGGATGGGACAAATTTCCTAGGAGACAAAAAGGGTTCACAAGTTAGATCCAAATCACGATTGGCTTTTTCATTCTCCTTTTTTATTTGCTCTAGTTGTGACAAGATTAGGACCTGCAAGGGATAGCCGGTTTTTTTGCAAATTGTGGCAGTGATCTCAAGGGCCATTCTCCAACACTATTGAATTAATGATGGGCTACATAATGGCTCTATGTCCCTATTTGGGAACGAGGTGTCAGAGACAGTGGCTTAAGTGGCAGAGACAACAAATAAGGGTGCAAAATATAAAATTAGGAACTTAATTAGTTGTTAGGTTATTTTCTTTTTCTTTTATTAAATAGACGGAAGTTAGGTTGTGAGCCATCATGTTCCAAGTTATTAACTTGAAGGGGCAAAGTATCCGAGTCATAATAGTTTTGGTTATGAAGTGTGCCACTTTTTAAACTTTTTAATTCAGAAGGCAAAGTGTCTGAATCAAAATAGTCTTAGGAGTATTGGGTATTTAGACAAAATATTTACTTTGGCTAATAAAAAGTAGCATATAAATTAAAAGCTGCTATATTTTAGTAATGAAGTTTTATAATTGTAATACTCTTGATAAAAACTCCATATTTTTCATATGAAACTTATTGTACCTAACTTAATATTTGAGTAATAGTACCCAACTAGTCTAAAATGAGCAATTAATTATTATTTTTTGTAAAAAAAAAAAATTATTTGTAGTGAATATACTGTATGTTGGATTATATGAATCTTCTCTTTTAAGTTAGCCTTCATTCTAAGATGGCCTTGATGAAGGCTTAGTGGTGCCATTGACAAGCTTAAAGGAGTCTGGGGAGGCTTCTAGGAAAGGTTAGTGTGGTTGAGATGGTCGATTGTTCATCAACTCAAGGTAGCGGCCTGTAGGCCTGTTAAGCTCCAGCATTAGACAAGAGTTAGGATTTAGGTCAAAAGTTGTAGTGTAGGCTGCAGTGTCCAAGTTTCCCTCAAACTGGCCATGGCAAACTAGGATTATTTGATAAGGGGGTCAGGAGATGATTTTTATGCCTTATTTTTTAGTTCAAGGATTGGTATGCATAAGATTATATGGTTCAAGGATGAATTGTGTAATTTACCACTTCAATCAATCATGTCACCACCACATTTCATAGAATATTCCAACCATTAGTTTCTCCAATGGCCAATTTGTCATGGTTGCAAATATTATTAGCCAATATTCTTAAAAAATAAATTTAAATGACAGACTTAACGACAAAAAAATAATAATGGGTTATCTGCGCTATAGCACAAATAGGGGTGTGCGATTTTGCTTTTTTTGCCATACCTAATTCGATACCTTACATTCAAAAAAATATTTTTTCTAATTTTTATTTCAAATTTTTATAATGTAGTTGTTATGGGGTGTTTTGAAGGATTACTGCATCTAGAAGATGAATTTATAGAGAACACATCGTCTTCTCCAATTCATTCCCATCTGCTGTCTTCCCCATCATTGTTTGTCGTTTTCTGCCAAATTTGGACTTTAGTCTGAATCTGGCTGGATCTCTTTCAAATTTTTTTATTACTTGACTAACCTTATCCAATGCTATCTATAAGATTTTATGGCGGATATAATCTCCCTTAAGTCTCGGTGCTCAAAAGTGGTTTGAGATTCTCACAGAGTAGATCTTCAATTGAAAGCGGGCAAAGAAGGATCTAGGTCTCTTGGGTTCATTAGAATCTTGCCTTTACTAGAATGTCCCAATGCATGGCAATAGATATAAAAGGGATTGCATAGAATAAAGTCAAATTTATTTTATTAGGTTTTATAGATAATCTTTTTATTTTTATAGATAATCTTTTTATTTTTATAGATAATCTTATTTAGATCTCTGATGCCTGGTTAGTTCTAGTATTCCTTGGTTATTATTGGCTTGGTCTGGAATTTGTTTCAGTTATTTATGTGTTCTGTACTCCAAATTTATTTTGGCTTACTTGGAAAGTGCGGCTTGATCCAATTCTTTTCCCTTCATTCATTGTTGTAGGAATGAATAGCCTTTTTATAGGCAATTTTATATTCCTGTTATTTCTTAAAGTCTTATAGTTTGACTCACTTATAATTGGAATGAAGCATTTTTATGAAAAAAAAATTGTATTTTTTGGAGATTAACGGATAAATTAGTTTTATCTTTTATTGATCAATGAAGTTGTTTTAATTATTATATCTTATTTTCATGATCGGGAGTTTTTTCTTCATTTTATTAATTAGGGCAAAAAACCACAACAAACTTAACACTAAGATCACTAAGGATGATGCCATCTTTTTATTTCTCCAGTTGAGCAACCCGTGTGATGCACGAGAATCATTCGTTAAATTAAAATTGGGTTTATATGTTAGAATGTAAGTTATGTTTTTATTGTTTGTATATGTAGTCTAGCTTTATCATACAAAACTTATCCAAACTTTATTTTTTTTATTAATAGTATTATTCAATATGAGACATTACTCTTTGTTGAACCAGCAATTGTAATGAAATAGATTTTAGCTGTTAAGATTAGAAATCTTTCATAATTTCATCCACATAATCTTGTAGTGCTTTAACCATTACTTTGGTTTTCTTGTAATGCTTTAACCATTATATATATTCAACTATATAATATAAAATCACCGGTGGTAAGTTATTAATCAAAGTAAGACATATACTATAAACTAATTATTTCTTTTAGAAACTTACATAAAATCATTTCTTATAGTGTCAACCTTAAGAATTTAAAGATTTAAAAAAATTTTGCTCCATCTTGAAGTTCTTAAGCTTGGTCGACCTATATACAAAAATAAGTTAGTTAAAAAATTTACATTATAGTAGAATGAGAATTAAAGCTAGATGTGAATGAGAGAACGTACAATATATTAGAAACCATGAAATTTTTTTATGACGAAAGAAGTGAAAACTCGTACAACACAAGATTATTCATTTTCTCTCTTCTTTGTCAAAAACAATTTTGAGAACTTTAACCATATTCCCATTGTAAAAAAAAAAAGAAGATGAAAATTAACAAAAAAAATATACACAAATAGTCCACTTGAAAATTAGGTTTGCATGGAATGAATAATTCTGTCATTGAGATTGTTCTCTTATAGAGATTTACAACACATAAAAAACCATTAAATCAAGAAACTAAATCACTGATTTAAGGAAAGAATAATTCTTAGGCAGAACTTTCCTAAAATACACAAATTTGCACCTAAATAGTTATGTTACAGCTAATGACTAATTTATAGCTAATACATTCCTGATTTTCTAACACTCCCCCTCAAGCTAGTTTGAAAATATCTTCCATAGCCAACTTGCCAACTAGAAAATCAAACTATCTTGTGTGTAGTCCTTTGGTAAAAATATCAGCCACTTGTTCTTCTGTAGGAATGTGTTTCATATGAACTAATCCATTATCTATCTTTTCCTTAATGAAATGCTTGTCAACCTCCACATGTTTTGTGCGGTCATGAAAGACTAGATTGTGTATTATTGAGGTTGCTACCTTGTTGTCACAGTACAACTTCATAGGGGATGACTCTGTCACTTTTAACTCTTCCAACAGCCTCCTAATCCACATGGTCTCAGAAATACCATGGGGTACAACTCTAAATTCAACCTTAGCGCTGCTTTTAGCAACCACATTCTGTTTATTGCTTCTCCATGTAACCAAGTTACCACCTACAAATGAACACTATCTAGAAGTGGATTTTGGTCTACTGTGCTCCCAGCCCAATCTACGTCTGTGTAGGCTTCAATCTGCAAGTGTCCTCATGGCTTAAACAGAAGTCCTTTGCCCAATGTCCTTTTTAGATTCCTTAAAATTCTATAGATGACTTTAAAATGTGCCGATCTTAGGGCATGCATAAACTAGCTGACCATACTAATAGAGAAGGATATATTTGGGCATGTATGAGATAGATAAATCAATCTCTTAATAAGTCTCTGATAACGTTCCTTGTTCTTCACATTTTCAACTTCTGCAGGTTGCAACTTCACATTAGGTTCTATAGGGGTTTTAGCGGGTTTACACCCTAGCATACTTGTCTCATTCAGCAAATCAAGAACATACTTCTTCTGATTTACAAAAATGCCTTCTCTAAACCTAGCAAGCTTTATCCCAAGAAAGTATTTCAATGTCCCGAGATCTTTAATCTTAAACTCCTTAGTTAGTTTCTTTTTCAACTTTTCTAGCTCATTACAATCATCCATGTATACTATCAAGATAGTTATATTATCGTCATTCGAATGCCTATAAAACATTGTGTGATTAGCTTGACTTTGAACATATCCATAGTGTTTTTTCACCTTGCCAAAGCTTTCAAACAAAGCTCTCGGTGACAATTTAAGTCCACGCAAGGACTTTTTCAATTTGCACACTTTTTTGTCCAATTGGTGTAAGGGCCAATAAAAGTTAATGTCCTCAAGGTCTCCATTAAGGAAAGCATTTTTAATGTCCAATTGGTGTAAGGGCCAATAAAAGTTAACAGCCAGAGACAGCAGAACCCTAATCAAGTTTATTTTAGCTACCGAAGCAAAGGTCTCTTGGTAGTCTATCCTATAAGTTTGAGTAAAACCTTTTGCAACAAGACGGGCTTTGTATCTCTTGACACTCCCATCTAAATTACTCTTGATAGTAAACACCCATTTGCACCCAACAACCTTTTCTCTCTTCAATAATTCTACAACCTCCCAAGTATCATTCTTCTTCAAGGCATTCATCTCTTCAAACATAGCCAACCTCCAATTTGGGTCACCAAGTGCTTCCTGAATATTTCTAGGCACAACAAGCTTTGAAATATTTGTAGTGAATGCTCTATGATTGTTAGAAAGGTTTTGATAGGAAATATGTTTGGGAATAGGATGTTTGGTATAGGTATAGGTTCCCTTTCTAAGGGCAATGAGAAGGTCAAGATCAAGATTTGATTCAGGGATAACAGGAGTTGGTTCTAAAATAGGTTCAGGTGCAAAGTTCTCTTTCCTATAATCTGATTGTAATGGTAAGTATAAGTTAGTAATAGGAGAGGAAGAGGAAGGAACAAAAAAAGGATTACTTGAGGCATTTGGATGACCATTTCTTAGGGCTTCTGGTTGACCACGCACTGGGATAATGGCCTAGTCTTTACCACCTCTTAGGACACCTTTCCTTGAATAAACTACAGGCTCAAGATTGTTCTATTTTTTTTCCATTCATAGTATTTCTTTTTCTGTCAGACCAATTTTAGATCCAATTTCTTTTGGCCTAGTTTCCAAGGTTTCTTTTTCAAAAAAAAGTATCAAGAAGTGTGCTAAATATGGGTTCGACAATTTCCTAGAAATTTGGTTCAACTATCTTCTCCCTTTGAAGCAAATTTTTGGTAAAGTATGGTGTATTTTCCATGAAAGAAACATCCATAATGACGAAAAAAATGTTTTGTAAGGGGATTAAAGCATTTGTAACCTTTTTTATTGGGTGCATACCCTACAAAAAACACATTTTTCAGCTCTTGGATCTAATTTAGACCTTAGCCTCTTTGGAGTGGGCACATATGCTCTATAGCCAAATATTTTCATGGGTAAGTCAGAATTGATTCTAGATTCTGGGAATACCTTTTTTAAGCAATCGAACAGGGTGATATACTGTAAAACTTTGGTAGGCATCCTGTTGATTAGATACAAAGCTATCAATATAGCATCACCCTATAGATACTTTGGGACATTCATATAAAACATCATGGCTCTAGCTACTTCTAACAAATGTTTATTCTTACACTTAGTAATGCCATTTTGTTTAGGTGTGTCGGAATAAGAAGATTAGTGTAAAATTCCTTTTTCATTTAAAAAGGTTTCCAAAAATTTATTAAAATACTCTGTTTCATTGTTAGATCTCCAAATATTGATTTCTGTTTGAAACTAAGTCTCAATCATCTTATAAAATTCTTTAAAAATTTGTTCTATGTCAGATTTTTCTCTCATTAAGTAAACCCAACAAAAACATGTATGATTGTCAATAAAAGTCACAAACCATTTTTTTTTTAGAAATTGTGGTCACTTTTGAGGGACTCCAAACATCATTGTGGAATAGATAAAAAGGTCTTGAAGCCTAATAGGGTTTTGGAATATAATATTTTCTTTGACTTTTTGCCATTAAACAACTCTCACATTGAAACAATAAAGGATCAATCCCTTTAAATAGCACTTGAAAAAAAATTTTTAATAAGAAAATCTTAGGTGGCCTAAACGACAATGCCAAACCATTATTTGATCATCCTAGCATTGCCAATCATCTTCCCTGAGCTCTGGTCCTAAAAAATGCAGTAGGATTCATAGAAAATAACAGAACAGTTAGAGTCTCTGGATAGTTTACTAACCGACGAGAGATTACAAGCAAGTTTAAGGACATGGAAAACATATTTGAGATCTATTCCTTCAAAAAAATTTATAAGGCCTTTTCTTGCAATTGGTGAGAAATTACCACCGGCTATCCTAACCTTCTTATTTCTAGCACATGGTGAATAGGTCTCAAACAAATGTAAAGAATTAGTCATATGGTTGGATGCTCCTGAATCTATTATCCACAGAGTATATTTAAATTGACAAGGTAGAGCATAAAATTTATTACCTGTGTGTGCCATAGAAATACTAAGAACATTGGGTACCAAATTAGATTTTAGCAGTACAAGAAGATGCTCAATTTGCTTTTCGGTGAAGGGGCTAGTCTCAACCTCATTGGCAGTAAGAGTGGCTCGACTTGATTTATCTCCAGCTTTCCTGTTCCAATTTACAGGTTTCCCATGAATTCTCCAGTAGGTCTCACTGTTATGGCGAGGCTTATTACAAAAGTCACACTAAACTCACCGTTTTTCATTAGATTTGTGTTGAAAAATAAGAGCCTTGCTTACAGTTGTGGAGACCAAGGCAGAACCTTTAGTAACTCCAGGTCCCTTCTTGCCAAGCATCACATTCCTCCAACTCTCCTCTCTTCTGACCTCTGAAAAAACTTCACCAATTGAAGGTAAGGGCTGTCTTCCAATAATTTTACCCCTTACCTCATCAAACTAGACATTAAGTCTAGCTAGAAACTTGAAGATGTGGTTGCCCCCTACAGTCTTCTTATGATGTTGAGCATCCTCAGGGGATTTCCACTCATGGGTGTTGAAGAGGTCAAGGTCTTGCCAAATCTGGCTCAAGGAATTAAAATATTTTGTGAAGCTATCCTCCCCTTGTCATATCTCTCTAAGTTTGAGGGTCAACTCAAAAATCTATGATTGATTTCTGAGATTGGAATACATTTTATTTACATTCTCCCAAAGTTCTTGTGCCATTGGATAGCACATATAATTAGAGCTAATATCTTCTTCCATTAAATTCATGAGCCACATCATCACCATGGAATTCTCGGCATCCTATGTAGCATAAGGTGGATCATCCACTACAGGAGCCTTCTTTTCACGAATCAAATAGCCCATTTTCCCATGCCCTCTAATATACATCCTAGCCGACTAAGGCTATCTCAAAAAATTGTCATCGTTCAAATGATTGTGGTGATTTGGATAAAATGAGATTTTGATGAGGTAGCATTGATTTTTTAAACATCCATGCTACTAGGATTGTTTAGGGAAGATTTGAGGGACAATATTGGAATCGGACGAAGCATCATACATAGTTTTAGGGTACAAGGTCAAAAGGAAGGAAAAAGAAGGGAATTCTGGCAAGAGCTTCTTTTTGCTCTGATACCAACTTGAAAATCAGGTTTGCACAGAATGAATAATTCTATCATTGAGATTGTTCTCTTATAGAGATTTACAGCACATAAAAAACCCATTAAATCAGGAAACTAAATCATTGATTTAAGGAAAGAATAATTCCTAGGTAGAACTTTCCTAAAATACACAGATTTAGGTAAGGGAAAATAGTGAACATCATCGTGTAGAAAATACCTTAAATCTTGTAATTTTATGGTTAAAGTGTCAACTAAATCACCCTTAACAATCTGTTGCTCTATTGTCCAACCCTCAATAACTTCCACAATATTTGTCATGCAAAAAAGAATTGAAATAATGATATATAGATAATACATGCAGCATTCGATTGTATTTTGGAGAACTTTTAGGAAAACCTATTAGGAATTCTTCTTGGTTCACGTGTATGCTAAGTTAGTTACAAGCAACAAACTCAAATTTATGCATGGGAAAATCGTGAGGTTCATGGTTCACATCATAGATTTATGTATTATAAGTAAAATAGATTATAAATGGGTATGTATCTATGACCTAGTAAGTCTTCTTATCTGAAAGAACTGTGAAATTCTTGAAAATATACATACTTCCTTCACGAAGCTTTGCTTTAAACTTGTATGCCAAATTTTTTTTGATAAACCCATGAATTATCACACCCAGCATATGTAAACTAAAGGCATAATAGCCAATAATAGATCATGAACATATATTTATAGTAGGGAGAAAATAATAAATTGCAAGCTTTAATGGAATTAAGGAAAAAAAAATACCTTATAATCCATTAAAACATCCATAAACGATACACTCTTACTTGAATAGTCTAATCAGTCATCTCAGGTGACAATTCCTCCAATGCAACATGTTCTGTCGGGAGACTATAAAAATAAGAAAAGATTCATAAAAAAATATATTTATCCATTGTATGAATTCAAATACTATAAAATAAAAAAAAATAAGAAATCTATCAATCTGTTTAAATAACTACATTATCTTTGACATTGAGGAGAATTTAACAATATAAAGTAATGAAGAAATGAAGAAAGGTAGTAAAGGATAACAGGAAGAAATGAAAGGAATGAATGATAATATTGAGTGTGTGCTGAAAGCAAGTGTGAGAATCTATATATATATATATCTAGGAGTTGGTTGGATAATTGGTTGGACAATATATACCATTAAAAGCAAATAAATTTTTAATAAAAGCATTCTAATGGATCTAAGTATTAATTATTACTATTGAATTTTGAAATTAATGCTATAAATGTACTATAAAGTTAATGCTAATGGAAGTAGTCTTGGGGGAGTTGGATAGACAATATTAATACCATTGAAACCAAATAAAATTGTTGTCACAGTATTTTAATGGAAATTAAAGCTACTAAATGGCAACAAAGAGATGGAATCTATTTAAAACAATTGATTAAGGAACAATATTATTAATGAGCCATTAAGTAGAGAACAAAAGCTAATGATGTTTTATTATGCTAAGAGGATAGAAATTTAAATTCAATTACTAAAATATATAAAAAGTAGAATTTTAAGGGTTCTTTACTATGACACAAAGTGCTCACTAAAAATTATATTTCAAAATCTAAATTTTAGAATCTTGACTATATGATGGCCTAAGATATTAAATAATACAAATGCACTATACAATTAGCGATAAAAGAAATAGCCTTGGGGAAATGAGTGAATTTTAGAGTAAGGGCTATATAAGTACCTAAGTATCAATTATTATAAATAGATTACGAAGTTAATGCTATAAATGTACTATGAAGTTAATGCTATAGGTAGAAGTATTGGAAAGTGGATGCGTTAACGTGTTTTTCCAACGGCCAAATTACCAACGGCTTAACCGTTGGTAATTACCAATGCGTTAGGCCATTGGTAAAAAAAAATTTAAATTTACCAACAGCTAAACGTGTTAGTAATTTACCAACAGTTCAACGCGTTGGTAAATCAGCTATTTTCCAACGGTCAAATTACCAACGCGCATTACCAACGCATCTGCGGGTTGGTAATTACCAATGCGCGTGCACGTTGGTAATTACCAACACGCATTACTAATGCGTTGGTAACTCTTAAATATATATAATAATAATAATAATAATAATAATAATAATAATAATAATAATAAATTTTTTTATTATTATTATTATTATTATTATTATGATTATTATTATTATATATATTTAAAATATATCATATATATTATAATGTTTAATGATAATAATTATACATAAAATTTTATATTTTATAAAATAAAGTTTCAAAATTTTAAAAAAAATTTTAAAAATAATAATTATAATTTAAAATATATATTCTCATACACTTGTTGAATAAATAATAATAATAATAATAATAATAATAATAATGTATCATATATATACATTAAATATATGATATATACATAAATAAAATAATTATATTGTCAATTATATCATTTTCATATAATATTTATATTTAAATATATGTGTGTGTGTGTGTGTGTGTGTGTGTGTGTGTGTATAATAGACAATTTATAAGTCCTTAGTTGTAATAAATATATTCTTATGGTTAGTCAAGATTTAAATTTTGTAGGCTTGTATAAGAAATTTCTTCCCTCTACAACTAAAGAATAGACTTGCATCATATGTATATTTTTATCATATATATTATATGTATATAATAATAATAATAATAATAATAATAATAATAATAATATATTATAGAATCTAAAGTTTTGAAATTATAGAAAGTAAAGTAATATTTTTAAAACATTTGTTACAAATAATAATTACAATTTAAAATATATGTAAAAGCCCAAAACTATGAGGACCAATACGATAGGCGCTATAGAAATTTGGGTAAAATTGTAACACGGACTTAAATTAGGGGACTAAGAGTGTGTTTAGTTGTTTAAGCCATATAAAAGACCATTTTCTTTTTTTTTCCGTCCCCGCCGCCGATACGTCTTCTCTCTCTCGCCTCTCTTCGCTAGCCGCCGCTTCAGAGCAATTGTCAGCCAATGTTAGCAGCTGCTCTTGATTAGCCGCTTATATGGTTTGATTCTGATCTTGCTTCCCTCGAACTTTTCCCAAAAAACTATCTTCAAATTCTTTGTAGATTTTATTATATTTTGAATTAAAGTTTAATATCCTTACCGTTTCTTTTGTGTTTTTGGGTTATAGATTTATTTTCTGGGTATGATTCTTTAGAGAAAGTTGTTCACGAGGTTGAGATGAGTTGAGACCCTCCCTCGGTGAACCAGATCCGTCGGTGATGGCCTCACCGGAAAAATTCCGGCCACCGACTATGGTGGCTCTCGAGGATGTGATCATATGGTTTGCCTCTAATTTTCCTCCTCTTTAATTTTTTCCAAAGCACCATCTTCAAATTTCTTTTAGATTTTTATATATCTTGAGTTAAAGTTCTACCATCTTAACTTTTTTTAATGTGTTTTTGTCCTAGATTGATTTTCTGGTATGGTCTTTTGAACAATGTTGTTCATAGAGTAAAGGTGACATGATGACCCCCTTCGGCGGCGGTGAACTTTTCCCGATTTTTGTGAATTTTTTTGAATTTTATGAGTTATGGAAATATTATTATAATTTTGTGCAATTTACAATTTTTCAGTTTATGAATTTTTGTCAATTTTTTGGCACTAATAAATTCTTTGTGAATTTTTATTGATTATTTTTTGGTTTTCTTAATATTAATTTATGTAATAATAAAATCTTAGTTATATAATTTTACTAAATATAATTTTTAGTGAATATAACGTATAATTTAAATATTATGTATTTTATTCTTTTTTTAAAAAAATGTTTTCAACGGCTCATCATTGGAAACTGTTTATTTTTTAAAAAAATTTTTACATGATTAAAAATTTACCAACACGCGTGCACTTTAATAGTGCATTGGTAATTTATTTGCACATTGGAAAACATTGCTGCTATATGACCGTTGGTAATTACCAACGTGCACATGTTGGAAATTACCAAAGCGGGATTTTTTTGTGCGTTGGTAATTTTTTTTCCAATGAATGGTTTACTAATGCATATTTACCAACGGCTACGCGTTGGAAATTCAAAATTACGAATGTACAGCCGTTGGAAATACGCATTGGTAAATACCAAAATTTTAGTAGTGATTTCTCGTTTATATATATATAAATTTAATTACTAAAATTTATGAAAAATAAAATTTCAATGACTCTCTATTATGATAGAAAGAGCTCACCAAGAATTGTAATTCAAAATCTAAATTTTGGAGTCATAACTATATGAAGGCATAAGTTATTAAACCATACAAATACACTATACAAATGACTGTAAGAGAAGTAGTTTTGGGGAATGGATGAATTTTGGAATGAGAGTTATATAAGGACTTAAGTATTAATTATTATAAATAAATTTTAAAATCAATGCTATAAATATACTATGAAATTAATGCTAAAGGAAGTAGCCTTGGGGAATGGATGAGTTTCTGCTTTATATTATATATATATATATATTGATTTTTCAACAAGCTAATAATGGGTTGTTTTAATCATCTGCGGAAATGGTTCGTTTGCCTTTTCTAAATTTATGATAAATATCTAATTTTTATATGTTTCATTAAAAAATAAAAATTAATATTTTTCGTAATTTTATTTGACATTTTTATGACATACTTTCTTATTAGTTGTTTTGAAGGAATATTACAACCTCCAAAAACTGTATTTTCGAATATTAATGGATAATAAAATAATTTTTATCTTTTTCTGATGAATGAAGTTGTTTTCTTATTGGCAATTTGGCATGATCGAGAGTTCTGCTTAATTTTGTTTGGACATCAAATAGTGATAAATTCAATACTAATATCACTAAGAATGCTGCCCTCTTTTTATGTATTAGCAAGCTAATAATTAGTTGTTTTGATGGTTTGGAAACAGTTGTTTGCATCTTTTTAATTTTTTAAAATTGATTTTTTAATTTATAATCGGTGTCTAATTTCATATCTTACTGCATTCAAGAAGAAAGAAAATAAGATTTCTTACAATACTTTTCTTTTACATTTTAATAATATGATTTTTTATGCGGTGTTTAATTTGAAGGGTTGGTACCTCCAAAAACTGTATATATTTTTGCATATCAATGGGCAGTCAAATTATTGTTATCATTCACTAATCAGTGAAATTATTTTTTCTCAATAGCATGATCGAAAATTATGCTTAATTTTGTTTGGGCATTAAACGACAATAAATTCAATACTAATATCGCTAAGAATGCTATCGTCTTTTTTGTACTTGCTTGGTGATACATAAGTTGTTTTCATCGTCTCAAAAAACAGTTTGTTTGTCTCTTCTTAATTTTTTAACTTGTCATTTTCACCGACTAAACCACATTTATTTGTCATTTCTGGTAATAAACCGAAGGCCTTTCAGCTCCTACTCTTTTTTTTTTTTTCCAGGAAGAATCCTTTTACTTAATATCTGATTTGATCTTACATTGTTTACTCCAAAAAAATTGTAATAATGTTTTAAATTTTTCTCTAACTTTTCTTCTTACCCACAAGGTATTTTTGGCCATTTGGAATCGAATTATTGACCGCTTCACAGCACTATAAAAAATTGTACGCGAACTCTAGGCTGCACAAGAGGAGTCACCGAAGGAAAGACATGGTTGTCCGTGACCACCAGCAACGCTCAAACTTCACCAAAAGTATGTTCGTTTTCTGCATCATTTTCTCTGCATTCATTTGGTATTCCTGTGCTTTGTTTATGGGCAATTGTTTCGTCTTCTTTCTGTCTCTTTTCTTCTTGACTACAGAAAGAAACTTTTGATTGCGATCAGAAGTATCGCCATACAGAATGTACTGGCGGAGGAAGTTGGTGCATGTTGCCCAGCTCGGCTGCAAAAGTTACTCTAACACAACCTGTCTATATATATAGAGATTTGCCAGCGATCTGACTTGAAAAGCAGTTGGCTCTGCTATGCCCAACTAGAGATGGCAACGAGGTAGAAAAAGTACGGATTCACTAGCCAAAAATTCAAGGAAGATTAATTTGCCAGTGCCATCAATTAAGAAAAGTTTGACCTTTGGACTCTAAACCAATATTATTATCAGTCAATAAGAACAATAATAAACTTCTATTATATCAGTATTGTCCCTGCCATTGTTCTAAGCCAAATAAATCAGTGGAGAGTTCTCCTATCACTATTTACTCTGAAAGGTCCTAACTCTTGCATCGCTCCTCCACCAATGGAGAAACATCCATATCCTCCACTAAGCCATAGTAACAAAGGAGTTGTTGAAGAGTTGTAGGGGAACTCAGCAAAGTTGCAGAAGAGCTCTCTTCCTGCATACTAGTTAGTGATATCCACCGCAGTATTGTTGGGCTAGAGCAGGTCAGAAGTCCCAAGTTGACTTAAAGCCCAAAACTGTCTGTAAGGGCTAAAACTCTCACAAAAAGGCACACGAATCATTCCCTGAGCAAAGGTCACTCATAGGCCCCATGAAAGGATAGATGTGCAATGATCTAGAGGCTATGAAAAACAACCAATTGATTCAATGACTCTGAATCTAAGGGGCAATTTTTCTAAGGCCTATATAATGGCCATCACTATTCACTTATGAGCTATAAGATCGCATCCATAGCATTTATACATTACATAGAGTTTATACTTAAGCGCCGGAGAATCTTTTGTGTGCTTATATGAAGACCTACTCTCTAGAATCAAGACATTAGATTGAGGTCTATGCATCATCATTGGTGAAAAAGAACTCTTTCAGGTTGGCCAGGTAAAGCATCTATTTTGTCAACTTTTTCTAAGCCCTCTTGAGCCCTCACATACACAGGAGAATAGTATTGTTCGGCAGCTAAATCATTCCTGTTACGAGTTGGAGGCAACCACTCTTGTAGCCTCAGTAGCCTGTGAAGGTCAATTATGGCTCGGTAAGTTTCAGCCAAGGTTAGTGTTGCCAAAGGTAGATAGAGAGGAATAACGCTACAACTTTTGCTTGTTTCATGACTTGGTTTGCCTTACTAACATTACAATTTTTAGAGGGCATGCATAGCAAGATATCATATCAGAGCAACAAAAGCCTGGAATTTGTTGGATTTCCTTGCCTGTAATGATCCACTATGAAAGTTACAAGGGAATTTAGTTTGGTAGCTGATTCGAAGCTACTTAGCACTGTTGCTCTTGATGCTTTCTCTTTCATTGATTCCAAAGCAAGCTGAATTTCATATAGTGTTGCCCACTTTAAAATGGATTATTCATCAACATTATGTATATGAAATTGTACATGCAAATGACAATATGAAATAGGATAAATTATTTGTTGGTCCTGTGTGCTTGATGTTAAACCCGTGGCTACATTTTAGTAGAGAAATTGAATAAAAATGTGTTGGCATGTCGCTAAGTGACTCCGTATAAAATTCTAGCTTTCCAAGAAAAAATTTTCTTAACATTAACTCAATTCAAAAGTTCAATTCATGTGAAATTTCCTATAAAATGGATGCATAAATTTAAAGTACAGAAAGAGGTTTTCAATGTCTTAGAAATTTGCCAAATGCCATATGACACCTAACGGAAGGGGAAGTGAATTTGCCATCTGACCTTTCAATGCTTAAGTCAGTATGGCCTCAATAAGTGTATAGGAAGCTTAGAAAATGCTTTCTGTTCAAAATATAGAACATACCTCATAACCTGTGAAGAAAACCTATTATAGGGTAAAGAGGTGGCAATCATGGGAGAAACACCCCTCATTTCATAATGGATTTCATGATTGTGAGATCACTTTCTTAATTTGACCCAATCCTCTAAGCTGAACTGAAACCTTTAGAAGAAAAAGAATTTAGCCTTCTTTTATTTTTAGCTAAATATATTACACACACTAATATTACAACACAGCTTTTAGCAGCATTGTCTCTCACATTCACAAACACTTCTCTATTTCTTTTTCTTCTTCCTCTTTCTTTTGCTCCTCCATTATCTCATGCATGCATCGCACCTGACCCCTATTTATATTTATATATCATGATTCTCAAAAGCTACTTACAAGTTCCATAACCTTCTAGTATGTCTGTTAACAAGTTTTTTTTTAACAAGCTAGCATTTTCTAGAAATTAATTAATTTGCTTCTTTTTCTTCATATAGATGCAAGGCTTCCCTCAAAACTTCATGATCCTTCTTTATTTATGTTAGTGTTATGCCCAAAAGTCAATCATGAAATGATTGTATTTTACATATTGAGTCATAATATTTTATTGAAGCATTAATCCAGTAATTGTGTTTGTTGTTTTGTTTTTGTGTGACATAATCAAACGTAATTATAACCCTAGAATAATAGTATTTTTAAATGTCTTTGGTCTAGTATTATTGCGGAGTGGGTTGTAATAATACATAAAGACTAGCATATGTAGAGACTAATATGAAATATGTAGTCTACATATGGGTAGATGTTGGAAAACTTGTGTACTGAACCGATCTACCATGAGAACGCTACGTGGATCGTTATATGAGTGTCATAAGTAATTCTCATAGTGATCGGTATATGTAGTCATTTGACTGAAGGTCATCAAGGTTCCCTACATGTAGTCACATACTTTGATACTTCCTTTTGTTGCTCGTAACTGAGTGAACAAGAAAGTAGTCATTGAGTATGTCATATATCATACGGAGGGGTTTATATGATCAAGATGAGATTTGTCCCTTCTACGTAACAGAAGTGATATCTTTGGGCCCCTTGATAGATTGAGACTAAAAAAATGTATGGCCATGCTTAGATGAGTTAATATACAATATTAATGTCATCAGTTTAAATTAGTCTATTCAGTAATCAAGAAACCATAGATTGGGCTATACGAGAGTGACACATTCCATGTCTCGTACTTTATCTTGATATCTTGGACAAATGGACAATAACATATACGGATAATGATCATAAAGGTTTAGTCGAATCACCGACTACCTTGTCACTTGGGTAGTAATAATATGTTGCTAGAAATCGCTCATTGTTTATGATTATAAATGTAATTTATGATCATTGCAAATGTGATAGGAGCCTACTGAGTCGCACAAATAGTGTCAATTGGATTATTTGAGTGCATGAGTCAAATTGTTTGGGTTTTGGTTTCATAATAATTTCAGATTAATAATTGGCCCAAAGGTTGAGTCATTAATGAAGCCCGAAATTAAACCTAATTTGATTAGGGTTTTGAAACCCATTGTGCTTGGGAGTTGAGTCTCACTATATATACATCATATAATGAGAATTTCGTAACTTTTGCCCTAGCCTCCATAAGAATGAAATCAAAAAAGTTCTGAAAGTTTTAGCCGCACTTTTCTCTTGTCATTTCTTGGAAGACACAAGCTAACACTACGGGCGCAAAAGGATCTGTCAGGATGTGATGGAGGCGTGGTAATCACGAGAGACTTGTGTGGATACCGTAAAGAGCTTGAACACGTTAACTATTCAAGTTTTCTGATTTGACTCAACAGTTTGGTGAAAGATCTAAATTGACTAGGTATAAAATTTTCAAACACCCGATTTACCCTGTTTCACTTGAATCCTAGAGGCTTTCAGTTATCTTCCACTGCGTTTGTTTGGCCCCCGAAACCCTACAATTTAATGCTTCTCAATTGTTCTAGTCTTTTTTTCTCAATTGGTGTTCACTTGCAACATTCCCCCTCAATGCCAACTTCCTCTTGTGGTCACATTAAGTAGCCTTCGAACTGCATAGTTTGTTTGTCCATGACTTCCCGATTGAGCTCAATATAGCTCCCTTAAGCTAACTAGTTGAACTTTTACTTTTCTTAATCTCTTATTTTCATTATCAATTAAAAAAATGTTTTTGTATCTTGGATTTTGCTTCCGTTTTCTAGTTGATTAATGAAGTTGAACCTCAAGACCTTCAACCTGAGTCTTCTTCTCTTGGCTTGCCCATTATTTTTTGTCATGTCTCTAATAAACACAGTAAAATCCTATTTTCCAAAAATTATCTCTTTTGGTGATTTACGTCTTTCACCACTATCACTTGGTGTGTAGCAATTATACCTCAAGTAAGGTCCTATCAGGAAGACTATAGGACTAGAGTCTCATACTAATTGGAGTTGGCTAGTTAATTACTTGTCCCATTTTAAAACTTTGCGTGTACCTAATTATTTAACCTGCAATGCATGATGCATGCACTCACTTCAATTTGAATTTCGCTTTTAGAAAAATAAATCAAAATATTGCCAACTTTTATAAAATATTAATAAAACACAAGTCAAAGCATAAAAACATGGTGAAATTAACTTCAAGTAATAATTGTGCATGTGCATCATTATACAAACAAAAACTATGCACATGCCCAAAAGCAACTAAAATACTACTCAACTTGGAAACATTGGAGGCTAACTAGCATACATATGAATACCATAAAGCTAATATTAGGATCCAAGCTCTTCTATGTCCTTCCTTGTGACTCTAGTCTCTACAAGGTTGCAAAACAACTATAATTAACACAACCAACTTAATAAATAAAACTAGAATCATTAAAGTTTCTACAGATAGTTTCCTACATGAAAAATACTAGCTCAACAACCCTCCAAGGTCGCCAACTCCTTACAGACAATATCTCCACAACAACACTAAAGGGAGTGAGAATCCAAAGATTCTCAGTAAGAGATTCGGGTACTTGCAAAGAAAAACCTGAGGACACATAAATATATATAATATATGAAGTTTGCTATACACGCTTGTAGTTTAAAGACTAACATATGTTCATATATTTGACTCCCTTGGGACCTTAACTCTTCCTAGTCTTTACACAGATGTCACCCCATGTCTAGTGAGTTCTGGCCCCCAACCCACTCCTAACAGCCTTGGCTTGCGAATGTCCTAGTGAGCTAAGCTCACTAAATAACCTTCCCTTTGTTGCTTCACAGGTGAACATGGTGGATGCTCATTGCTTGAGTTCCAAGGAGCTCACTAGATGTACTAGGCTCCCACTTAGTGCTTCAAGCCATTGGCTTGTCTTGGCCATTATGATATTAAGCCTCCATCCAACAAGATGTAATAGGCTCCCATTTAGTGTCTTAAGCTATTAAACTTGCCTAGATCACTAAAGCATAAAGCCTCGCCCAACTAGCCTACCAAGGATGTAATAAACCTTCACTTAACCCTTGAGTCACAACTTGGCTGGGCCTCAGGTGCACTACGGCTTCATCCATGGTGCTCCACTACCCACCATTACTTGGTTCACCTCATCCATGGTGTATACACTAGCTTATTAAGCTCCAAGGAACTTCCTTGAATGCAGTAAGGTCCAACATTAGTACTTTAAGCCCATGGCCTCAAACTAGGCCACCAACACCTCTAACCTTTCACTCAACCTAATGACATTTTAATGTAGCCATAGTAATTCAACAAAGCTAGCCCAGCAAACACTCAAACTCCCCGGTCATAATGCCCTAACTTCCAAGTAAAATGCCATTTTACTTGGGTTGATTCAGTCTTTAGTTAAAACATTAAAGTTGTAGCTTTTCCTTTTAGCTTCACGTGGGTTCTTTAATCATATATAGCATCCAAGCAAAAATTTATGGAAAAAATACTTTAGGGTGTCAATGCTGTCAAGCCTTGGTGCTGTGGCACCAGGAAACAATGTTGCAGCATCGCAGGCTATTTGTTTCAAACTCCAAATGGGTTCCCGGGTAGCGAATCCCCATGCCCTCATGCCTAACTACTGTAAACCTACTTACTAGCCTCTTGGGAGGCTTCCAATGGCTTCTTAAGGCCCTAAGGTCATTACCCTAAGCTTCATAACTCTACTGTAGACTATAATGAACATTTCTATATCATTCAAACTATGGTTTAAATGCTCAATGGCACCATACTAAGCCTTCAAACTAGTTAGTCCACCGCAATCAACTCATACGACAATTAATGCAAATCTTAAGAATCCACATGAAATCACAAGTAAGCAAGTTAAGATTGCATTAATAAATTGTGTAAACTAAATCCCTTAGCTTAATCCAAGAGAACAAGCAAGCAGTCAAGCACCATATAGCCACCAGGGTTCCATTAGGGTGTTCCTATGGTTCTAATAAAAATTCAACATATAAGGCACCAATCCAAGGTTAACTAAGTTAGACCCAAGCTTATACAACATCAAGAAACCAAGAACATCTTAAAAACAAAAAGGGCAAAATGTACTTAAGCTCACCAAGCATGAAAAATGCCACCCAAATCTCACCACACCAAAACCATGCAAAAGGAAGCTCTTTCATTCTTGTATAACTGATGGGGCTTTGATTTCTAAGCAGAATTGAAGGAGAATGGAGTTTTGACCGTGGATTCCAAGAGGGAAGAGCGGGCTACGGATTTTGGGTGGTTGGGGATGATGAATAAAGCCATCGTTACCTCCCAAACAGGTTAAAGAAGCCTTATTTACAAGGGCCACCCCAAACTTTTTTATTTTTACAAAAGAAGCCCATGCGTAAATAGTAACACAAACTTAGGTAGTTTTGTCCCAAACTTTGGTTTCTTGTCACCGAAGTCCAAAAGAACTACTTTTAAGCTTTAGAACAGAACTTATCACCTCAGGGTACAAAATGATCATTTTTCTCGTAGTAACACTTAGGTGCCAAAACAACCTAAGAACTATCTAACTTTTTGACTTAGGAGCCAAAACAACCTAAAAGCCATCTACCCTTTTGAATACTTGCCCAAAACAACCTAAGAGCCATCTACCCTTTTGAATACTTACTTGACTTACTAATTCAAACTAATTGAGGCATTTAACTATAGATTTTGACTTAATTAAAAATCATAATTGGCTGTTGTGGACCACTACCTCAATAGCCGTAACATGGTGTTTCTAATTTGTTACCCTCAATCCCTTACTTTTCTTCTTCTTTTTCTTGTAGTTTATCTTGAACTATTTCTGGTTTCTTAAGCATTGCTACTTGTGAAGGTCACCATTATGATTTTTTATTCAAACACCATATTTCTAGACATGTAGCATTTACCAGTATATGGATTACATTTCTAGTTGAGCATTCTCAACGGAGGCTACAAGAATGTGTATAGCAGCCAGAAGAGTAGATTCCACCTTCCTTGACTTAATCAAACCCTTACAAAGCCCCGTCACCTTGTAAGATAAATGGTGGCACAACTCATACCCGCATTAAAAGCAAAAAAAGATCAATAAATACTTAAGGATTTAAACAAATCCAAAAATGAGAGAAATGAAATGAAGAGACATGGAATCCTAGATGCCACTTTGAAGGCTGCCACCAACTATCCCTTAGCATCCAAGAGCCAATTGGTCGGACATTTCACCCCCTTGTAAAACAAGTGACCTAACTAACCCTAATTCATCTGAAACTGGTCTCGTCCAGCCTCTAACAAAAGAAAAGAAACAGAGTATCATACTTCTTGTTTGTAGAGACTCCTTCCAACCAGCTGAGGACCTGGTATGATCATTCAGCATTTAACCCCTGAAACAGAGGAGGCTTAACAAATGTCTTTTAAATAGGCAAGTTAGTCCACCAACATGACAATTGCCAATAGGGGTCTTCTATCTTAAAGAAGAAATGGTTTTTTCCAACTTCCCCAAAACCACAAAAGCAAAATAATGGTTCCCCCGACAAAAAAAATGGGGGCAAAATGGATAAATATTGAACCTGACACGAGGGAAAGTTGGTAAAAATGCTGGAAAGTCTAAAAAATAGGGGCAACCTTGGCCATGTGGAAAGCAAGAATAAAGTCATTGAAATGAAGGTAAAGTTGAGAAAAAGAGATCTGGAAATGCTCTAGTAGTTGAATAAGAAGAGGGTGGAGAGGTTGACGAAGACTGGCCTGCAATTGGACAGGATAAATGGAAAAGAGCCCTTTTTGGGATGATGCCCCATATAGCTTCGAGTTAAGTGACCAAGGCCCTACTTTGGCTAGCTAGTAATGCTAATCCATGAATGACCCCATGGCTTAGGTGGTGAGATCGTTCACCTAACCAAAAAATTCCTCCAAATTTGGACCTTCAGGTCCTGACTCCCATTGGTGCCTAGCAATGGTGGTGGCCCTCCCCCTCCCTAGTCTACAAGTTATCTAGCGGAAAGGAAAGGAAAAATGACCACTATTAGTAAAAAGAGGGAAAGTCGGCAACTGTCCGTATGGTGAAAACAAGAATAAAAGAATGTATAATGAAAGGGAATAAGGGCCGATCTAATTACTTGATGTGAATGAAAAAACCCTAGTTGAACCAATAAAGCTTGACAAGGACCCTATAGGGGCTCTCCGACTCCCTTCGGACCATTACAACCAGCTCATAGCCTTTCCACCATCATCATTAAATATGGCACATGTCTCCACAATTGTTAGAAAACATGCTGAATAAGCCACTTCTAGGAGGACATATTGTCCTCGAATGGCAGATTTTCATTGGCATTCAGAAAATGCATTACCTATTTGGTGGACACATCCGTTACATCAAATAATTGAAGAGAGAGGCATCACTTGGACCTAAAGGCGCCGTTTAGAAAAAGGAGACATCATTTCACATCCATTGTGCCAAGAAAATGTGGAGACCCTTAACCTACAATTTCTTTAGAGGGACATATTGATACCAGAAATGGGTTTGAATTCATTATAAATCAAGCTAACTGGTTCATGTTAAACCAGGCCTACTCGCTACTACTTGAAGAACAAGTCATCTCATTTGAGGAAACCAATTAAAGCTAGATTTCCACCACCCAAGAAAATCCCCTCATTAATAACATTCCTATAAAAACACAATCAAAGCGCTTAACTATGGATAAAAAAGGGAATTGATAGCCCTTCAAGGTATGTTGCCTCCTACTAAGAAAAACCCCAAGTATCTCTACTCCTTTCAGATATGCTAACTTGGTTGTTAACCTTTATCTTTATTCATAGGACCTGGATTGACTCGATAAGTTTCTCCCCGATTCGACCGCTTCCCTTTGATAGTTTCACTATCACTTAATTTTGTTTTCAACATAAAACCATAATGAAAAAAATATTAATACCACTAAGAATGTTGCTATATTATAATGTCACTTTTCTGCACGCTAATAACGAATTATTTTGATCATCTTAAAAAATGACTATGTGGATTCTTCTTAATTTTTTAAATTAATTTTTAATTTATGATCAATATCTATTTTCATTTGTTACATTCAAGAAGAAAAAATATTTTTCATAACTTTTCATTTGCATTTTAATAATTTAGTTTTTATGATAAGTTTTGAAGGATTATTGCCTCCAAAAATTGTATATGTAGATATTTGATAATCAAATAATTAGTTATCTATTACTAACAAAAGCATTTGCTTTATTCTATTGGCATGATCGAGAGTCTTGCTTAATTTTGTTTGGGCATAAAACCATAATAAAGTCGATACTAATATCACTGCTCTTCAAACCATGTAATTTCTAAAGCTTTGGTTATATCTCTTTATGCAGTGTGTAATTACAGTATCATATTCCGTTCTGCTAAATACAAGTACCATGTATTGATTTTCCTCAACTGCAAAAATTTAGTAAGGACTCCTATTATGCACTTATCTATTTATTCTCTACACTGAAGCTTTCTCAAAGCCATTTTTTTTTATAGAGCTTTCTCAAGCCATCTTCATTCATTTCAAACTAGTGGATATCCTACTATGCTCTAAGCTAGTATAAAAGAGCCCTTGATTAATTATTTATTTTTTTATTGATGATTGCCTCATCTTTTTTAACCCACATCTACATTAATTTGGCACCTTCACAAAGCATTGCATCTTTATTCTACCGTGGCTAATCAGGAAGTTAACTATAAAAAATTAAAATGGTGGATGTTCAATTGTAATGTCTCTACTTATATGCGGAGAAATTTCGGTTAGATTCTTCCCATCCAAATCAATACAGGTTTCGAGCTGACAAGGTTAAGAAGAAAGTTGAAAGTTGGAAATGGAATTTTTTAAATAATGTAGGTCAACTCACTCTAATCTAGTCTTCCTTTGCTTCACTATCCATCTATGTCATGTTTTTTTAAGGTCTCGGTCACTTTATCATATTTTTAATCCAAGATTTTTATTTATTTTTGGTGGTTGGGATCTCATACTGAGAAGACTATGCATATAAAGCCTAGAACAGTTTTAATGCTTCCAAAAGGATTTGGAGGTCTTAGGATAAAGGGTCTTCAGTTTTTTAATCAGGCCTTATTAGCAAATATAAAGTCTCTCAATATAAGGACCTAATGAGGCCCTAACGAGCAAATATAATGACTCCTAATATATATGACGGGTCAAGTCTGCTAGAAATGTATCATTTATATGGCATAATCTCTTGTATGGACAAGACATTTTCATGGCATATATATATTGGAAAATAGCTAATGGTTTATCCCTTATGATGTAGGAAGACAACTGGATCCCTTGTGTCTTTCCAGACCAATTATCTCAACATCTCCATGTTTTTAAACTTACTAGAGTAAATTTGGATTCCTGGAATATTTCATTGCTTCATTCATTGTTTCTAGAATGGATTGTCACTAAGATTTGTGCATTTCCTCCTCCATCATCTTCTGGCTATATAGACTCTAAATTTTAGTCTAGTTGACATTTAGGCACTTCCACTACAAAGTATACATATGCTTTGGAAATAATAAAAAAATCTACACCCGTTCTTCACGCGGCCATTGCTTCAAGGATGTCATTTGGTGATCAAACTATGCAGGTTGTTATGACCAAATTATTGGCCTTCAACATTCTACAACAAATTGAAAGTTTTTCTATGGAAATACCTACTCAATGTGCCCGCTAAGTCAGCTAATCTTGCTTCTCTTAGTGGCCTTTCTACATCAAGTCGCCCTCATTGCAATTTAGCAAAAGAGACATTAATGCATCTATTTTGGGATTTTTCTAACTCTACTCAGGTTTGGTATAATTTCTGCACAACTTTAGGCTGTATAGGACCTCTACTGTTTAAGTCATAGGTTCTTGAACTACTGGTTGACAATCCTAAATGGAAAAAAAAAACTAGTTTTATTACTTAGTCTCCACCCTCTGGACTCTATGGCTAGAGAGAAATGAGTACGTTTTTTAACATGCTCCTCTTCATGGCCTAATTTATTATAGCCAGGAAGGATACTTTAGTTTAGCAACTTTTCTTACCTCAAGAACACCAAATTCTTCTGTCTATCTTTCCTCACAACCCACCAAAAAAGTACATGTCTTGTCTCTTAACCTAAGCTTAATCTGGTTATCATAGCATGGCTCTGGATGGGCGCCAATTCTCTACCTATCTTCCATGATGGTTATCTTCTTCCCTATTACTCCCCCATGCTAGAAATTGAACTCCATGCTATCCACTTTGTTATTCTAGCTGTTAAGAAATCATAGCCCAAAGCTCTTACTTTATTAACCAACTATGCTCAAACTATCACTGCCTTGCCTAGTCTTTTAGTTCTCCACCCAGCTTTAGTAAGCTCGCTTCAGCAAATATGCATGAGCCTTAAGATGTTTGGCTAGTATATGCTAATTGTTGTGTTGGAATTTTCTTGTATACGAGCTATATTAATTGTATGTGTTTTTGCTTTATCAGATAATTAATAATTAAAATTGGTCAAATGAAACATACAAAGCTCATATGATAATAAATTTAAAGATAGGCTAGTGACTCCAATCAGAGATGGCAAAATCTGACCTAACCCGATGACTTGACCCAATCCACCCGAACCCAAGCTCGACCTGACCCAATTTGACAAAAAAATCCAACGACCTAAACCCAACTATACCTAACCTAAACTAAACTCAACCTTGATTAATGGGAAACTTGAGAAAACCTAAACTCAAATGACTTAAACCCAAAATGACCAAAGCCTGAATTGAGCTGAACCCGAAATGACCTAAACCTGAGACTCACCCAACCCGAACTCAAAATGACCCAATGACTAAACCCGACAAGACCCGATTTTAACTCTCACCTTAAACCTTAACTTTCCTATTTCATTATCTTTCATATTTAGTAAGTCCTAAATATAAAGGTTTGCATGTTTAATAACTTCCATATTTTGAGACTTTCATATTCGATATGTCCTATATATAGGAATGGTGACTTCTGTAATTAGTAACTTCCAATTGTTTGTACTTTTATATTTAATAAGTCTCATATTTGGGGAGGGGACTTCCATATTTAACAGTTTCATTTTTTTTCTAGCGTTCATGTTTTGTAATTCTCATATTTTGAGAGGAGATTTCCACATCTAGTAACTTCCATTTTTTTAGTACTTTTATATATTGCAAGCATCATATTTGGGTAAGACACTTCTATATTTAGTAAGTCCCATATTTGAATTCTTTGAAAAGAAGTAATTTTTATATTTAATAAGTTTAATGCTCTTAATAGGCAATTGTTAAAGTTACAACATTCATCCCTAAACTTTCAAGTATAGTGTAACAAGGTACCTAAATGTTAAAAATTTTCATGCAATAAAGGATAAATTCACTTTAATTGAAGAGACACATATAGTTATGGTGCCTCATAAGGGTAAATTAAAGTGAATATACATGAAAAATAATCCTTTAAATAGATCAAAAGATGCAAATAAATCTGACAGCATATGACTAGGGAGAAATTTAAGTGAATTAATTCTTCCATTCAATAAAGTCATATGAAAATTGAAATTAAGCATCGTGATTACCATTGATTGAGAAGTTAACAAAAGGAATATCTCATTGTGGGTGGGTTTTATGATCTCCATTGAATTGTTGCTACCAAAGTGGTAGATTTGACAAGCCTTGTGAAATTCCGTTCTTAAATGATTAGAGATGTCCCTGGATTAAGGGCATGGTTATTCTATTCCTTAAATTATCATTATGTGTGAGAATTTTAGATTGCATGTTATGAATTCTACCCACAAGTGTTTTCATAATGATGTCCTTGAATTCTTAATGTGGATATTATTTGTCATTTTAACTATCATGGTTACATTACAAATTATTGATATTTATTTTTGTTTGATCTTTTTAGTCACCTTTTCTATTAACAACAACTTTGTTACTATTGAGTTCTTGATTAGCTCCAATTTTTAAAGTTGAAATCAAGATATATAATTTGCTCTCAAGATTGTAGATGTGAATTTGGCCATGATTACTAATAAGCTTGCAAATCTTACTACCATGAGTAGTGATAAAGATAAGAGGGCTTATGCAGCTTAGGAGAAACCAAACTGCATGTGCTATCTATTAATAAAAAGGTCTATTCCTAAACACTTGCTTAGTGGTCTTTCTAAAACTAATATAGCCAAGGATTTCCTTAATGTTGTGTCCCAGTGGTATAGAGTATTCTCCAACGCTGAGATTAGTACCCTCCTAAAGGAACTTTACTCCATGAGATATGAAGGAATAATTGGTGTTAGAGATGATCCACATTCAAAGTAGACTCAATGCGCTTAACATTTTCATCCCTGATACAGGTATTGTGCATCGAGTGTTGAATACCTTTTTTGTGGACTATGGGCATCTTGTCATTACTTACAACTCTCAGGATGAGCCTTGGGTGGTCAATGACCTCATTACCAAGTGAGTCACTGAAGAAGAGAAACTAAGAGTGATAAGCCTCAAACTGCCTTGTTTGTATTAGATAAGCACGAGAAGAAGAATGATAAGAAACCTAATTCTAATACTCTTAAGAATGTTCAAACTCAGGCAAATAGCCACGCAAAAGGAATGAGCAGTCCAAATACAATGATTGAGAATAAACAGAAGAAATGTTTATTCTATAGGTAAAGATGCCATTTTAAAAATGACTGCCTAAATTTAAAGCTTGGCCTGCTAAGAATGGGCATAAAGGTAATGACTCTTTTGCTCTTATTTTACATGAATCCAATTTAGCTATAGTCCCATCTAGTTCCTAGTAGTTAGATAGTAGAGCAACTACTCATGTTATTTTTACTTTATAGGGGTTTGTAAGCAAGAGGAAATTAAATAAAGAGGAGTCAAGGCTCATTATTGGCAATAACAAAGAGGTGGACAAGTTTATAGAAGTTGTTTATCTAAATTTACGTTCTAGATTTAGACCTATTTTAAATAACACATTCTATGTACCATTTTTTAGATGGAATTTGTTCTAATTTTGCATATTGGACAAGGATGGCTATGCTTTTGAGATTAAGGATGGTTTTATTAAATTATTCTTTGAATCAAAACATGTTGGTAGTTGGTTTTTGTCTTCTGACTTATGTAGATTATTTTTTACTCCAAATGATATTTATACCACCTTATACAATATTGAGAAACTTCTTGCTAAAATGTCTCTTATAAAGCAAAAATCTTCCATGTTATGGCATAAAAGGCTTAGCTACATCTCTAAGAGAAGTATAAAGGTTGATAAAGGAAAGCATTCTATCTACTCTTAACTTCAGTGACCTAGAGACATGTGTTAATTGTTGTTTTAATTGTTGTAGAGACAAGTTGACCAAGATTAAGAAAAAATGAGGTACACATAGCTTGGACCTCTTGGAATAACTCACACCGACATATATGGACCATACTCACATACAGTTTTTAACTCCAAATATTTCATCACTTTTGTTGATGACTATTCTTGTTACAGTTACTTGTACTTGAGTAAGGAAAAGTTTAAAGCTCTTGACAAGTTCAAGATTTTTAAGACCAAAGTTAAGAAATAATTAGGAAAAGCTATCAAGATTGTGAGATCTAACCAAGGAGGTGAGCATTACAACAAACATGGGCACAGTAGACAAATAAGGTTTGTTTACCAAATACTTAGAAAGCTGTGGAATAGTTGCTCAATTCACTATGCCAAGTAGTCCTGAACAGAATGGTGTGGTTGAAAGGCAAAATCACACCTTAAAAGACATGATGAGGAGCATATAAAGTGGGACAAGTTTGCTTGATTTTCTCTTGGGTGAGGCGATCAAGATGGCCTTGTATACCCTCAATCGAGTACCTAGTAAGTTAGTGCAAAAGATGCCATTTGAGTTGTGAATTGGTGGGAAACCTAGCTTGAATCGCTTTCAAGTTTAGGATTGTCCTGTTGAAGTATGATTGTATGATCCCATGGAAAATAAATTGCAACTTTGTTATACTCATTCCTTTAGGCAAGGTTCACTAAGTTCCGAGCAGTCTATGACAACAAATAGGGTTCCAGGGAAAAATGGTAATTTTACATCTCAAAGTGTCGGGTCAAGTCCCGGGAGTTCAAAAATGAGTTTTAGAAACATTTACCCTTGCTTTAAAGCCCAAAAATTGGCCTAAGTTTATAAGGTTTGACCAAGTTTTGACCAAAAGTTACTATTTCGGCAAAGGGGCTTTCTGGTCATTTATGTGGATGATATTTTACTCACAACAAATGATCTAGGCATGCTGCATGAGGTTAAGCAATTTTTGTTTAGCCCATTTGACATGAAGGATCTTGGTGAAACATCTTTTGCTCTTGGAATTAAAATCCACAAGTAAAAATCTCAAAATTTGTTGGGTCTTTCTTAAAAGGCATACATTGAGTGCATATTGAAGTGATTCACTATGCATGATTATAAACCTTGGAATATGTCAATTTCTAAAGGTGAAAACTTGAATCTTGGCACAATGTCCTAGGAATGACTATGAAAGAGAATCTGTGAGGGATATGTCATATGTTAGCGTTGTTGGGAGCCTGATATATGCTTAGGTATGCACTAGACCGGACATTGCATTTGTTGTAAGTCTGCTAGGAATATATTTTTCAAATCCTTGGCATGACCATTGGGTTGTAACAAAAAAAGGTCTTAAGATATTTAAATTGAACTAAAGATGACATGTTGACCTATAAAAAGGTTGACAATCTTGAGCTGGTTGGTTATATAGATTTTGACTGAAATTGGCGATTGAAGGGTAGTCTTTATCTATGGCAGTTGCTAATCAATTGGAAACAAAGAGGAGTTCTTTTCATCACGATTGATGGGCGACTGAATGTTTCAGTGACACACTTTGTAGTCATTTTCTAGTTGGGAAGTTTTCCCAAATTTGACTACAGCTAATTTTTTGTCCATTTTTTTGTGCCTATTTTGACTACAATCGCCCTTTCAGTGGCTAAATTGATTTAGGGATTTAGGGTTTCTTAGAGTTTAGAGTTTTCTTAAAGTTTAGGGTATATGTATCAGGATTTTTTAGGGTTTAGGGTTTTGGATATTTTTTTAAGAGTTTAGGGATATAGAATTAGGATTTAGGGTTTTTAAGGGGTTAAGGTTATTAGATATAGATCTAGGGTTTGGGATTTTTATTTAGGGTTTAAGGTTTGAAATTAGTGTTTAGGTATAGGGTTTTGGATTTTTATTTGGGGTTTAAGATTTAATTAGGGTTTAGGGTTATTTCAGGTTTATGTATTTAGGGTTTAGAATTTAGAGTTAATGATAGTTAATTAGGTTTAGGGTTTAGGTTTGTATTTAGGGTTTAGGGTTAATAGTATATTAGGTTTAGGATTTAGGATTTAAGGATATAGAATAAGGTTTTGGATATATCTTTAATTAATTAGGGTTTGGGAAATGTTCTTATGGTTTGGAATTAATTATTACAGATTAGGGATAGGTTTTAGGGTCTCTCTAAATAATTCACTACTCTAATTAAATCCTAAACTGTATTATTTCATCTATAGCAATAACCTTCCTGTAAGTGGTAGGATTTCTGTATTAATTTTAATTTTTTAGATTATGTATGTGGAGAAAATTTCATGAACTTATATATTTATGATTGTAACATATATATAATTATTTATATATGCCATATATTATTATAACAATATATAATATATATATATATATATATATTATATATATATATATATAGATATATATATATATATATATATATATATATATATATATATATATATACATATATATTATTATAATATATCATATATTATAATGTAAAATAATAATAATTGTATATATATTATATAACCCAGCCCATATAAAAATGCCTATTTGGCCAATCTAACCTAGCCCTAACATAACCCTAACTATATAGAACCTTACATACCCACAACCTTTTCTCCCTTTCATCTCAGTTGTTCTCCCTCATCTCTTAACTGCCCTAAACTCTTGGCCTTCTTGACTTCCACAGTTGCCCTCATCTCTCGACCTCCTCATCTTTCAGCTGCCCTGATCTCTTGGACTTCTCATCTCTTAGTTGCTCTTATCTTTTGGCCTCCATAACTACCCTCAACTCCCAGCTGTTCATCCTCTTCTCACCTTCAGGGCTGCCTTCCTCCTATAGCCATTGCCTTGCTTATCCACCTCCTCAGTCTCATCATTCCCCTTGTTCATTTCAGTTGAGTTTTAGTTGTGAATTATTAGTGACTTGAAAAAATCCAACTACCTCCCATAGTTACTAGGCAATCTTTTTAGCTTATATAGCGATTGAAATGTGACAGGATTTACAGTTGTGATTTTGCAACTCTCTTGTAGTGATAATGTATTTTTGTGCTTCCACACAAGCTGCATGGTTGCAAAATCTCATCACTAAGATGTCTACTGTGGATTCCATTGCTAAGCCCATTTGATTATACTAATATAATCTTGTAGCAGTGCAATTTTATAATAATAATGGAAGTATTTATAGGGCTAAGCATTTGAAAGTCAAATACCTAATTGTTAAGGAGCAAGTAAGAAAAAGTGAAGTTTTGATAGAGCACCTTGGGACTGAGTATGTGATTGTTGATCCTCTAACCAAGGCACTTTGCCCTAAAGGTTTTAGGGGCCATGTTACTGATATGGGATTAGTAAAGTCCTCTTATGCACTTGGTTAGTGGGAGTTATATTGAGTTGCTCTATTACTTTGTTTTGAATACACATTTGAACTGTGTATTTTTTTTAAGACATTTTATAATGAATGATGTTTTTCAGCCATAAAGTTTTTTCATTATGAAATGTTATAAAGTCTTATGATGAGTGCGAATCTTAAGCAAAGGCCTAAGACATCATTGTTTGTGGCCTTATGGTTGTATGTCTTATGTGACATATGCAAGGTTATCTCAAGATACATAAAGTTATAAAACATACAATCTCAATAAAAAGCGATAAAAGATTTCTCAGGTGTGCTTGTGCTGCTTAAGGAGATAAATCAATGAGATTGACAAGTCGACAACAATACAATTAGATCATAAATCAAAAGTTGCTGTCACTTGCTACAATGAGGTATATTAATGTGTTTCACCATGGAAGGTCTTGCATTGTTGAGTAATGCAGTTGCCATCATGATTTGCCATTAAGAGCCTTATTAGACAGAATGATATCTTGAGTTATTTTATGACCAATTGTTTTTAGATAGCACGCGCATAAAATTTTTCAACTGTCTTAATTCGACAAAATAGTTTTTCTTTCAAAATAATTGACAATTAATATACCCAAGTGGGAGAATGTTGGAATCTTCTTGTATATGGGCTACATTATTTGTATATGTTTTTGCTTTGTTGGATTAAGAATTGAAATTGGTCAAATGAAACATACAGAGCCCATACAGTAATTAATCTAAAGACGGGTTAGTGACTCAAATTATGATAAAAGGCCTAGGTTTATTTAATTGTGGGCTAATAGTGTCTATATGGCTAATAATGGGTAGAACCATGAACTTCTATATAAATAGAAATGCTTGGTCTCTCCTTTAGCTAAGTTGTTAAGGCAAAGTTTTCATTATACGTGAAAACAGTTTTCTACCCATTCAAAGTGCAGCCTATTGAAATAACAGAGAAGACTTGTGCATTTATCAATCCTGTTTATGCGTTCAAAGTCAGATATTTTGTTTATCCCAATTTAATTTATGCGTTCTATACTCTCATATACAATCTTGGTATGCTAGAAAAATTAACATTTTAATTTTTGGGATCATTGAGTCTCTATGGCATATTCCCTTGCTAAGGCATATCTTCCTATTATTCTTCCTTAATTCTGTCTTTTTCCTTGTTTTTTGCTTGTGAATGGAAAAAAAAAACTAATATCACTAAGAATGATACCATTTTTTGTGTCATTTTTCAGCAAGCTAATCATGGTTGTTTTGATCATCTCAAGAAATGGTAAGAGACGGTCGAATATTTTTATATTTGATTAATCAAATAAGATTTTTTATCTTATTGGCACGATCGAGAGTTTTTGATTGATTTTGTTTGGGTATAAAACCAGAATGAGCTAAATATTAATATTACGAATAATGCTTTCATCTTGTTATGCCATTTTTCAGGAGGCTAATAATGATTTGTTTTGATCGTCTCAAAAACCAACTTGTTTATATCTTAATTTCTAAATTAATTTTTTATTTTATAATCAATATCTAATTTCATATGTTAATTCAAGAAGAAAAAATATTTTTTATTATTGGAAAGTTGAACTAGCCATAATATAAATATTCGATTCCTTGTATAGCATATTTGTACTTCCTATTCTTCTATTTTCCTTTTCTTATATTTCCTTAGGTAGTCTAACCTCTCCACTATATATGCGTGTACTCCTGTGAAAAAAGAGATACAAAAAAGAGTTGTCTTACAACATGGTGCCAGAGCGGGTGTTTTAGGGCTCACCAGGAAATAATGGCAGAGCCCCCGTTTACAATGAAGGCTTTACAAAAGCTTATATCATAACTGGATGAATGCCAACTCTCATTGGTGAAGCCTTCGTAAGGAGGCGGAAGGGGTTCATCGTGTGAAAACCCTTCATTGAATCAACTTCAGGTTTCAGTGAAAGTGGATGGTGCTGCAACGTATCTGACATGGTCCACAAGTACCCGCCTGATGATCAGGAGCCGATGACTTGAAGGGTTTATCATAGTCCAAGACCAGTAGAAGGCGGCAACGAATTGACACAGTGGGAGATGGAAAATTCAGCAATAATGGTGTTCTTGTTCAACACCATGGCTCCAAACGTACTCAAGGCTATTCAACTCTTGAAAACAGTAAAAGAGGTGTAGGATACCGTCTCTGAGATGTATTCGAAACAAGGGCAGAATGCTCAAACATACAAAATACATTGTCAATCAAGGCAAACACAACAAAGAGAAAAGTCCGTGACAGAGTATGTTACGGAACTAACCAGACTTTGGGCTGAAAGTGATCATGTTCGCTACTTTATCCCAAGATGTCAAGAGGATGCAAAGGAATATAAGAAATTTTGAGAAGAATAATAAACTTAGGATTTCTTGTATAGCTTGAACCCAGTTTTCAAACCCATTCGTATGCAGCTTTTATCACACAATACATTGCCTACTCTTAACCAAGTGTATCAATGATTATCAATGAGGAGGCTCATAGCGAGTTACCATTGCCACTAATGTTAATCCTCAATCGGCACTTGTAGTACAAGGTGCACAACACAAGAAGGCAGAGTCAAGGACATGCTTCAGTTGTTGGAAAGTCGAACATATACAAGTGCATTGTTCGAAAAAAACTTGAAGAAGATCTTGGTGGTTTTGGTCGAGGGGGATGAAGAGGATGTGGCTTTACCCCAATGGGGAGCAATCGAGGGCTACGCCGAATGGTAATCGAGGAAGAGAAAAAGGATATAACCAAGCAAACATGTTTGAGTAGGTGGAAGAAAACTCATCAACAGAACTGGGAACCCTAACGGTAGAGGACACAAAGGCTCTTAAGCAGCTATTGGCCAAGTATAAACCAATCTCGAGCAGTGCTTCCTCCATAAGTTCGGCAAAGGAACTTGAGCCCTCATTCTTTACCCAATCAAATGGTAATACTCGAAATTCCTGGTGCATTGACACTTGTGCTTCCATCCACATGACCAGAGAATTTAGTCACTTTGATACATATCTATCAGGTTGTAATCAAGGATCAATGCATATTGCTAATGGGTCATTCACTCTAGTTATGGGTAAATGGACTATTCAATGCACACCCAGCATAAAACTGTCGAATGTCCTTCATTTACCTGCATTTCAAACCAATCTTTTATCTGTAAGATCACTTACTAAAGAATTAAACTGTCGAGCTATTTTCTTGGCCAAATCATTGTGTTTTTCAGGAGCTGGAAATAGGAGTAACGATTGGAACTGGTAGGATGCATAATTGGCTCTACTTGTTAGATGAAAGTAAGAGAAGTTGATCAGAATATGGTTTGGTGGCTTTGAAGATGGATAAAGCAACCACAGAACACATGCTTTAACACAAACATCTGGGCAATGGTTCTTTTCAAGTTTTGGCGAAATCCTTCCTACTTCTGTTCAAAAGTAGTAACAAAGAAAAGCTTGTGTATGATGAGTGTCAATTTGCAAAACACCCTTGGACTCATTTTCCTAGTGTTGACAATAAAAATAAGGCACCATTTGAAGTTGTGCACTCAGACGTATGAAGACCAAGAAAAGTGGTATCTCTTGGAAGGTATTGTTATTTTGTGACCTTCATTGATTGCTTTAGTAGATGTACTTGGATTTATCTATTGTGCAAATAAAGATGAGGTGTTTGGTTGCTTCAAAGAATTTCACAAGAGGGTTAGAATGCAATTTGGTTCAAATATCAAAATTCTTCATTCATACAATGGTACCAAATATGCAAATAAGGGATTTCAGGATTATTTGAGTGAGCAAGGAATGATTCATCAGACAACGTGTGCAGGCACACCTACCCAAAATGGGTTAGCCGAATGGAAGACACCTCTTGGGAGTCATAAGGTTGCTACTTTTCACTATGAAAATGCCAAATTTTCTTTGCAAAAAAGTAATGCTCTCTGCAGCATACTTGATCAATCAAATGTAGTTGTGGACACTAAACTACAAAACACACATAGAGATGTTGAAGCGAAGGAATGAACACCTGGTAGAACCAAAAATATTTGGTTGCATATGCTTCGTCAGGGATCATCAGCCCTTGGTTGGAAAGCTGGGCCAGAAAGCCTTAAAAAGCATATTCATTGAATATTCTTCAACACAAAAAGGTTACAAGTGTTACTATCCACCTGAACGCAAAATGCTTGTGTCAAAAGATGTAACATTCAGGGAAAATGGGGTATAATATGACACTAATTTGTGTGAGAAGCAACCAGAACCTAAATGGGAGAATGATTTTTTAGGAAATATCCCTACCCTTTCAGTAGCTAAGAAGAGGAGGGAGAAGGAGATTACACCATTGGAAGTCCTTCCTTCAGCGAAGAAGGAATTTCATAGTAAGAAGAAGAGCTGAATGGCAAGAGTACAATGCAGGGGGAACAATTCGAAGAAAAGCTTGTGCATCCACCAGAAAACCAATCAATGCCCACTGTTGAAGCTCATCAACCTTCAAACGACGGTAACAAAATCACTGGCCCACATGTTATTGTTGATGACTTGCACCTTCCAATCGGCCTTAGGAAGGAATCTCGTACCCATGTTTAGAAATCTTTGCGTTATCAACATGATATTGCGAATTATATTTTGCATGATTCTTTTTCACCATCTTACCAAAGCTTTGTAGCTGAGTTGTCATATGTGAAGATTCCCAAAAACTGGGAAATGGCCATGTCTAATGCAAAATGGAAGGAAGCAATATAGAAGAGATGTGTGCTTTGGACAAGAACCAAACATGGGAGCTAGCAGATCTACCCGAGGAAAAGAAACCAATAGGTTACAAATAGGTATATACTATGAAGCAAATGCCTAAAGGTAAGATGGAGAGATACAAGGTTAGGCTGGTGACAATAGGGTTCACTTAAACTCAAGGGATCAATTATGAGGAAACATTTGCTTTGGTTGCAAAAATGAACTTTATTCGAATTCTAATATCATGTGCAGCCAACTTTGGGAGGGAACTCCACCAATTAGATGTCAAGAATGCATTCCTTCAGGAAGACTTACAAGAAGAAGTGTATATGCAGATACCACCTGGTTTCTAGAGCCATGCAATGCAAGGGAAGCTGTGTTGGTTGAAAAGGTCTTTGTATGGGCTCATGCAGTCTCTTCGAGTGTGGTTTTCTCGGTCAAACAAGCCATCAAACAACTTGGATACAAGCAAAGTAACGCGAATCATACAATGTTCTATAAACATGCTCATGGCAAGGTAGCTATTCTAATCGTGTATGTTGATGATCTAGTGGTAACTAGGGATAGTATGTCAAACATCAATGAGCTGAAGCAAAAACTTGGATACGAGTTTGAAGTCAAGGACCTGGGAGCACTTATATACTTTTTAGGAATAGAAGTTGCAAGATCGTCGCATGGAATCTTTATCTTTTAGCACAAATATGTGTTGGACCTTTCAAAAGAGATGGGTATGTTGGGTTGTCCACCAGTTGTAACCCCAGTAGAAACAAATCTAAAACCAGCTTCCTGAAGATACCAAAGGTTAGTGGGACATCTGATTTACCTGTCACACACGAGGCTTGATATTGCCTTTGGCATAAATATGGTTAGTCGATTCACACATGATCCCAAGCAACAGCATCTGGATGTTGTTATTCGAATTCTACGATATCTGAAGGGATGTCCGAGTTGAGGGCTACTATATACTTGTTAGAGCCATGCAAAGGTTGAGAACTTTACAGATGTTGACTAGGCTAGATCAGTTGATGATCGAAGACCAACATCAGGGTATCATACCTTTGTAGGTAATAATCTAATTACCTAGAGAGCAAGAAACAAGGAGTGGTGGCAAGGTCAACGGTGGAAGCTGAACACTATGCACTAGCTCAAGGAGTGTGTGAAGTCCTGTAGCTTAAAAGGTTGTTAAAGAAGCTGTGGTTATTCAACGACATCCCACTAAAAATTTAGAATGATAGCAAGGTAGCCATTGAGATCATCAACAAATCGATCCAACATAATCGGACCAAACACATTGAAGTGGATCGACACTTCAACACACTACTAACTTTTGTTACTTTTCCAACGGCCTATTTACCAACGGCCTATTTACCAACGGCCTAGCCGTTGGTACCAATTTTCAACGTGCACGCGTTGGTAGCACAATAAACTAATTTTTGCTATTTAATTTTTTTTTTCCAACAGCCTAGCCGTTGGTAAGTTTCCAACTGCCGTGCATTCGTGCAATAAATGGGCTGTTATTAAATGCTAATTTAGCCGTTGGTAAATTTTTAAATGAAATGGTGCGTTTAAATTTGTGATTTTCCAACGGCTAGCCGTTGGTAGTTGGTTTTTAAATTCATCTTCTTCCTGCTTCAACACCAGTCGCGTATTTTCGGACGGGAAGGGGGAAAGAGAAGCTCGCACAGCGTGGTAGTCATCGACGCCGCCGACGGAGCTGAGATTCCGGCCGTTTAGCGCCGTTTTCCCCCCCCATTTCGTAGATCAGCTCCTTATATTGATGGGTATATGTTTATTTAATAGGTATTTTTTTTTTATTTTACTGATATAGTTGCGAAAAATTGTGGTTTGATTTTGATGGCATGATTGTTTCAGTTTGAACTCTTATTTGAGGTTCCATTGCTTGTCATTGTTACATTCCTCAGCTTTTGAAGTTGGTATAGGTAAGTTTATAATTTTTTTGCCTAAATTCGAATTTTTTTTTTAATTTTGAGGGAAAAATTGTATTTTATTGCTTATGTTGTGATTAAAATTTATGTATTATGACTGTGGTTCTACATTGCTCTGGTTATTTGTGTTGGGTTTTTCCAATTTTTTTGTGTTAATTATTTTTTATTTAAGGGTAATTTTAGTGATGGAGAATGTGAAGATGAAATTTATTTATGGTATTTAATTATATTGAATATATATAGGTATTTTGAATTTCCATACAGATTGTTTATTTCATTTATTTTTTCTATATTCTTTACATCGTAATTAGTTGACTTAAGCTTTACTTTGAGTGATTTAGTGTTGGGTAATAATAACAATTATAAAATAATTATAATAATTATAATAATTTATTATTATATTGTAAGATGTACCCAATAATATAAACATAATAATAGTAATAATTACTATTAAGAATACTTCGTAGTAGTAGTAGTAAGTTAGAAAATAATAATAATGAAACTAAGTAATAATAATTACGTTAATCATAAGAACAATAAGAATGAGAATAATAATAACGTAATTATACACTTAATAATAAGAATAATATGAAAAATATTAGGAAAATAGTAATAATATTAATGATGAATGATTATATATTTTATGATAATAAAAAAAATTATTTGTACCAAATAAGAATGTGAATAATAATAATGTAATAATACGTGTTAATAATAACACATATATATGAAGAATAATAATATTATTATTGATGATGATTATAATAATAATCATACTAAAAATAAATTTTACTCTTACATGCATGGAACATCATAATTATTTACTTATAAGCATGGCACAGTCATAACACTAATAATAGTAATAATAATAATAATTATTTATTATTCTTATTAGGTATTATTATTATTATTCATTATTATTATTATTATTATTATTATTATTCTTGTAATACTTAAATAATAATAATAAAGACTTAAAAAAAATACAAAATACTAATTATACATAGTAAGTAAAATAATTATAGAATCATGTACAATAATACCCATAGTAATTAAAGTTCACTAATATTAATACCCATAATAATAATGATAAAAATAATGTATTTAATTACTTATTATTATTACACATCATAATAATTATACTTATATGCATGGCCACAGTCATTCTAATAATAATAATAAATCCATAATTATTATTATTATATAAGAATAACTTTTACAATACTTAAAAAAATTACAAATTGTAATTATACATAATAATTAAAATAATTATAGAACCAAGTACAATAATACCCATAGTACTTAAATTTGAGTAATATTAATACCCATAATAATAATGATAATAATAATGTATGTAATTATTATTATGTCATCATAATAATTATACTTATATGCATTCAGAAGTTCATTCAGAAGTCCGCTAGATTCAAGGCAATACGGGCAACAGTGACTGACGAAAATTCACAGTCTGGCTCTTGCAACGCGACATATGCAGGGGGATCTATCTCGATGTCTGCACATCGAGAGCAAATGGTATGTATCTCGTAAATGTTCTTTCATTTTACATTTAAGTAAATAATGAACTTAAATTACATATTAATCTTACGTTTCATTCAATTAGAGAAAGAGAGATCCAAAAAAGAAGGACCCTGACTTGTTTAAAGTCCTTCAAGCAACACATAAAATGAAGAATGGAAAATATGTTAGTAAACGCTGCGAATAAGTTACTGTAAGTATAATAACTTTTTGTTGTCAACTATTCTTAAGATACTTACCATGTTTTACCAATAATGTCTGGCTCAAATGTATTTTATTATGTTTCTGTAGACTCGTATCAGTGCAGAGATTGAGGAGCAAACACAACAAGAGGATGGATTAGAGCCAATTGATGAACTAGCAATAATTAGTACTGCATCTGGCGGTAGAAGGAGAGGGCGTGTTTTTGGATTAGGATTTGAGCAGTGTGTCATACCGGGCCGCCGACAGCCAGGTGCCATCCCACCTATCGACATCACACAGACACCGCAATTCAACAAGCAAGTACAGAAGATGATAGCGGAGGAGAATGCACGAAGGGATGCCGAGTACGAGAGGAAGCTCGAGAGAATTAAGAGGAGACAGAGAGCAGAGATGGAGGCGAATAGAGCCGCATTGGAGGCGAACCGGGCTCAGTTGGAGATTATTTGTCGTTCGCTAAACCTTCCGTGCCCGCCGGCTCAACCAGTTCCACAGTATCCTGATGACTCGGACTCGGAGGATGAGGAGATAGTCGGGACTCCGTGATGGTCGTCATCAACAGGTAAATCATTTCCAAATTTCTTGTGTTATCAGACTTACATAATAATTGTTAGACCTAATTAAGACTCAGTTGAAATTACTGAGATGTGTAATCCGTTGAATGTTGTATGGTTTGTTCCAGACATAGATGTTCTTATTTTAATTATGGTGTATTAGAGAATATTTGATGGAAATTACGTGTGCATATCTATGTAATCTTTATTGCTGAGCAAGGCTGGGGAAACTTTGGAATTGGTATGTCCGTTTCGAACTTGTTTCAAACTGGGAAAAATACGAAACAACCGCAGCCTGGAACGCTTAATGTACATTACCAACGCGCAACCGGGGTTTACCAACTCGTGCAATTTGGTAATTATTGACTATCATCTGCGTTGGTACTTACCAACATTGTTACCAACGTGTATGCAAGTTGGTAATTACCAACGGCTTGCTACCAACTCGCACGCGTTGGTAATTACCAACTTTGACGCACGTTGGTAATTACCAACCCCCTTACCAACTGCTGTAAGTTGGTAATTACCAACGTGGTCTCCAATCAATTGTCATGGCATACGCGTTAATAAGTACCAATTGCCATGACAGTTGGTAATTACCAACGCGCATGGTAGTTGGTAACTTCAAATACGCGTTGGAACCCAAGGCCTGTTCCTGACCGTTGGCAATTACCAACGTGCACGTGTTGGAATTTACCAACGTGTTTTTTTTTGCGCGTTGGTAAACAAATTTCCAACGAATCGAATACCAACGTGCGTTTACCAATGGCTTTGTGTTGGTGAATTAAGTTTACCAACGCGCAGCAGTTGGTAACTACGCATTAGTAACCTATCAAATTTTAGTAGTGTTAGGGAAAAACTTAAGACAAAGATCATAGAAATATTCTTAGTGAGATCCAAGGGGTAGCTCACAGATATGCTTACTAAAGGACTCTGCAGCTTGGACTTCTCATGACTAGCAGGCAAGATGGGAATTCACAACATCTTCTCCCCATCTTGAGGGGAGTATTGGAAAGTTGACCTAGCCATAATCTAAATATTGGGTCCGCTTGTATAGCATACTTATATCTTCTGTTCTTGTATTTTCCTTTTCTTATATTTCCTTAGGTAGTCTAACCTCTCCACTATATGCGTCTACTCTGTAAAGAAAAATATATAGAAAATAGTTGTTTTACAACATTTATATTTTTTCTTTTATACTTTTATAATATAGTTTTTTATGGGATATTGAGGATTACTACCTCTAAAAATTATATTTTGAGATATCGATGGATAATCAAATTATATTTTATCTTTTATTAATCAGTAAAGTTTTATTTTGTTGTCAAGATCAAGAATTTTGCTTAATGTTATTTGTGCAGTAAAACCAAAATGAACTCAAATACTGATATAACTAAGAACACAACGGTCTTTTTATGCCATTTTCAACAAATTAATAATGAGTTCTTTTAATCGTCTTGAAAAGTGGTTTGTTTGCCTTTTCGTAAGCTTTAAGATAGCTTTTTAATCTGTTATCAATATATATATTCATATGTTACATTTAAGAATAAAAAAAATAAGATTTTTCATAAATTTTATTTTACATTTTTGTAATATAGTTTTTATGAGGTTTTTTTTTTAAGATTACTGCCTCCAAAAATTGTATTTTTTTATATTAATGGGAAATTAAAAAAAATTTCCTGTATCAATCGATGAAATTGTTCTATCCTATTGGCATGATTCAAAGTCTTTCTTAATTTTGTTTTGGCATAAAACCACAATCAACTCAATAGGTACAAATATCACTAAGAATGTTTCCGTCTTTTTATATCATTTTTCATAAAGCTAATAATGACTTGTTTTGATCATCTCAAGAAATGGTTTGACTTTTCGTAATCTTTAAAAAAGATTTTTTTTTCAATCATTATCAATATGTGATTTCATATGGGTTGTTTTGAAGGATTACAACCTCGAAAAAAAATGTATTCTTGGATAATGATAATAATAAAATCAAATTATATTTATTTTTATTTATAAATGAATCTATTTTATTTTATTGGCATGATTGACAGATTGAGTGTTTTGATTAATTGTTTGGGCATAAAACCAGAATGAGCCAAATATTAATATTACTAAGGATGCGGACGTCTTTTTACGTCATTTTTTCAGCATCTTCTTAATTTATGATCAATCGCTAATTTCATTTGTTACATTCGAGAAGGAAAAAAAAAATTGTGTTATAATTTTTCTTTTACATTTTTATTTATAGGGACTTCTGAAGGATTATTACCTCCAAAAAACTGTATTTTCAGATATTAATGGACATTCAAATACTTGCTATCTTTTACTGATAAACGAAGCTGTTTTATCTTATACTGGCATGACCAAAAGCTTTCCTTCATTTTGTTTGGGCATAAAATTACAATGCAGTCAATAATAATATCACTATGAATTAAAGTTGCGGCATTTTATGTGATTTTTCATCAAGGAAATAATGAGTTGTTTTGCACTTTTGATCTGAAAATTTTGGTGGAAAATATTTCCCATAGGTTCTGCGTTGATGTTGTCGGTACATATAGAGGAATGTATAAGAGTTTGAAGTTATCTTGCTCTAGGAGACCACTTGGCTTAGAGTACAAGTAATAATAAAGGACTAATTGACACGACTAAGCTACAATTAAGCTAGAGCAGATATACATGTGAAAAACACAAAACTGCATTCTATTAAACCTCAAGTTAGTGCATGGATGTTTTGAATGCCCAACATGTCAGTGAGGTACAAAAAAATTTCTCGTCCCAAAGCTTTGGTAAGAACATCTGCAAGTTGCTGTTGACTGGCCATATGAACATCAAGAATGTCCTTGGATTGAATCCTTTCCCTGACAAAATAACAGTCTATCTCAATGTGTTTTATTCTCTCATCAAAAACTGGATTTTCGGCAATATGTATGGCTGCCAAGCTATCACAATGGAGCTTCATAGGGTTGAATGCGTAACAATTAAGTCACTAAGTAAGCTTCTTAACCACACAAGCTCATTGGTAGTAGATTCCATGGAATGATACTCAGCTTCAGCTGATGACCTTGACACAGTAGGTTGCTCCTTTGACTTCCAAGAGATTGGAGCACCATCAAGGAAGGTCACATAGCCAATTGTTGATCTTCGAGTAATAGGGCAACTAGCCCAATCAGCATCGCAATAGGCATAGAAACTAAAGTCTCCCTTTGCTGGAAAAAAGACCCAAAGCCTGGGGTCCCCTTAAGATATCACAGAACATACCTAACACCATCCAGATGAGCTTTAGTGGGGTTCTGCATAAATTGACTCAGTAAAATCACTGAGTAAGTAATATATAGTTTGGTTGGAGTAGGGTATATAAACTTTCCTACAAGACTGTGATAAGTTCTAGGATTCTTCAGCAACTTGTCTAACTTTAACACCAATTGATGGTGTTGCTACAAATGGACCTTGTTAGGTTTGCAGCCTAACATGCCTACTTTAGTAAGGATATCCAGTGTATATTTTCTTTGTGAAAGGAAAATACCTTCAAATGATTGAGCTGCTTCTAATCCCAAAAAATATCTAAGCTTTCCCAAGTTCTTAATGTGGAACTTGTCGTCCAAGTAAGACTTGAGTGTGCAAATCTAATCCCTGTTATTGCCAGCAATTATCATGCCATCAACATATAAGAGAATTGCTGTAAAATTTTCACCTTTTTTTAAGTGTGAACAAGAAATAATAGGCATTTGACTGCTTGAAGCCGAACTAAAGTAGGAAGTTGAGAATTTCTCAAACCACTGCTTTGGCAGTTTTAATCCATAAAGTCACTTTCTCATCCTACATACTCTTTTGTCTCCTGCCTTAAGAATTACAAAAGAGGGAATCATATAGATCTCTTCATGTGAATCCCCCTATAAGAAGGCATTGTGAATGTCCATTTAATGCAATTCCTAGTTTTTCTTTGCTGCAACAACAAGCAGGCATCTTACTGAAGTAAGTTTGGAGACAAGAACAAAGGTCTCCACATAATCGATGCCTTTTATTTGACTATAACCTTTAGCAACCAGCCTAGTGTTATATTTTTCTATGCCACCATCTGCTTTGTATTTAATTATGTATACCCATTTAAAGCCAATCAATTTCTTGTCCTTAGGCAAGTGTTCCAAAGTCCAAATCTTATTCCTTTCTAGAGCCTGTATCTCTTTTCTCATAGCATCTCGCCAAACAGAATCTTTGGCCACTTGCTCATAATTTTGTGGCTCAACCTGTTAAGATATAGCTGCCACAAAAGACTTATATTCTGGTTGCAACTGAGTGTATGACAAGTAATTTGAAAGTGGATGAGCCTTACCTGAGGTTACTGAGTTGGCAACAGATAAAGATTCTGATGAACTGCTTACCTTTGGAAACTCACAAGCGTAATCAATAAGGTATGATGGTTGTCTTCTTTCTCTTTAGGTTCGGTTTTGTGGTATGACATTGATAGGTTCTAGTGACTCTTCTACTTGAATTTCCTAATCCAAGGCAATGTCGGTTTTAGGCTCTTCGAAGAGTTCAAGTAAGGCTGGCTATAATAGAGGATCGGTTGACACATGTTCACTTATAGTTTTGTAGGGAAACTAGTTCTCATAACAAATGACATCTCTAAACATGAATAGACATCGTGCCTCAAGATCCACACTTTATAGCCTTTTTTACTAGAAAGTTAACAAAGGAACACACAAGGTTTGGACTTAGTCTCAAACTTTTCATTGGTTTTGTTGCAGACATAACACAAGCATCCAAAGACTCTAAAATGCTCAAGAAAAATGGGCTTAGAGAAAAGTTGTTCATATGGACTTTGTCAAGAAAGCTTTGACATAAGGTTATGATTTATTAGATATATTGTCATTTGCACACACTCTTCCCAAAACTTTATTGGTAAGTTGGCCTAAAAACACAATGCTTTTGCAACCTCTAGAAGATGCCTATGTTTTCTTTTAGTAATACCATTTTATTGGGTTGTATTTACACAAGAGGTTTGAAGTAAGATACCTTTTTATTGCAAGAAACTAAGCATTTGACCAGCTTTAAACTCTAGCGCATTGTCACATCTTATCTTTTATATGGTTTTGCCAAATTGATTTTGCACCAAGGCGTAAAACGAGGAGAGATGAATGTAAGCATCAAATTTTCATTTCAATAGATAAATCCAAGTGCACCTACCATGATCATCGACCAAGGTGAGGAAATAGTGTGCTTCTAAGAGAGAAGCAATTTTATAAGGCCCCCACACATCCATATCATCAAGCTAAAAAATAGAATCTGATTTATTCATGTTAAGAGGAAAAGGCTTCCTAGTTTGCTTTGCATGATGACAAGCATCACATGGTTTGAGTTTATTGTCCACAGATAAATTTGATAATTGAGAAAAAGAAGAAAGCCTAAAAAAATGTATGTGTCCAAGTTTTTGATGCCAAACTTTAGAACTTGGTTGTTTTAAAATAGATGCTATGAATGGTCTTTTGAGTTCCTGAATGTAGTACAGGTCATCTCTCATCTCACCCTTGCCAATCAGTTTCCTCGAGGTCAAGTCCTAAAAACCACAGTAGGTAGGCAAAAATGTTATTGAACATTTTAATTGCTGTGTAATCTTGCTAACAAAAGCCAAGTTGCAAGTAAATGAAGGAATTATAAGCACATCATTTAAGATAATGTCTGAAGATAAGGCTGCTTTTCCAAGAGAATCCATGGTTAAATCAAGAACACTAGGAAGTTTTACTGAAGCTCAAGTAATGACAGATTTTGCATTAAGTAGAAGCTGTTTATGACAAACCATGTTCTTAGATTCGCCACTATCAAGGATCTAAAGTAAGGATATTTTATTGACATAATTAGCATAGGTTTCCTATTTTTGACTGGATAACAAGGCCATAAGTTGTTCAATCTATTCATGTGTAAACGGAGACTCGACTCCCTTGGTCATAGAAACCTTGTTCATGCCTAATTGTCTTATTTTTTTAGCATCCTCGTAAACGTTTGATCCTGAATTTGATCCTTTTGCCTTGTCAGGCCACCAATCAGGATATCTGATAATTTCAAAACATTTTTCTGCTTCATGTCCATTTTTCCCACAATGTTTGCACTGCACGTTCATGTCTTTTGTGCGTTGTGGCTTCTTTGCGACAAATGCCACTACTTCAAGTGCTGGAACACAATGAGTGGCCAGACTTTATTGCTTTTCCTCTTTGCTAATCAATGTGTATGCCTTGTTCAGAAAGGGCAGTGGCTTCATGTTTAAAATTTGAGATCGAATGAAATTAAATTGTTCATTCAACCCCATGAGAAATTGATGAAGCTTCTCACCTTCTCTCTCTATCATCCTCTCTTTAGCACTCCACACGTACATGTCAGAACATTGCTATATGTAGCAAGTACGCCCCACAATTCCTTCAGTTTCATATAATATGCAACTACAAGTAATTCTTTTATTGCATAAGGGCCACTTTTCTCTTTATCTCACGTATACGAGGTACATTGCCTTGGGAAAACCTGTCTTGCAACTCAAGCCACATCTCTCTTATGGTCTCAGAGTAAGCAACGCTTCCATGCAACTCAGGAGAGAGAGAATTGAAGATCCACAAGATAACCATAGAGTTGCATTTTGGCTAATTGTTGAATTGTGAATCATCATCTCCGGGTTTCTATAAAGCTCCATTGACAAATGCAACCTTATTTTTTGCATGTAGTGCATTGAGTGTTGCCCTGCGCCAAGTGGGGTAATTCTTGCCTTTCAACAGGCAATTCACGAGCGTTGTTCCTGGAGTATTAGAAGGGCAGAGGTGAAAGGGAGAGTTAGGATCAAAAGGTAGAGCAGGTTGCAATGATGTTGTTATAGCCGAGACTTTCTTCCCATCATTAACCATCTTGTTTAGGGTTATAATGGTGTTTGGGTGTTTAGTTCAAGGCGTCAAGCAAGCCTGCTTGGATACCAAGAAAATTTTGGTGGAAAATATTTCTCATAGCTTCTGCATTGATGTTCTCGATACATATACAGGAATGTATAAGAGTTTGAAGTTATCTTGCTCTAGGAGACCATTTGGCTTAGAGTACAAGTAATAATAAAATACTAACATGACTAAGCTACAACTAAGCTGGAGCATATATACATGTGAAAAACATGTAACTGTATTCTAATATGATCATCTCGATAAAATCGATTTATTTTTATATTTTTTTAACGGATGAAGTTATTTTATATTATGGGCATAGTTGAGAATTTTGCTTATTTTTGGCTGGGCATAGTACCCATGGCCGCTTGGTCGCTTCACAGAACTATGTAAAGCTGTACTCGAACTCTGGGTTGCACAAGAGGAGTCGTCGACGTCGAAGTCGAAGCAAAGACATGGGTGTCCGTGACCCCCAGCAACGCTCAAACTTCACCAAAAGTATGGTCATCTTCTGCATCATTTTCTGTACAGGTAAGTATTTGGCTAACCTTTCGATTAAGAATCTGTATTGGTTGGTATTCTTGTGCTGTGTTTATGGGCAATTGGTCCGTCTTCTTTCTTTGTCTCTTTTCTTCTTGACTAGCGAACGAAACTTTTGATTGCGACCAAACGTATCTCCAAAACACAATGAAATGGCGCCAGTGCCCGCTACCCACAGGTCAATTGTTCCCGCGGATTACCCAAAAAATAAGCCACCTGGCTACAATCAATATGTTGCTCGTCCTTCTAGAGGCGACGACATCATGAGGTAGCGGCAAGGAGTGGAAAGCGAAGACGAAGGACGGTTTTGGACTTCCTTTCTTTGTCTCTCCTTTAATCGGTGTTGTTGGCTGGCGGTTGGTGAAGCCTTGGAAGGAGCACTGTGGCTTTCCTGATCTTGGAAAGGCGGTGAAGATGGTTGGAATAGAAGATTTGGCAAATTAGCTACCAGAGGTTTTGGTGGTTGGGAACGAGGCACCGAGGAAGACAAATTCGGGCGCCAAGAAGGCATCGGAAAATTATTTGTTAATTTAGGTTAAGTGTAGTTTTAGTCATCCAATTTTATCAGTTTTACCAAAAAAGGCCAGTTAGATTGAAATTTAACAAGTCATCTTTGAGTAAGAATAATAATAAATCTCACGGGTTATGAGTTCGCAGAGCACATAACTTTAAATTCATGCCCACCTGTTCCACCATATCGGTGAACTTCGATCAAATACCCATTACCTATGGGCTGAGTTTAAACAATATGTGGATTTGACCCGACCCACTGTCATTTTTATGGCCAATCACCGAGGCAAAGCTAGACCAAACTTGTCTTGGAAAAGCAAAACAGGAGAACAAATAGGAGATACACTCATCTGTTTTTCCACATAGATTTTATCAATTGGGTGGGCTGGTTCTGATTCCCATGCTTCTGAGTTTGGTTCAAATGAGAAGAAAATGAAATCCAAAACCAGGGGCGGAGGAGGTGGGATCGGTGTAACGGTGTTGCCCCGGACGGTTGGACCCATAAAGTGGCAAGATGCCCAACGTAGGGGTTATAGTTTAAGGAAATATGCATTTTAGCCCCAATTTGAAATGGTGAGAATTTTTGCACTAGAAGTCTTATTTTGGTAAAATCCAAATTAAACCGTATTCAACCAATATGTTCTGTGGGAGCTATTCATAACCAGCCAAGAGCCGCGCTTCGTTCCCTCTCTGCCAGGTCCAACCGGCCAAATCCGGCTGTCTTTAGCAGCTATTTGGGCATCCTCTTAATTATGACTTTTTGAATAAACAATCTTCAGTTGGTTTTGGTTCTTCTTTTTCTTAGTACTTTTTTTTTCCTTGCTCCATCATTGGCTATTCCAAGGCTCTGGCCTAAAGAGGTTGGTAAACCTTCAACAACATTGCCTATCCAGCTTCGATCCTACAATGGTTGCAGCTGCTTGGATCGCGTCTGTGCACGAGATCTTCAATGGATGGCTGGGTGGAGGAACTGAAACTTGGACCGGCAACAAGAGGAATGGCAGGGAAGTCAGCTAGTTGGGGCCGAATCATCTTGCTGATCCATTTTCTCTTGATGGATCGGGTTGTCAGTTTCTTTTCATTTGTTTGTTTGTTTGTTACAGTATTTGGTTATTTGAATTGTGTGTTACTGTCTTTATCAAGGTTCTTGGTTCTTTTACTTGTTCACCGTCCTCCTCTTATTTCCCTAAAAAAAACTTGATCAATTTCAATGTTAAAATCTCTAGATGACTAATGTTTCTCTTTTTTCTCCCTTTCCTGTCCTCTCTTTTAGGAAGAATGGTGAGTGGATCATGGTGGGAAAACTTTATGGTATTCAACTATAACGATTGCAAGGGATTGCTTGATGCTCCATTGAACTGAGATCATCCAAATGCCGATAGCTTCTGCAGGACCACATGTCAGAGGGATTCCGAGTTTTACAGTATTCATGATTGCTGCTTAGTAAACGGACTAATAACCACCCTACCATTCACTGGCCAGAAATGTTGTTGTCAACCTTATTACGAGGACTTCAGTGGTGTTGTTTCTGAACCTTATGCCCCTTCTGACCGTAGCTTTTACTTTGAGGAGGATGAATCGGCTCCTCCTGGTCATTCAAGTAATGGTGATGGTGACAGTGAGGACGTGCCCCCTCTTAGTGATGCGGAAAGCAGTGGTGATCATTCTTATGGTTCCAGACATTGATCCCTGCATCAAACTTCTGTCCTTTTGAAGATGATGTTACTTGTTGAAGGGGGTATTACAAGAATAAATTTATTTTATTCATCCTCTTTTGCTGTATATTTGTTTCTAGAAACTCACGCAATGCAGGCTTATTTAGTGCAGTTCTCGTTATCTGTTAAATATAAAAGGATATAGATGTTTCAACTTGGACTATAAATTGGTTTCTTTTTTATGGTAAACTACTTGTTAAAAACATCTGTTACCATCGGACATGTATGGCAAAAAGAGTGGAAAAAAATGGCACCCAATGTAACAGACCAAGACCACCAGTGAGCATCCACTGGTTATGAAAATATTAATACCTGCACAAGTTAGCTCCTTTGATTGATCGAGTGATTTATTGGAAGCATGTTTATGACTATAGGTCGTTCGATAGCAAGTATTTTAATTGTTATTACTTGTTGTTGACTGATAATAAAGTGCAGTTGTTGGGGATTATTTTGATTAAAGACCCTTAAACTAACCACCAGGAGGCTAAAAGAGTTGCTGGGTTTACTGTCACAAAACAGAGTGGTATTTCTACTGTTTTGTGGCTCGGGTACTGATGGGTAGCATGATACAGCTGCTGTTTTGTGTGCTTGTGCCTCGGTTCAAGGCTGGATTGGAGTTCTCCAGGGCCATGAAAAAGGTTGTACCTTGAAGCCATGACGAGCCCTTAATTTCTGCAACACATAAGGGCTTAAAACCTATAAAGCGAGATCCAGTGGCTGCGAAACAATGGGTAGCGTGTCCACTGTTTATGAGATTACCCTTTATTGTTGCTGTATGTTGATTTACATGTGGTTATAGTTTCCTGAAAGTAGAGGTGTTCATTGGGCTGGTCCTGACACGGCCCAGCTCGGGACCGGCTCGCGTCAAGCACAGCCCAGGCTCGGTCAAGACCGGCACGGCACAGGCACGGCATAAGACCGGCTTTATTTGGGCCGTTTATGGGCTTGGAAGAGGGGGGAGGAGCCAAGTGGGCTCGGCATGGCCCAGGAGGCGACAGGGCTCAGCATGGCCCGGCATGGGACTGGCACGGAGACCGGCACGGGACCGGACCGGCACGGCGGTGGCACGCCGACCGTTGGCCAACATTCAGAAAATTTAAAAAAAAAGGGAAAATGACAGTTTTAGTCCCTATAACGGCTCCCTGCCCTTTTTTGACCCCTGTAATTACATTTTTGCCCCCTCCAACAGCTATTTTGTAAAGGTATTTTTGGAAAAAAAACAAAAAAAGGAAGGCATTCCCCTATAAATAGGGAGGCCATTTCCACCATTTCTTCACACCAATCTTAGCAATCTCTCCTTCTCTACTAATATATTCTCTCATTTCTTTCAAGCAGTCAATATTATTTTCTTCATTCTCAATCAATTCTCAATTACTTTCGAAGCTTGTGTTTTGCTCAATTTTGCCTCACACAAATGGCATCAAGAGGAAAGGGAAATGCCTCAAGCTCTTCATCCCGCACCGGTTTGAGGTCATTTTTCCGTGGCCTTTCCCGACCGGCGACCCGTGGGACTCATATCCAACAAACTGACGATGACGAGCAATTCGATATGAGTCAATACGACTTGGGGCTCGACGATCAACTTTCTAATGATAACGTTGAGGAGGTGGAGCCAACGGCAGCAGAGAATGTTGGTGGAGGAGATGGTTCTGAACAAACCCCGACAAGCCATCAAGCCGAACTTCCGTCAGAAGGTAAAACGTCAAGGCGCACCGCATGGGTTTGGGAGCATTTTGACCAAGTTTTTTAGAAGGATAGTCATGGAAACGATGCGAGGTTCGCACATTGCAAACATTGCAAGCAAAAGCTTTCGCACAAGAAGAACACTGGCACAGGAACATTGAGACGTCACATGGAATCAAAGCATCCGACTTTGTGTCCAGATGCAGCTACGAGTACCGGCAGTCAGACACAGCTTGCAAGCAGTGCCGGCGGATCAGGTATTTTTAAATTAATCAAAAAGATTGTAGAGAAGGCATGGTAGAATGGATGATGTTAACTGAAAAACTATTTACACAATTGGAAGATAGACACATGGAAAAATGGATTACATCATACTTAAACTCTGCTTTTAAAAGAACATCTAGGACCACTATTAGGAGGGAAGTATTTAAAATTTATGAAGCTTGTAAATCAAACTTACAAGCATACTTCTCTACTTTTGATCATTCTATCTCATTTACTAGTGACATGTAGACTTCACCACTAGGGCAAGATTATTATTGTATAACTGCACATTGGGTTGATGATAGTTGGGTCATTAAAAAACGTATCATTGCATTTAAGTGGATGGAGGTCGATCAAACTGGTTGGAACATATTCAATGTAATTTCAGAAAGTTTAAAAGAATTTTTTTGTCATGACAAGGTTTTTAGCATAACATTTGATAAATGCATTAAATAACGATGTCGCGGCTGAGACATTGAAGGAATCACTAGAACCTGTCCGTGATGCCGCATTTTTTCATATTAGGTGTATATGTCATGTTTTAAACTTAGCTGTCCAAAAAGGTCTTCAAGATTTGGGTAATGAAATTACTCCAATTAGGTGGGCACTCCATTATTTAAAGTCAAGGACCAAAGTTTCTAAAGAGTTTAAGCAATATTGTCTGGAAAATGGCCTCGATTTTAGTTGGAAACGTTTTAAACTTGATTGCCCTACCCGATGGAACTCCACTTATGAGATGTTGATGGATGCGATGCCATTTGCTGCATACATGACATGTTTTATAAATGTCAGAGAAAAGAAAACGATTTTGAAACAAGAGATGTGGGATAAACTGTCTAAATTGGCTGCTGTGCTACGATATTTTTATGATGCCACTGTTTTTTGCTCCGGTGTATACTATCCCACATCGCACAAAGTTTTAATGCATATGGTCAACATTGCATGGGTTTTTAACCAATACAAAGATGACGAGTTCTTAAAAGACACAATTAAGGCCATGAAAGATAAATGGATTTTATATTTCAGTACTATACCCCCAATCTACTTACTTGCAGCTACACTAGACCCGACCGTAAGAATCACAGGTACGCAACAGCTACTTGAGGGTTATTATAGTTTCTTAGAAATGACACATATTTCTGTTCATGCTATAACTGCCTCTATTGATGAGCACTTGCGAGAGTTATTTAAGATATATGCCAGTCGGCATAAGGATAAGGTTGCAAACACTACTTCATCTACCATCGGGTCTTCATCGGGCTCATTGTCATTCAATCCGGCTGAACAACTCCTCAAACGGCCCCGTGCTGCCGCATCCGGTCTTACTGAAGTGGACGCATACCTTAACCTTGTTTGGGAGAATAGTGAGACCGACATTCTAGACTGGTGGAAAGCAAGAAGTAACAAATTTCCAATACTCTCCATCATTGCCAAAGAAGTTCTAGCTGTTCCCGTCTCAACCGTTGCATCGGAGTCCGCTTTCAGCGCTGGAAAGCGTGTCATTTCAGAGAGACGCGCAAGGCTATCACCAGATGCAGTTGAAGTTTGTATATGCAACCGTGATTGGGGTCTTGCAGCTTGCAGATTACAAGACCACAAGAGTTCTGACGAGGAAAACCCCGATGAGATAGATGCTTAAATCCACTGCTTGCTCATTGTTTACTTACTTTGTATTTGATCTGATTTTGCTATTTAGCACAGATCATACATTTTATTTTGCATTTAATTTTATGGAACGTTTCGCTATTGAGTAATGTAAAGCCCGTTCCATGGTATGTAAGTGTCGTTTGGCTTTAATATTAATAAAAGTTCACACCGTTGGTGGTGTTTTACTCTTAAAACAAGTAATTATACAAAATATAAAGATAAGCTTAGAATAAATTAATTAATCTAGTTTTTTTTTTTGTCATTATTTTATTTATTGTCTTATTAAAGTAAAATCTTGGTAATCATGGTTTGTTTCTTTAGCATAAAGAAATAACTTTAGTCCTTAAGGTTTTAATAATTGACTTAATAAAGGTTAAAAAAATTGTTTAACTCAAAATCAAATATATCAAAGTTTCCAAACTTTTTGGTCAATTTCTTACCTTTTATTTTTATTTTTATTAAGTTATTGATTTAACCTTTGATTAATTTAAAAGTCTAGTTTAGACAGTTTATCCCACATCTTAGACTAAAACATACAGAGTTGCAAAGTTAAAGGGCTACCGCTGACCGAGTTATAATTCAAGGACCAACTCATTGAGTTTTCAAAGTTTTGGATCTATTGGTGCATTTAAGTCTTTTTTAAGAGTTTAAGCAATAAGAAGGATTCGTAATTAAGGCTCTAATTTCGAAAACAAGCAAATCTTACTCCCAAAGTGACAGCTTTCATTTTAAGTGGACAGCTTCTTATATTAAAAGTGAAACTATTGATTTTGAAAACAAGCAAATCTTACTCCCAAAATAATGATTATTATTTTTATTAAGTTATTGATTTAAAAGTGAAGACTAAAAATTAAAAATTAAAACTAAAACTTAAAATTAAAATAAAAATTACAATTTTAAAATTTAAAATTTAACGGGCCAGCTTGGATTCGGCCCAGCTCGGCACGGGACTGGGTCAGGACCGGCACGTGTCAACACGGGTTGTGCCCGGGCCCAAATATCTCAGGCCCAGGACCGGCCGGTCCGGTCCAGTCCCGGTCCGATCCAGCCCGTTGAACATCTCTACCTGGAAGACATCTGAATCAAGTGTTTTGTATGAGTGGTGACTGAGAAGCTGCAGTTGTTATAAACGAATTGAGTTGTACTAAATTATTCTATATTTCATGTGATGCATCTTTGGGTTAGCAAATTTATAGCCCTATATGTCTAGCTCACTTGGAACTTCACTGTTTGCAATTTTGAGTCTAAGTAATGAGTTATGACTATTTTAGTGCATCATGGTTATGCTGGAACTGGAGCTACTGGAGACTAAAGAATTTGAACTTGGAGCTAAATTGATCAAGGTTTAAATTGGGATTTAAGGCCTCAAATTGATTTAAGTGAGACCCTAGACCTTCCTTATGGATTGATGCAAAGTTTGGTAAGGTCTAGCCATATTAACCATATAAACCTTACCAAACTTTGCCAAATATGAAAAGCTTTACCATCCGAAGAATATGGTTAATATGGTTACACTTTCTTAACCATATTAACTCTTAATAGTAAACCAAATATGAAAAGCTTCACCAGCCGGAGATTCAAGGAAGATTACATTTGCCAACGCCAACAGTTAAGAAAAGTTTGACCTTGGACTGTAAACCAATATTATTATCAGTCAATAAGAATAATAATGCACTTCCACAATAAATTATTGGCCCTGCCATTACTCTAGGAGAGTTCTCTTATCACTGTTTACCTTGAAAGATCCTAACCCTTGCATCGCTCCTGTACCAATGGAGGAACATCCATATCCTCCACCAAGCCACAGTAACAAGGGAGTTGTTGAATCCGGGAACTCGGCAAAGTGGTAGAAGAGTTATCTTCCTGGGCACTAGTTGGGTAATACCCAACACAGTGTTATTGGGCTGGAGAGGGCCCAAAAGTCCTAAGTTGACTTAAAGCCTCAATAGTCTAGAGGAGCTAAAACTCTCATAAAAGTATATCAGTTGTACATTTATTATTATATATATTTTATATATCATATATTTTTATTAGTGCTCACCTACTCCATATATATATGACTATGGCTTAATCTTCCCCAAATTAATCTATTGTCTTTATTTCTTCAAACCTGATTGGTCATTTCCTCCATGGTGTAAACCTATTGCCACACTAAGCCAAGTCCCATAGTTGTAACCCATAATCTCTTCTACTATTGCCTATTGCTTCGTAGGCTATTGTTAGAGTCACTCCAATTCAGATTAGCAATAATCATCAACTTTAATTATTCACATTCTTGTTCATTTAGTAATAAACGAACAAACACAAACAGAGAAGTTATGTTTGTTTATTGTCCATGTTCGCATTTATATTTGTTAAAAGTTAAATGAACAAACATGAACATGGCTTATTCATAAGTGTTAAAAAAAAATTGCATACTCGAATGAAGACACTCTCTAGCATCAAGGCATCAAACTGAGGTCCGCGCATCATCACCGGTCAAACGAAACCCTATTAGGTTGGTCAGGTAAAGCATCTATTTTGTCAACTTCTTTTACTCTTGAGACCCCACATACACAAAAGAATATTAGTCTTGTTCAGCAGATAAATCATTCCTATTATGAGTTAGAGGCAACTGCACCTGCAACCTCAATAGCCTATGAAGACCAATTATGGCCTGGTTAGTGTCAACCAAGGCTAGTGTTGCCAAAAGACAGATAGAGAGGAATATCAACTGCAACTTTTTCTTGTTTCATGACTTATAGTCAATTCATTTTAACTTAACCCAACTGACATATTTTTACTTTTATATCTTTTTTGCCTAAAACTAATTTCATTTGAAAGACAATATTATTTATATGCAATAATTCATTTGAAAGTAAATTTTCATGATATTATTAAATTTTTATGAATTTTCCTAATTTAATGCCTTAAATTAGAAAAATTCATAAAAATTTAGTGAGATTACAAAAAATTGTATTTTAAATGGATTATTGTAGTTACATAATATTGGATTTTAATTAAAATTAGTTATAGGTAAAAAAGACGTAAGAATAAAAATAAGTCATTTTGAAGTCAATTGACTTAAATTAAAACGAACTGAGTGTTTGTTTGCCTTACTAATATTACAATTTTTAGAGGGCATGTATAGCAAGATATCATATCAGGGTAGCTAAAGCCTGAAATTTGTTGGATTTGCTTGCTTGTAATGCTCTTATGTGAAAGTTGCAAGAGAATTTAATTTGGCTATTGATCCGAAGCTACCTAGCACTTTGCTTTTGATTCTTTCTCCTTCATTGATTCCAAAGCAAGCTGAATTTTATATAATGTTACCTACTTTCTAATGGATTATTCATCAATAGTATGCATATGGAATTGTACATGCAAATGAAAATATGAAACAGGATAAACTATTTGTTGGCCCCATGTGCTTGATATTAAACTCATGGCAACATTTTAGTAAAGAAATTGAATAAGGATATGATTGGCGTCTCGCTAAGTGACTCCATATAAAACTCTAGCTTTCCATGTAAAATGTTTCTTCACATTAACTCAATTCAAAAGTTCAATTCATGTGAATTTTCAATTAAAATGGTTGCATCAATTCAAAGCACAAAAAGAGGTTTTCAATGTCTTAGAAATTTACCAATTGCCGCATGACCTCCTTCCGTCAATCTGCCATCTAACCTTTTGATACTTAAGTCAATATATGGATGATAAGAGTATATGAAGCATAGAAAATGTTTTCTATTCAGAATATAGGATGTACCAAACTTGTGAAGAAGACTTATTATAAGCTCAAGAAGTGGTGATCACTTTCTTAATTTGAGCCAATCCTCTAGATGAACTAAAACCTTTAGAAGAAAAAGAATCTAGCCTTCTTTTATTTTAGCCAAATATTCCACACACTAATATTAAATCATAATAGTAGCATTGTCTCACAAACTTGCAAACACTTCTCTATTTCTTTTTCTTCTTCATTTTTCTTGTTTGCTCTTCCATTCTCTAACACATACATTGCACCTAACCCTATTTATGTTTATCTATTTCAATTCTCAGAAGCTAATTACAAGTTCCATAACCTTCCTAGTATGTCGGTTAACAAGTTTTTTTAACCAGCCAGCATCTTCTAGAAATTAATTAATTTGTTTTCCTTCATATGGATGCAAAACTTCTCTCAAACCTTTGTGATCCTTGTTTGTTTAATTCTTCTACATAATTCTAGTCTTCTTTTCTTTTAATTGGTGCTGGCTTCCAACACTTCCCCTCAATACCAACTTCTTTCAACCTTGTGGTCACACCGAGCAACCTTTGAACCACATAGTTTGTTCATCCATGACTTCTTAATTAAGACCGTTATTGCTCCTTCAAGCTAATTGGTTGAACCTTCACTTTTCTTGATCTTTCGTTTTCATTATCAATTAAAATAATATTTGTATTTCTTGGATTTCGCTTCTATTCTTTAGTTGATCGACGAAGTTGGACCTCAGGACCTTCAGCCTAAGTCTACTTCTCTTGGCTTACCCCTTCCCTTCTGTCCCATCTCTAATAAAAAAAAAAAGTAAACTCCTATTTTCCAAAAATTATCTCTTTTTGGTGATTTATCTTTTTCACCATTGTCATTTGGTGCTTCTAGTTTATTACCCTCCATCTCTTGCTTTTCTTTTTCTTTTTCTTGTACCTTATCTTGAACTTTTTCTAGTTTTTGAAGAAGTGCTACTTGTGAAGGCCACCATGATGATGCTTCATCAAACACCACATTTCTAGAGATATAGCATTTACCAATATGTGGATCACAACATTATCACCATTCTTTTCTCTGGTTATCATAGCCCACAAGTATACATCGTATGACCTTTCTTGTCAAATTTGCTATGCTAATGATCTAGCATGACCATGTAGCAAAGACAACTAAATATTTGAAAGTAACTCATTATGGGATTCAACTTCCACAACTTTTTGAATGAGAACACAAACTGCAACCTTGCTTGTAGTAATGTTTTTGTCACATATGTTACAGTCTTCATGCACTCAGCCCAAAACCTTGGAGGAACATTCTTGGAGTGTAACATGCTTATGCAAATCTCTGCCAAGTGTCTAGTCTTCCTTCTAGCTATTCCATTCTATTACGGTGTACATGGATATACCAATTGTCTTTATAACCTATAACCCGTAGGAATTCTGTGAACTCTTGGATGTATACTCTCCTTTATTATTAGTACACAGGCACTATATCTCCCTTTTGACTTCTCTTTTGACCTAGTTCATAAATTTTTTAACTTCTCTAAAACTTTTGATTGTCTTTCATAAACTCAACCCATATGCACCTTAAGAAGTCATATATAAAGGTGATCATGTATCATATCCTACTGATGGATAACTGTTTGCATGGCTCGAAAAAATATAAATGGATCAATTCTAGCAACATCTTCGCTCGAAACTCTGCCCCTTCATATGAAAGCAAATGTTTTTTCCTATACTGGTATTTGGCATAAATTGTGTCATCTCTAACTTCTAACTGTGGAAGTCATTTAAGCATAAACTTCATCATCATTACTTTCAACTTCTTTTAACTCACATGCCCTAGTTAAGCATGTCACAGATCTACCATCTTATCCTTCCCCATCATGTCCATGTAAGCCCCCTTTGCACACATTACATAAACAAGCTGAAGTCGGTGCCCATCTATGATCTAATCTTTTATCACCTTCAATTTCTTATAGATCTTTACATCATTAGGTCCAAATATCACATAGTTGCCTCTAGATATCAATTGTGATATTAACATCAAATTCATCCTCATTCTAGGTACATGGTACACTCACTCCATGTGTAATAACTGTCTTTCCCACATGGGTAATCAGTAATTGATTAATATTAGTCGCTCCCACCACCTAGTCTTCCTTGTAGTCAAACAAGCCCACCAACTTGTCATTATCTCCTATGATGTGATTGGAGCAGCCTAAATCTACAATTCAATCATCTCTGAAATTAAGTGATTTATCACTCAATGAGATTTATGCTTGTTCCTCCTCTTCTATACTTCAAGAAGTTGTAAGCGCCCGACTATCCTAATCTTCTTCGTTATCTCTTCCTTCTCTAGTGGATATTGCAACATTCCCTTCAACTTGCTTGAATCAACAATTACAAGCAAAGTGACCTTTCTTGCCACAATTATAGCATCTACCATGTCACACACGCCTTTTCTTATAATTGACTTCACTAAGTGGTGTTTCCGTATTTAGTCAATAACTACAAGAAAATTTAAGGGCTCAATTTAAATGGATGGTTATGGAGGTCACAAAGCAAAGGACTAAATGGCAAAATTAGGAATGAACATTCAGTTGGTTCAGTTTAAAAATGATACAAATACATTGATCGGATCGATTTTTTATTTTATAAAATGTATCCAAATTGTTTGAATTATATGTCAAAATCAATCCAAACCATCTAAATTACATTTTTTCTTATTTGATTTCTTTTTCTAAGACCTAGGTACATAGTAAATGAATAAAATAAGATAAATATTCAAAATTTTATATCTCATACCCAAAAATTAAAGAAGAATCAACAACATATAATCCAAAATTAGTAGAAAATAGCTTTATATATGTAGGGTCAATATGAAAAATGCTAAAATATTTATTATTATTTAGTCTATTTGGTATATTCAGTTTTTTAAGTGTATAATCCAATAATCAATCCGATAACTAAATATGAAAATTCAGTTTTGATCCAAACTAACTGAACTAGAAAAACTATCAAACCATTTTATCTTTATGTAACCATTTTTATTTTATTTTATTTTATTTTTTTTTGTTTTTTCCGAATAATGCTTATCCCTACAAGGGACCAAAAAGTACTGGTCTGAATTATACATAAGGTGACTTAATCGTAGAGAATGGAAGATTTGGGGGCTTTTTGCTAAAGAAGCAAGGGCAAGATTTTATAACTGCTGATTCAGGAACTTTACCTGGCAGTGTATTTGGAACTTGTTCTTTGTTTTCATAGGCTTACAAGATTCCCATTTATGTTGGATATTCACATAGTAACAAAGTTTTTTATGGATTATAACAAAACTATATGCTTGAGATGATAAAGTTTGACAAAATGACAAACTACTCTCCCACCCCTCTGCTTGATTTCATTCTGGTATTGCATCAGTTTAGCAGTTGACTTAGCATACAGGAGAAGGACCAGATAAGGCTTAAGGTCCCTTCAGTAATCTTCTAAGAACTGTTACAACAACTGGATCAACTGTCTAAAACATATGCAGGAACAAGGCACCTTGCTGGCGCATTCTCCAACTGCTACTTGAGAAAAATGGAACCCATTTTTGCATTCTTTAAACTAGAAAAATCCATAATAAGTGAATGGTTGCTTCACACAGGTAAAGACTAGTCTGTAGTTGCTTCACCAAACAAAAATAATGCTATGAGGAAGACAGAACGAAAATGACATGTAGCTTGTTTGAGCACGAACTTGAACCTTGGGACCTTTAAACAACATCAAAGCTTGGACCTCTAGGCTAATGCTTGAGTTATCCCTTGTAAAACTTGTTCTCATTTCATTATTCTGGTTACCTGATTAAGATGTAGTGTGCAATAACCATAAGAAAATCTAGATGTCAGCTAGGTACGGGCTCAAAAGCTGTCCTTTGTTTTCTAAGAATGACAAATGCAGAGGTGTTAAAACTAGTGTTCTGAATGATTCATGCAAGCTTACCATCAAACTTATCAAGGCTTATTAGTCAGAAAGGGCAGCAATGGTGAATGGCACAGTAAATTTCATAAACGGGAAGTCTGAGACTTCGCTTTTATTCGAAAATTAGAATCAGCATACATGACTACATTGAGCAGCAGAGAACTGAGAACGATCATGGTGAAGATGGAGGAAGGACTCCTTTAAAGAATGATGATATCATAGTGAGTGCACGCTTTGCTTGGAAGGTTGGAACAGGTTGCCCTGCTCCTCTCACTGTTAAAAAGGTCAGTCCTTCATATGCCACCACATAACCTCCAACCTGCAATCAAGGTATGGGTGTTTCTGATTCTTTACTTGGGAACAAAATCCATCTGATCAAACTTAATGAGCACTGTTATTTTAATTTACCTCATTTCCAGAATACCAGGGACGCCAAGCAGTTTTGACTGGGAGTTTAAGGCTGTTGATGGTGTACCTTGATGATGTGACAGAAGCAGCTAAGCTTATAACACCACTGCCCAAGTGCATCATTTATCAGTGGAAATTAATAGGTTAAGTGTTCTTCCCTGTTAGATTATGTTTTTCTAAATGATAAAACTAAGAAGTAGCCATAGGAACAAACGTGTTCAGTCTAAATCTGTTCTGGGCACTCCATCAAAAAGAAGATACCAGGCCAGCTATGTAATCAAAGATTTGCAGATTTTCTAAAATTTGTGTGCTCAACTGAAAATCATAGCAAGCTAAGTCTTACCTAAATATCCAGACTCTCACGCCATTGCCCATAAGATGTTTTATTTCAGGTAGGAGAGAAGTTGGACTATCCGTCCAAGAATAGACATTTCTGCATGCAAGAATAATATATATATTTGTTCAAGAAACTTAAAGTTGGAACAGCAAAAACAAATTAGCTAGATGCTTGAATAACTGGAATACCCGCAGTCCAGCCATTTCATCTCAGGCCATTTCACTGCATGGAGAGCTTTTCGCACATTGATATCATTTAGATAAGATTCTACATAGTATTCTAAGCAAGGATCATAAACATCCACCTGAAAACACACACACACACACACAAAAAAAAGAAAAAAAAGGATTAGAATCCACAGTATGTTACAATCTAAAATCATAAAATAGTGAGTTGAATCCATAAAACGCAAAACTTGTGCTTTCTTATGTTTCGCTTACCAATCCAGTTAAGCTGCTACTCTGTGAACGGCTGTCACAGGTGGGGGCGTAAATGTTGTAGAAATTGAGATCCCCCCACTCCATACCTCGTCTATGCAGAAAATGTTCACACAGCTTTTCAGACACAGTTTTATTGTGAAAACCGCAGTACTTTAAGATTCCCTTGTACGTCTCATCTGATATTAGAGCATGAGTCCACAAATAGTCAAGATTTCCTAGTGGGTCAGTGTCATCATCAATATATCCATTGCCAATCTGAGATGTTTGTTTAACAGTGAAAGAATTAGCCTTATCAGGAGGATTCCCGTAAGTTAAATATATTTAAGTTTCAAACACAAAGGCAGTTTATTTGAAACATACAGCTATGCCTTTGAGGTTGATGATAGCTCCACTTGTTTTTCTATTGTTGATGAGGATGGTACTCGCAAGCTGAGGCACATAGTGACCACCATAGCCATCACCAGCTATAAAAAGGTCACGATTTTTGTATTCAGGAAATCTTTCAAGCCAATTCACAAGAAAAGTGTAGGCATCCTTTGCTGTTCTAGCATCACCAGTTGTGTTGTAGTCAGAGGATCTATTTGAATATGAAAAGCCTGTACCGGCTGGAGATTCTAGGAAGATCACATTTGCCACTGTCAACAATAAGGAAAAGTTTTAACCATGGAACTCTACTCTGCATTATGTATGGTTGTTGCCAAATGCAACAATAGCAATGTACTTCTAATAAATGATGGAGGACTTACCATTATTCCAGGCATAAATATTTCGGTAGAGAGTTTTGTTATCACTGTTCACCCTAAAGGGTCCTAATGCTTGCATTGCTCCAGAACTAATTGAGGAACATCCAGATCCTGGAAAGAAAAAAGAAAAAAAGAAAATTTAATGTTCATTAACTTGCAACACTTTGAAGAAATGACACTTTATGCTTATATGACACCCAATGAATACCTCCACTGAGCCATAGTAACAAAGGATTCGTTGAAGAGTTGTATGGTGACTCAGCAAAGTAGTAGAAGAGCGCTCTTCCAGCACTTTGATCCACAGTGACATAACCTGCATACTGGTCGAAAGGCACTCCGTCAGGTTGGCCAGGTAAAGAACCAATCCTGTCAGCTTCTTTCAAGCCAGCTTGAGCCCCCACATACACAGGAGAGTACTCTTGTTTTGCATCTATATTCTCCCTAATGCGAGTGGAAGGCAAAGGGTGCTTAAGCCCCTTGGAAAGCAGTAGCTGTCAAGGCCAATGGCCCGGTTAGTTTCAGCCATGGCTAGTGTTGCCAAAAGGCAGACAGAGAGGAATACCACTGCAGCTTTTTCTTGTTCCATGATTTAGTTGCCTGACTAACACCATGTTTCCTGCAACTATATATAGGGCGAGAGATCAGGGTGCCCAATGCAGGGAATTTGTTGGATTTGCTTGGAATGGTCCTATATGAAAGCTACAGGGGCATTTTAACTGTTGGTTCACAAGCACAGGCTCGGACGGCAGAGCAACTATTGTTTTTTTGAATGCTTTCTCCTTAGATTCCCTGGAAATCTGTATTTAAAAATGGTGTTGTATATTTGTGTGAGCATTATTGATTGATATTAATGTATATAGAAAAGTGAAATATGAAAACGTACAAACTATCTGTTGGTTCCATCTGTTTGACACTAAACTCATGGCTGCATTTAGTGTAGAGAATAAGAGAATTTGACCTCAAAAAAACCAAAAAACTCTAGCTTCCCCACAAATATGGACGTACAGAGTCTAGAGAACAAATTTGGAAATCGAACCAACAGGCAACAACACATTTCCCTACAAAATGGATGCATCTTTCAAGGAACAGAAAAATGGTTATCAGTTTTTCAGAAATTTCAAGGATTAAGATATCTAGAACATGAAGCATGCACCTAAGAACTGGAATAAGTACCCGGCCCCGGCATCTTTCTGACTTCCATTTCGAAGATCCCATGTCTGAGACCTGCCTGTATAAATAACCGGGTAAACAACTTAAAATTTCACTTAAACGATAAGAAATCGAGTCACGTACAACTAAAAGCTTCACTTAGAAAAATAAGAAATCGAGTCACAAACAGATTCTGGGTGATGCGTCACAAATTCAAATACAGTTCTCAAGAAAACCTGCACTGTCTAGCTGGCACTCTGGCAATTTTTCACCAATTCGTCAGAAGAAGAAGCAAATATTGAAATCTCTGTATATTCAGGAGGGACCCAAGAGAGAGAACAGTATTTCCAAGCTCGGGTCTCTTAAGATCTTTGGAATGTTGTAGTCAAAGTCGATATTTATTGGCTGATAAAGGTTTTGGTAGGGATGAAAACATAGAGCCAATATTGGGCCGAATCATTTTTTTCTCTTAAATATTTATTTTTTTATTTATATTTAAATTGAAAACAATATAAATGACTTATTTAACCGATCAACTAGGGTTAAGTTGACCTCAAGTTGTTTGCTTATATAAAGGAAAAAAATTAAAATTAAGTTGAATCAAATAGAATAATAAGTAAATTGATTGTTTTTTAAATTATATATCAAATTTAAAATATTATTTAGATTTGATTTGATAATAGCCTGTACGAATAATAGACCAGCTTCAAACCAAGCCGAATTTAAATTGTTCATTCAACTTTCACTTATAAATTTTGGTGGGTTACTTAAAATCCTTGGAATCATGTGCCCTAAAGTCATATGAGATGGTCATAGTTGAACAAACTTTTTCTTGCTTCATATCATTCCATATGATCGATGTATTCCTCTCCCTAAGGTATCCTTTTCCCTCACATTTTCGTCAAGGATGAATTAGGGAAGGAGAAATAACCATGCTTCCCTAAAAAGCCAAAAGGGTAAATTTCGGCGCCATGGGGCAAATAGCCTACTACTTTCGTTTTTTTTTTTTTAATTTAAGGAAGAATGTTTTAATGATGATTTTCATTTTTGGGAGGAAATTTTTCATTCAAGTTTTAAAAGCGAAAGAAATTAGTTATTGACATGATTTAAATAGGAAATATTCTAATTATTTCCTTGCAACCTTAAATAAATTGGCAAAAAATGATATCAGTCAGGTAACATAACTATATTTGAGTTGTGTCGCATTCCCAATAAAAATCGTAACTTTTTACATTCTCAACCTCAGAAATACTCCTAGATCTGTGAGCCTTATTTTTGGATTTGGTAACAAAACATGATACATTTATCTTAATTAGATACTCTCTTCATTTCGCAAAGGTTGGCCTTTTTACATTTTTTCACTAAACTTTAATTTAAATATATTTATGTTAATTTGTATTATAAAAAAAATTAAAAATTATATTTATAAACTAAAGTATTTAAGATACCATTTTGATATAAAAATTTTATATTTTTATTAGAAATTTTAAAAGAAAGAAAATCATAAATTTATTACTATGAATAGTAAAGTAGACAAACTTTACAAGACAGATGGAGTACAATCTATTCAACTGTGAATCTAATTTTGAATAAATGACTAGACTGCTATCTTGATCATACTTTCATTTGAAATTAGTAAAATCATAATAATTTTATCTCATACAAAAAATAGCATAATTATATGATGTTTTTTTTAGAAAAAAAACCAATTGTTGTGGCCTATAAACCGAAAATACAATCGTTACAAACTCATTCCATTTTCTAACCAATTCATGGATATCGCAATAGATTGTCCTGCTAGCATTCTAAAAGCAAGCGGCTAAACCAAAAGTGATGAAGCACCCATTGTTGCTTAAAATTGACCGATTTTCAAATATCAAATGAAGTACAACTTTTCTTGCCAAATGGCATAATGATGTGTGCAAGATTTGCAAAGCATCTTGCCAAGAAATTGCAAAAGAGATGACTGATACTGTAAATTTTACAACTGGGAAAGTTGCAGACTTTGCATTATTAGGCAATCAGAACCAGCAGAGATAAGCAGGTTGTGCGGCAACAGCAAAGAAGTAAGAAAGAAAGATCAGGTTGAGGAAGGCGGAAGAACTCCTTTGAGGAATGATGATATCATTGTTAGTGCACGCTCCGGTTGGAAGGTTGGGACGAAGTGTCCTGCGCCTCTCACCGTTAAGAAAGTCAGTCCTTTATACCCCACCACATACCCTCCAACCTGCCATCAAAATTCCGAAGCTCTCCTTTCCTTAGTCAGGGATAAAATCCATCTTACTAAACTAAATGGGTACTGGTTAGTTTAATTTTTACCTCATTCCCAGAATACCAAGGATGCCAAGTGCTGTTTATTGGGAGCTTAAGACTGTTGATGGTGTACCTTGTTGCAGTAACTGGCACAGCTGCGTCTGTATCTCCACTGCCCAAGTAAAATTCTTTATCAATAATTCTAGTACTTTTAGTGATCTAATCTTCCCTATATATTAGTTGCTTCTGCTTTTTGCAAATGGTAAAAGTAATAAGCACTTGACATAGACAACTTTTTAGTTAGGATTTACATATTTTCTAGTAAAAGTGAGATCGAGGTAGGGGCTTATTACCTGTATATCCAGACTCTGACGCCATTATCCATGATATATTTTATTTCAGGTAGGACAGAACTTGGGCTATCAGTCCAGTTATGAAGACCTCTGCATCCAAAAACACCATATGCTCTTGTTAAACTCAAGGTCGGAACAAGAGAAAAATTCTGAAGTGGATGTGTATAGCCAGATGCAATACCCGCATTGATGCCAATTCACAGGCTTTGCATGGAGAGCTATTTGCACCTTGATGTTATTTAGATAAGACCTCACGTAGTGTTCCAAGCAAGGGTCATAAGCAGTCACCTGATGAATAAGCATTAGGAGCAGTTGACAATGAATGAGTAACACTGCTTCTGATTCATAAAATATGTGATATTTTAGAAGAATCCACAGTGTTTTGCCATCTAAATCATGATCATAGATAAGATGATTCAGTCAAATCCAAATTGTGGTCTCTTATAACTTGGCTTACCGATCCTGTCAAGCTAGTATGTTGTGGAAGGTTGTGGCAGAGTGGGGCATAAATGTTGAAGTAATCAATATCTCCAGTCTCTGCACCTGCTATATCCAAAAACTGATCACACAATTCCTCAGAGTAAGTATTATTGCCAAAACCGCAGTTCGTTATGATGCCCTTATATGTTTCATCCGATAGTAAAGCGTGAGTCCACCAATGATCAACTGATCCTAATGAATCAGTCTCTTCATTCATTACTCCATTGCCAATCTGAAATGTTTGTTTAGCACTCAGTTAGCATCACTAGGAAGACCACATGACTAAAATATATCTTACCAACCATTAAACTCAGAGTAGTTCAGTTGAGACATACAATAATGCCTTTGAGGTTGATGAGAGTGCCATTTGTGTTTATGTTGTTGGCAAGAATGGTGTATGCAAGCTGAGGCACGTAGTGACCGGCATAGCTCTCACCAGCTATAAAGAAATCGCGAGTTTTGTATTCTGGAAATCTCTTAAGCCAGTTCACAAGGAAAGTATAGGCATCCCTTGCAGTGCTAGCATCACCAGTTGTGCTGTAGTCAGAGGATCTATTCGAATAAGAAAACCCTACACCGGCTGGAGATTCTAGGAAGATCACATTTGCCACTGTCAAAAATTAAGAGAAGCTTCAAGTTTAACCATGAACCATGGACTCTACTCTGCATTATGTACGGCTTCTGGCAAATGGAACAATAGCAATGTAATGTACTTCTAATAAATGATGGAACACTTACCATTATTCCAGGCATAAATGTTTCGGTACAGGGTTGTGTTATCACTGTTTACCCTGTAAGGTCCTAACTCCTGCATCGCTCCTGCACCAATGGAGGAACATCCAGGTCCTGCAAATAAAATCCAACAATCCATTTGGAAAAGTGAGTATTAATCAACTTGCGTTATTTCCAGGTAATGATGTTTTCTGCTAATATTGCAACCTAATGAATACCTCCATTGAGCCATAGTAACAAAGGATTGGTTGAAGAGTTGTATGGAGACTCGACAAAGTAGTAGAAGAGAGCTCTTCCTGCATCTGGATCCACAGTGACATAACCTGCATACTGATCAAAAGGCACGCCATTGGGTTGGCCAGGTAAAGCATCGATCTTGTCAGCTTCCTTCAAGCCATCTTGGGGCCCAACATACACAGCAGAAAACTCCTGTTTCATATCTAAACCATCTCGAGTACGAGTTGGAGGCAGCGAGCCCTCTAGCTTCTTGGACTTCAGTAGCCTGTAAAGTCCAACACCCTCGCTTGCTTCAGCCAAGGCATTTGTTGCCAGAAGGCAGACAGAAAGGAATACCACTGCAGCTTTTGCTTGTTTCATGGTTTAGTCGCCTGACGAACACGAGATGTGTAGCAAGTATAAATAGGGAGGTAATAAGGCGGAAAAGTGCCTGCAACTTGTTGCATTTGGTTGGAATGAGGCTCTGTGGAATCTACAAGGTTATTTGGACAGCTGATTTACCAATGCAGGCTTCAAGCACATAGCAAGTTCTGTTTTTTGTCCTCACAATTCTTTGTAAATGCAGCAGATGGAGCAAAGCGCGGAAAAGGGTGCTAATTTTTTTTAAAATTTACGAAGAACTGGCAAAAGACAAAATTGGATTCAAATAGAAACTGTTCCAAACAAGTTCTTGGCAGCTGCAAATGTACAAGCAGCCGCTCAGAAAATGTCGCCGTTCCCTTGTTCTCTGGTAAAACGAAGAAGAGCTAGACGGTTACTTGCTCGTCTAAAAATGCCTTGCCGGCAACAAGCGTCTGTTTATTTCACTTTGTCCTCTGGTACAACTAAGAACAGAAGGATTATTTGGGCAAAATTCTCGGAATATCCGTCTCACATAGTTCTTACAAACAGTTCTTTTATCTTTTCCCTCACACACCCCGCTACTCTTTGTATTTTTTGCTAGAAATATAAAGCATTCTTTTGACTGCTGACTTACAAGCGCAAGGTCCCGAGTGCAGAGCAAGCATTCTTTTGGTGAGATGGCTTCTTCTGGTGAGATGGCTTTCTCCTTCTCAGATACCCCCACAAAGCTGAATTTTTTATAAGGATTACGTATTCTTTACAGCATTATTGGTCAGTATTATATATATATATATATAGAACACTGAAATATGAAAAAAAGACAAGCATCTCTTGCTTCCATCTGCTTGATACTAAACTCACGGCAGCATTTTAGAAGGGAATATAAGACTTTGACCAGCAACTCGCAAAGTGACCCAGAAAAACAAAAACAGTAGCTTCCAAAGAAAACTTTTGTTAAGATGATGAGAACCCTGTGTTGGAATAATTGAGTTGCAACAATCATGAACCACTAGCAACCCGCGACCCGAGGCGTGTATACATTGTCCTCAAGAATTATAGCTCGCGACTCTTCAAAACAACCCGAGGCGTCGCGACCAAAACATGCAGGAGAACAGAGAAAAGCGGGGTAATCTAGCAATGGTCCGAATCTGAACGTTGGGGTAGCAATGTTGAGAGTTACAAAATTAACATCGGTTCCAAATTTGAACGTTGGGGCATGCAGGAGAACAGAGAAAAGCGGGGTAATCTAGCAATGGTCCAATCTGAACATTGGGGCATGCAGGAGAACAAAGAAAAGCGGGATAATCTAGCAATGGTCCGAATCTGAACGTTGGGGTAGCAATGTTGAGAGTTACAAAATTAACATCGGTTCCGAATCTGAACGTTGGGAGTTACAAAATCGTTGGGAAGGTAAATCAGGCTTTTTCCACTGTTTTGGCCCATCTTGTTTGCATAAACCCATTATCACTTTCTTTCTTACCTAGCTCACTTGGGCATGGTAACTTATACTCTCCTTGTCCAAGCCATGTAGGATATGCCTTTTGGAATACTTGACAACACCCTGAGAACAAATTTGGAAACCCAATCAATACAAGATTCCCTAGAACGGATCAATTGGGTCATCATACGTTCAGAAATTTCCACGACAGAGTCATGCGCACAGGAACTAGAATAAATACCTGGCCCGTGCATTGTTTATCAGCCGCTTCGAAAACGCCGTGTCTGGGACCTCTGGTTGGCTCTCTGGCACATCTTCAACAACTCGTCGAAACAAGAAGCAAAACTGAAACCTCTGTAAATTCGAGGAGGCACCCAACAGAGAGAGAGTCGTTTCAAATTTGGGATCCAAAAATCTTGGATTTGTGGACTCAAAGTTGACACCTTTTGGCGGATAAAATGTTTTGGCCGGTTACTTAAACCAGGGAGTCAGTTGTCCGTAAAATCATATTGGATGATTGATTTGAACAAACTTTCCAGAATATAGTGGCTTTTTGTGATATTGTTTCATACGAAAATGCGTGGACTTCTCTCGACCTTCGACTTATAACCGGAAACAAAAAGATGAAAGGCAGTTGAAATGTTCTGAAGATTAATCAGAACAATTTCTTTTTTTTTTTTTTTTGTCTCCCATGCAAACCTTTCTCTTCCATCGTCTCGTTCTTTTCCGCAATGCCTACTCATCCAATGCATTTCAAAACCCTCGCCCTAGCTGGGCATTTCGTGGGAAACAAGTAAGTACCTAACCGTAATCTTTTAAATTCATCTGCAGAAGAGAATAATTGCATGAAGCTAATGAATTTCGGACGTGCTTTCTCTTTCTGGGTACCGTGGTTAGGAGATTTATCTTTTGAATTGAACAAAATTGAGAAGTTTAATGGGTATGTTATATTGGTATGAGCCTTTTTTTTTTCCTATTCTTAGGTTTTGTTTTGATTTTATTTCCTCTCTTATGCAATTACTGAGCGCCCAGACGAGATTTTCATTTCCTGGGCTGGTCTTGCCTTGATATTCTCTATATTGGTGTCTTCTGAAGGTGGTTTTAGGACATAGGACTTGGGGGCTTATTTTTAGCTTCGGTGCAAATAAGCATTCTCGTTAGATTAATATGATATGACTAGTGAAGTTGGCAGATGATGACTTTCTTTTTGCTCAAGTAAGCTTTTTCTGTGGCTTGAGCAAGACGGTTGATGGTCCGTCACCTACATGCAACAAGTAGAGTAATACGACTTCTCAGCTCTTTTTGGTCCCTCCAAATCTATAGTGCTTTTGCAGTTGCAGAACTGATGAATATTTTTGCAATTAAGCTGGGCTGGTATTTATCTGCATATACCACAAATTTTTCGTTGATTAGTGAGGTTATAGAGACGCAAGATTCATGTATTCAACACTCATGATTTCATGATTAAAACTAACTTATTTGTAATTTTTTGGTTGTTTGATTGGTCTACTAGTATTATTACACTGAATAAACTTAATTTCTGTCGGTGAAACAGATCAAATGCATCCCACATAGTTGGTTACCCACGGATAGGTTCCAAGAGGGAGCTGAAGTTCGCATTGGAAGCCTTTTGGGATGGCAAGAGTAGCACTGAAGAACTGCAAAGGGCGGGAGCAGATCTCAGGTCTTCCATCTGGAGGCAAATGTCTGATGCTGGGATCAAGTACATTCCAAGCAATGCTTTTTCATTCTATGATCATGTCTTGGACACGACAGCGATGCTGGGTGCCGTTCCTTCTAGATATGGCTGGAGAGGTGGAGAGATTGGATTTGATGTTTACTTCGCCATGGCAAGGGGCAATGACTCAGTCCCAGCTATGGAAATGACAAAATGGTTTGACACCAACTAGTAAGTCCATAGCGGCATTTACCCTTTGTATTTCACACTATAATAAATTCGACATAAGATTCTATGTACTTCATAACTGCTGCTAACTCTATATCTAACATCACAGCCATTACATTGTTCCTGAATTGGGACCTGACACCCACTTCTCTTATGCCTCTCATAAGGCTGTGGATGAATACAAGGAGGCCAAAGCCGTAAGTTAGCTGTTTCCCGCTCATACTATCCAACTACTTTACATTTCGTGGCTTTTGGGGTAACTCAAATCGTAAGCCTCTGTTCCTTAGAAATGTTTAACATTCCCTTTTGGTCTCCTTAGTATTGTATCATGAATGATTAATGTAGAGGTCATCATGGAAAAAGATGGTTAGGCATTGGATTTTGACTCCTAGCTTGGTAGCATAAGAAAGAAACACCTTAAGTTTGATACTTTTTGTTTCAAGCAAAAGTTATAAGGACTATAAAGACTGGAAAAAAACATATTTTTGAAAATCTAGAGTCTGCTGCTATGCAGGGTTAGAAAAAACTTTTCAGCAGTTTTAACCGCCAGAAAAGATACTTGCTATTGCCCAGTTATCTTTTGATATTTTCTTCATAAGAATAAGACATATGATCAACAATTCACAAGTGGATTTTCTTATGGGGTATATTTTAGAAGGTTGTTGAAATCTTTTATTGGCAGTTAATGTTATGTTTTCAACTGAAGAACTGAGTTTTTCGGACAGAATTTGTGATGTTTGATGTTGAATGTTTCTTTTTCCAATCTGATGTGATTTTACATTTTGGTGTGCAGCTTGGATTTGACACTATTCCTGTAATTCTAGGTCCTCTGTCTTACTTGATGCTATCAAAACCAGCAAAGGGTGTAGACAAATCGTTCTCTCTTCTCTCTCTCTTGGACAAAGTTATTCCTATTTATCGGTAATAACCTTTTTATGTTCCTCTGATTAAACTAAAAGCCAGAAGTATTTTGCCAATTTTGATTCCTGATAATTATAGTGTGGCAGGGAAGTTGTTTCCGAGCTGAAAGAGGCTGGTGCAGCCTGGATTCAGTTCGATGAGCCTGTCCTGGTAGAAGATCTCGAGTCTACCCAGTTGCAAGCATTTGCTAATGTCTACTCAGAGTTGGAATCATCTCTGTTGGGCTTGGATGTGTTGATTCAAACATACTTTGCAGATGTTCCACCAGAGTCATTTGTGACGCTCACATCATTGAATTGTGTTAAGGGATTTGGATTTGATTTAGTCCGCGGAAGAAACACAATTGAACTGATAAAGTCTGGATTCCCTTCAGGCAAGTATCTATTTGCTGGAGTGGTTGATGGGAGAAATATTTGGTCTAATGATCTTGCTTCTTCTCTCAGCCTACTAAAGAATCTTGAAGGCATTGTTGGCAAAGGTATTGCCTCTGGTCTACCACAATGACTTGCAGTTTTGGTGTAAGTTTGATTTTTAAGAAGCAATATCCTCTTGTTGTTTGTTTCTTCTTCTACAGATAAACTTGTGGTCTCCACATCTTGCTCTCTTCTCCACACTCCTGTTGACCTATCAATAGAGACTAGATTGGACAAGGAGTTGAGATCCTGGCTTGCCTTTGCAGCTCAGAAACTACTAGAAGTTAATGCACTGGCCCGGGCACTGGCAGGCCGGAAAGATGAGGTAACTCTTCCTTAATTCCTTTTTATATTACTAAATTTACTTGGAATTGCTCTGACCATGCAAACCATTTCTTTTTGTTCCATAGGCATTCTTTGCAACCAATGCTATGGCTCGTGCTTCAAGAAGGTCATCCCCCAGGCTGATAAATAAAGTTGTCCGTGAAGCTGTGAGTTATCATCATCATCATCATCTTTCCTTGTCAACAGAACTGCACCACCATTCACCTTCTGAAATGGCTCAACAGTTGCATTGTATTCGTAACCTTGTTCTGTCTTGCCCAGGCTGTTGCTCTCAAAGATTGTGATCATCACCGGTTCACAAATGTGACCAATAGATTGGAAGCACAACATAAAAAATTTAATCTCCCGATTCTTCCCACAACTACCATTGGATCTTTTCCACAGACTATGGACCTTAGAAGAGCGCGTCGTGAATACAAGGCTAAGATGTGAGGTTTCATGGCTTGCACAGTTTGTTGCTACCCCAAATGATCCATCTCAGAGCTGGCTAGAAATGTTTTTGTTTGTTCATAATTTACAGGATTTCAGAGACTGAGTATGTGAATATACTCAAGGAAGAAATTAGCAAAGTTGTCAAACTCCAAGAAGAACTTGACATTGATGTTTTGGTCCATGGAGAGCCAGAGGTAAAGCATCATCCGAAAAGGAATACTCTGAACTTAGATTATGGTACCTACTTACCGGGAGAAAAATACATGATTGTTACCTCAACTTTCCAATGCAGAGGAGTGACATGGTTGAATATTTTGGGGAGCAAATGTCTGGTTTTGCATTCACAGTGAATGGCTGGGTACAGTCATATGGATCCCGCTGTGTCAAGCCTCCTATCATCTATGGTGATGTAAAACGCCATAAGGCCATGACCGTCTTCTTGACTTCACTTGCACAGAAAATGACAAAGCGGCCAATGAAAGGAATGCTCACTGGCCCTGTCACAATTCTGAACTGGTCCTTTGTGAGAAATGACCAGCCAAGGTGGGCAGTAAAAAAAAATATAGATGGTTTCCAGTCCCACTAAACATTTTTTTAGGTCATTCAACTTGTTTTCTATGCCTCCACAGGCAGGAAACCTGCTATCAGATTGCATTGGCCATAAAGGAGGAGGTTGAGGATCTAGAGAGAGCCGGCATTAATATAATCCAAATTGATGAGCCTGCTTTAAGAGAGGGCTTGCCTCTTAGGAAATCTGAGCAAACTTCCTACTTGGACTGGGCTGTTCATGCCTTTAGAATCACCAATTCCAGTGTCAAAGACACTACTCAGGTCCCCTCTAGCTTCTGAGTCTTGATGGTTCATTTAAGAATCATCTTCACTGAAATGGCAGGCTTAGTATCGAACATTCTGTAGAAAAACATACTTCACATTTAATCTGTATCATGTGAACAAAATAATGGGGTTGAATGCACCTTCTGAACACTATATTGTGACTGCCTTTCTCACAGATCCATACCCACATGTGCTATTCAAACTTCAATGACATCATATGGCCAATCAAGTTGATGGATGCTGATGTGATCACTGTGGAGAACTCAAAGTCAGATGAGAAGCTTCTGGCTGTCTTCCATGCTGGTATGAAGTACAATGCAGGCATCGGTCCTGGAGTCTATGACATCCACTCCCCGAGAATCCCATCCACAGAAGAGATAGCTGAACGTATCACCAATATGCTGGAGGTGCTCGAGAGCACCATCCTCTGGGTGAACCCTGACTGTGGCCTCAAGACGCGCAAGTACTCCGAAATGAAACCTGCTCTCAGAAACATGGTTGCTGCTGCAAAGCTCATCCGCAGCCGGCTTGCAAATGAAAAGTGAGTTCAGAAAGTGATATCAAGAAAATGTTGCTCATTACTTGTTGGGCAAGGCAGATTACATAAAGAAAATGTTGCCCTAATTAGGTTTCAGCATTGCACTAGAGCTGTTGCCTTTCCCTGTCTACTCCATTTTCAATTTAAATACTACTTTTCTTCTTTTGTTAATGTCCATGGAGTTCTCTTTGCTTTAGAACCTCCAACCCTCCCCCCACTTCAGGCTCACTACATGCAATTCTTTTTGTAAACATTTTGGGATTGGTTTGGTTAATGAGAGACCTTGCTTGTGCGTGTGAAGGTCATCGGGCAGCGAGGAAGATTTCTGCTCCGTGGAGCTGTAATCAGTCAAGATCGAAATTTCCAGAAGGGAAAGCAAGCCGATCTAGGGGACGCCTTAAGTTATGCTTCTGTTCCCTCTTTTTCCCTTACAGAGCCTCTTCAATTCTAAGTGACAGGTGATGTTGTATTTAGGCTACATATACATAATCCAATAAGGTAAGTTGATGATAGAGTAATTTATTTATTGGTGATACATACTGGGGCAATGTACAATCAGGCGAAATGGAGCAATTTTATTGTTTGATGATAACCCATCCTGAGACTGGAATTGTGAAGCTTCCATTGCTCTTAGGTTAGGACTTAGAGGAAGACACAATCGCGAACTCTCCGACGTCGTTTCTTTCGATCATTGCTCTTTTCTTCAAGCTTCCCGTTGGCCGCCTTCCTCCTGTGTCTCCTTCTGTAAATAAATCCAATGTGACCGTCCCTTTCAGTAAACTGTGCATCACGCATCCTTGGAATAGAAAACGATCCTACTAAAATTATCATTTCTTCGTCTCGAGAATTATTAAACTGTAACTTCAAACATGTAGAATTAGAAGGCTAGAAAGCCAGCCTTCGAGCATATAGTTAACGATCGAAACTTGTTTCAAACTTATTCGTCATGGCTTTAACAAAAGAATCTCACATTGTGCATATTGGAAGTCGGCCTCTTTGAAGGGATGGTAAGAAGAAAGAACAGAATCTAAGAGCAAAATTAGTACGTTTATTGATGTGGGTCAAACTCAAATAGCGTTTCCTACGATTGTGGCCTGAAAGTTACAAGAAAGCAAGCAGCTTGGAGAAAGAATGAGATGCTTGCTTCGCATCCACACAAGAAGATTAGATTTGGATCGCCTGCAACGCTAGGTTGGGTCGAGATGTTATATTACCCTTTTTTAGGGGGCACAGCAGAATTATGGGACAAATAGGACTGACCAGAGAATAAAGTGATCGAATCAAATCATTAATATCTAAATCTTTATCTTTATCCGAAATAGACCATTTGATTCCCCTTTAAGTACTTTTTCTTTTTTTTTTTATTTTTCTTTGTCTGAAAAAAAATACTCACAAGCACGTCTTTTTTCTTCGGGAAAAACAAAAAGGAAAAAAGATAACCTTGGCAAAAGAAAGGTTTTACCCTGAGCAATGAAAATGACTGCAAGCGACCCTTCAAAGATGGAGTGAAATTATAAATTTGCAATTATCACCAAAATCAGAAAGAAACCAAAATGGAAAAACATAGGTTTTTCAATGGTTCAAAGTTCATAAATATTAATAGAGACAAAAACAGACAACGGATAATCACCAACAAGCCAAGCTTCTAGAGGAAAAAGAAACAAAGCAGCCATAGGAAACAGTTAATGCAGACAAGAAAACCACCATGAGCAAAGCTAACACAAACCAAATACGTCCTGATCAAAGAAGAAAATTCTCAGCAAACTTATCTGCCCTGCTCCCCTTTTTGTTTTTAGGCGTTCTAAAATCTTGCTACCACTGGATAAAAGTCCTTACTTGGCCATCATGACTTTGACGAATTCCTCATAGTTAATCTGCCCATCACCGTCCACATCAGCCTCACGGATCATTTCATCCACTTCCTCGTCTGTTAGCTTCTCACCCAAGTTTGTCATCACATGGCGAAGCTCAGCAGCAGAAATGAAGCCGTTCTGATCCTTGTCGAAGACCCTGAAAGCTTCCTTCAGCTCCTCTTCCGAGTCGGTATCCTTCATTTTCCGTGCCATCAGGTTAAGGAACTCAGGAAAGTCAATGGTACCATTACCATCAGCATCAACCTCATTTATCATGTCCTGGAGCTCTGCTTCAGTTGGGTTCTGTCCAAGTGATCTCATCACAGTTCCAAGTTCCTTTGTAGTAATGCAACCTGCAAAAAAGATACCATAATGAATACGGGGAAGAGGCTTCTATGCTGGCATCTCAATCAAATTTTTACACCATAAGCACCAACATTTCTCTAATCACAAATACGTGCTTGCAACGATGGCCCCGTTGGGTGTTCGCATCAATGACTGGCATTAGAATTTTAGAAAAGTTATCCAAAGATATCTTCATCTTAACCATTAAATAAATTATCCCAAACTCTAACACTAATTACAAAAGTTCTTCCCAAATGAGGCCGACGTTTTAACATACACAAAAGATAGATGCAAATTCTATTGTTTTGGTCACAGGAAGATCTTACAAATCAAATATGATTACCATGCAGTAACAGTATTGTAGGTGAGAACTCAAACACCCAAAGTAAAAGAAACATTGACGTTGAGTAGAGGCAAAATCACAAATTACTAACAGAACACCCATATAAGGATGTAATGCCTCCTGACAAGCAGCAAGCAGCTCAATCTACAGACCTATGGAATGGAAGTTTCCAATGAACAAAATTTGGTACCACAAATATAGTTATCGATCAAGGGACAACTCAAATCTGCAGTCCAGTTTGTTTGCAAACCTTTGAATATCAAATATCAACAGAAACTAACCCAAAATATCACACTTGTATTATTGAAGCTAATCATTCCATACAGACTCAAATACGAGCCCCCAACTGTGAGTTCAGTGAAAATTACCATCAGGCAAAATGTTGACTGGATTCCTGAGGAAAGTTACCATCAGGCTTATATGCCACTATCCAAGCACAGCCCATTTAAAACCAGAATACAAAAAAAAATCACTAAAAACGCCGGCTTCTTCAGATCATCTTATAGACTGATGCAAGTTCCCTAGTGAAATGATCTAACATCCAACATTCATGTGCTTTAAACAATAAATAATCCTAAACTTAACATCAAACCCAAATCAAAATCACTTTTAGACATCAAATCCTCAAAGGTTAGCCACGTTCAATAAAGAGAGCCTCTCTTAATCCGACAACTAGCCTCAGGAAAAAAATACCCGGCCTCAACAAATAACTCTGGTTGACCCCAAAACCGGCAACCAGTAAATAGCACTCGCAAACCAACTATTTCTATCCAAAAAGAGAAAGCTAACTGCACTTGGGTGCGCATTGGAAAAGATCTGGTCTTAGATGGCATTGATACATCTACGGTCACCCAGCCAACCCAAACAACCAAAGACAAACCATTTGAACAAGCCAAAAGAACGGGAGAGAGCACCCATAAATAGGCATCGACAAATCAAAATCAGCTCAAACAACAAGCAACCCCCCTTCCTCAACAAAATCGTAAACGGAGGTGGCAGGGAACCCTAGATCGGCCACACGATTCGAACCGCAACAACACTAAACTCACAGAGAAAACAACAGCCAGGTAAACACGAAAGAAACCAGGAACAGATCTGGAAATACCAGATAAATCGAGACAGACATCCACGGAACAAAAATTTTAGGAAGAAAAAAAAAAAGAGAGGGATGAGAGGAGAGACCGTCGCCATCCTTGTCGAAGAGGCTGAAGGCCTCCTTGAATTCGGAGATCTGGTCATCTGTAAGCTGATCCGCCATTCTGCTGGTGGAATTCTCTCTGGAAAGTTTCTGTTTGGAGAGAGAAGGGAGCGAAAAGAGAGAAGGAAACAATGGGCGCTGGAATTACCTTAGCCTGTCCCGTAGAAAACAAAGAAGAGGAGAGAGGATTATATAAAACGCCAGGAGGCGTGGTGTGGCCGTGTGGGCCGTGTGGCCGTGTGGGTTCCTTCGGTTTTGTTTCATGGATCCCACTGCTCATCTTTCTAGGAGATATAATAAAACATCAGGGACTGATCCATATTCCTATTCGCTACAGTGACCTAGTTGCTAGCATTTTAGATGTAATATTAGGTTTTTTAACCCGAGCTCTGCAACGGGGAAAAAGTTCCACAATCTTAAGAAATATGAGAATTGATTAAAACAAAAAAAAAATTAGGGACAACCTAGGCCATGCCTAAAACTAAATAAACTATAGTAACAATATTTTGTTTTAGAATATAGAAATAATATGAGAAAATTTGGAGATCAAAGTAATAAATAAATAGCATTTAGCATTTTAAATAAGTAAAATTGATAAATTAGGGGTTGGATAAATCTAAACCAAAGGAAAATGTGAAACAGCTCAAATGTAAAAAAAAAAACAATATAGGACCTAAAAAATAGATCATCTAGTACAAAAAAAGCAATCAATGATTAAAAAAAACAAAGCAATTGCCTCTTAAAAAAAAAGGGCCATGTAGAGAAAAAGGAACCGAGAAAAACACAAAAAAAAAAAGTAAAATAAAACTATTCTATTCACTCTTCATTAAACATTGAATATTTTTTATGCATTTAGTATATATGAGGGGGAAAGAGGGGAAAACACTGTTAAATCAGACAAAAAACTCAAGTAGGTAAAGAGTATCAATATTGACAAAAAAAACATTTTTTGTATTCAGAATTTATTGTAATCTATAACAAGAGTAAGGATAGAAGTGAACTATTCTAAACCTAAGGGTGAATCGGTTTACTTCGCAAAATCCAGAGGACCTTACATGTAATAAAACTCAACTTTGATAATGAATAGGGGTAAATTGCATATGTAACTCCTAACATTCTATTACTGTCTTATTTTGGACCTTAACCTCAAAACTTTGCATAAAAGGGTCTCAACCTTAAATTTTTTGTTTTATTTTAGACCCTTGGATGGTGAAAATAGTTAAAATTCATGGAACTAACCACGTGACATGCCAATTTAGGTGATTGGCCACCAGGCACAATGAATAAACCCTAACCATGATGTGGAAAATGAAGAAAAAGGGAAAAAAAAAATTGAAACGCTGCCCTAGTCCTACCTAACACTTTCTGCTGCTAATCGAGCCATCGCCATCTCCAATCAACTGCCGCCCGTTGCTCAACCCTCCTCTAACCCTCCCCTAACCTCAAGCCATCACTCCAAAGCCATTGTTAGTTTATAAGATACCGTTTGACTCACTTTTAATTGGAATAAAGTATCTTTTATTAAAAAAATGAATTACTCTCTTTGTCCCAAATTCTTTATACCATTCACTTTTCTACAATTAATCTATGGTTTTTTATTTTCAATATTTTAGTCTATAAATGAAATACATTTATATATAAATGATAAATGGGTAAAATCCACCGGGGGTACCCTAGCTTTTATTCCTGTCCCAAACTAGTACCTGATCTTAAAATCTGTCCTATTGAACTACCTAACCTATATTAAACATTTCAATTGGATACTTTCCATTGATTTCATCGTTAAGTCTAACAGAAATTGCTGATGTGACATTAATTAATGCTATAATAAACTTAAAATAACAACTTTGGACCCTAAACTTTTCCAACCACTAACTCTAAACCTAAAATTTACAGCTCTAACACTTAAACCACCATGTTTACTGCGCTCATAATCATGCTCAGCCCCTGCTCCATCAGGATGATGCCCAAGGCATTCCTAGCGGTGTCTGTCGCATCTACCATGGCGATTCCAATGTTTACTCTCTTTAACGTCGGAGTGTCATTCACTCCGTCCCCTGCCATCCCGCAAATGTAGTTCACTCCGTCCCCTGCCATCCCGTCATCGTTAATCTCAGCCGCCTCCCACCACTGCACAATGCTCCGATTTGATCTCGTCTAATCGATTCACTACTCCCTAATGCCGCCATTGTCGCTCTTAGCCACTTCCCATTGCCGCACGATGCTTTGATTTGATCTTGTCTAGCCAATTCGCCATCATCGCTCTTAGCCGCTTCCCACTGCCATGCGATGCTCTAATTTGATCTCGTCTAGCCAATTTGCTACTCCCTAATACTGCTGTCGTCGCTCTCACCCACCTCCCACTGTCGCGCGATGCTTCGATTTGGTGGAGGTGGGTGGCAACGGTGAGGAGCTAGTTGGAAAAGTTTAAGGCTTGAATTTTTCCAAATCCCAATACCTTACCCAACAAAAATAGTGGTTTAGGTGTTAGATCTGTAAATTTTGAGATTAGAATTAATGGTTGAAGAAGTTTATGATCCAAAGTTGTTATTTTAAGTTTATTATAGCATTAATTAATACCACATCAGCAATTTTTGTTAAACTTAATGATGGAATCAACGGAAAGTACCTAATTGAAACGTTTAATATAGGTTAGGTAGTTCACTAGGACATACTTAAAGATCAGGTACTAGTTTAGGACATGAATCCGGTGAATTTTACCCAATGATAAATCAAGACTTATAATTTATAAATACATTTTTAAAAAAATTTTTAATAAAAAAAATAATATAAATAAATTCAAATCAAACTAGTTTAAATAATCAAATTAAGTGAAGAAAGTGAGATGAAGAGAGTACAATTCAAATGGTTCTAATCAGCTCTAACGTGTAGTTTGGATAAGTTGAATCAAAATTAGAAAATCTGAAAATAAATCAAATTGTTCTAGTTGAATCGATTCCAAACTGATTCAATCAACGAACACACTGGGTTTCTCAATTCTGGTGATTTGTTTAACGAAATTTTCGTTGTCAACAACTACACTTCACCTTCAACTAAGTAAAGTGTATGCTTTTGTTGCCTCCATCAATGAGTACCAAACAAATTTTCAAACTTATTAACCTTTTCTTGCTTCTTATTTCCATCCCTTTACGATACGATAATGGATCAAATCTTAATTATATATACACATAAATCAAGTCTCAACGCCATTACATATGAAACAAGCTACTAACTTCATGTTATCGTACTCTGTTAGTTTGGGAATCAAATTCTTTCCTCAAAACCGAAACTTAAACCAATACATAAATTCAGTTTGTCAACGAAACCGACCAGAAAACCAAAAATTATGAAAACTAATTGAATTAATCGATTTAGTTTAATTCTTTTTAGGTATTTTAGTTATAAAATAAGTGAATTGTTGATGACCCCTAAATTTTTGTTTCCATGAAAAATCTACCAAGTGCTGGCTGGAGTGGACCAGAAAGAAAGAAAGGCATCCGATTCTTCAACCCCCCACCCCTTGGACACTTAATTCACGAAAGAATACCTTTCCAAGGCCAGGAGGCAACATTTTATTTTGCTCAAGACTTTTAACACTTGACAGCACGTTTGTTATCAACGACGAGTGGACCACAATGAAGGTAGGAAGACTTTTCCCTCGAATCTGAAACGCTAGTGCAGTTTCTTTTACTGGCCTCATGACACATTACATCCCCGAACTATATTGAATGGGACACGTTGTCACTTTCCTGAACTTCCAACCGGCATATTTGGATCCCTGAACTATTATGACTTGGATATGTTTATCCTTTCACTTGATAATTCGGTCATGTGAAATGTTTTCTGTTAGTTACATAATGGAGTTTTCATTTAATTGCATAATTTAAAATTTTTGACCTACAATTGCACAAACCTATAACTTTGGGACTTAAATGCAATTATACATAGTCATTTAAGTTTTTAAATCTAAATCATTTTACACCCAAGACTTCATCATCTTACCCCTTGTAATGCAAGCACAATCACATGTGCCACTTCCACTAGTAGTACCTCCACTACAACAGAATTCATTTAAAGCGATCGGCTTTTTGGTGATTAAATTGTGGCCAACTTAACTTTTAGGCGACCAATAAAGATGGTGCTTAAACAATGGCTAAAAGCCTGGTTGCCAAGGGATCACCACTGTCTGGCGACAAAATTGAAAAAAGAAGTAAACGGGCGCTAGCCAAATTGAAATTAAAAAAAATTATTTTGAGCTAGAATTTAAATTCAAATTCAAATTTTAAATTTATTCATCAATTCAATTTAGATTTACTTACTAATTCAAATTTATTGAAATTTGTGCTGAATAGTTATAGGACGTTTCTAAAATTTAGGTGTTCTGATGTTTTGCTATCAATAGCGGCAGTGCCACCTGACAGAGCCTGAGCCGCTACCACCGATAGAGATCATGAACTCCAATAAACCCCAAGAACAATTTCGTTCAAAGGACTACACCCAAAAAATAATCTAAAACCAAAAAACATAAAAGAAATAGTTAGAAGATTCAACTTTAACTTAAGATGTATACAAATCTAAAAGAAATTTGAAGATAGTTCTCTAGGAAAAGTTAAAGATAAGGAGAATCTAAGGCAAACCATGTAATCATCTGCTCTATAGTGACTAAAAATTGCTCTAGTAAGGCCATCGTGAACGGAAATCATTCCTCTCAACCTCATGAACAGCTTTCTCCAAATGACCATACCCAGAAAACCAACATATAATCCAAAAACATAAGAGAAATAGTTAGGGCATTAAACTTTAACTTAAGATATAGTAAAATCTACATAGAATTTAAAGATAGTTCTTTAGAAAAAGTTAAAGAGGATAAAATTAAATCAAACCATATAAATGGCTCCTCGATAGCCATCATGAATGATGGCCAAAAATCGTTAAGAGGCGGCAATAGTGGCGGGCGTTGAGGCGAGATGCCAGAGGGAGATAAGAGGGTTGTCTCTACTACAGATGTATGCAAGAAAGGAGAAAAAAAAAAGATACTATTTTATACAACTAATACTTCTAATATACACATTTGGTCCCCAAAGTTATCAGCATGTTACAAATTTGCCCGAATCTCTATAGCGCCTGTCACATTAGTCTTTATAGTTCCAAAATTTTTGCTTTAACTTAAATAACTTACAATTAAATCACTGTTCGTTTTTTTTTTTCGCTTGGGCGACTGTCTAGTGATCAAAACATGGGGCTCTAAAAAATTATGGCTAAAACAATAACCTTGGTGACCATCCTAGCAACCATCTTGGTGATCAACTACAAACGGCCGCCACAAACATCTAGCATCTTTTTGCCACCGTTTTGTTAGCCATAGAAAAAAAGGTGGCTCTTGCCAGTCGCTGTTTTAAGGTTTTGTTGTAGTGCTCCACCTACTCCTTTCTGTCTCCACTGCCACCTTCTCTATAAATAAAAAAAAAAAAATACTTCCCCCATTCCTTCCAACAATCCTATCACTGACATTATCACGGCCACATCCAGCTCTACTGATGTTTCCACCACCAAACTTACTACTCATAACTTGACCTTTGCGGCAGTTCCCTTCCTTCAAAAAATAGTTTGTAATATGGCAAGTTGCTTTTTTTCAATTACTTGTCAATTCCCCCCCCCCTCTTCCCAATTACTAAGATATTCAAGGTTTGGTTTGAATCTTATATAATTTCACCAAACATGTTGTTTTATCTCAATGCATTTTGATGTAACTAATGCCCTTACCATTAGATCATAAGTTAGATCATAAGTTGCTCAACACAGTAGCACCAAATTCTTCAAGTGCAACAGACTACTATTTTAGAGCTCAATAATGTAATTATTTGTTGGAGATGCATAAATTTCAGTTCTTATTAATTCAGAGCTAGATGATACAATTATCTATTAGAGATGTTGCGATTTCATTTTTCATACACCATTAGCTCATGTTGTGGGAATTATAAACCTAATTATTTTTGGCCTATCATTTACCCATCAAAGTTTGGTGATTCAAACACATAATCCCCATGAATTTTAACTTAGCCTAATTCACAACCCAAACTTCTAAAAATGGGACAATTCAGCCCATTGATTGATGAAAGCAAGGTTTCTATTACACAACTGATCAATTTTAGTTATGTGAGGGCTAGAATGAAAGAGAAATGGAAAATGAATGAGCGAAATGGTATTTTCCCACATAAATGACAAATTAGGAACATAACCTTAAATTCTTGACAGTTTATCTCATCATTGTCCATCCCCATCTTCTTCCAATTCAACTTTGCTTGTATTTGCATATGCTTTACAGAGCAAGAAGGCTTGGTGCTCTATTATCTACTTGCAATTGAATGTTCATATGATTCATGAGATTTTGGAAGAAGAAGTTCATATAATTTGTTAAAGAGATAGTTATATAGCACTTTAGAAAACTTTACTTTAGTTGATCACTAAAAGCCAAAAATAAAAACACTGAGAATGTTGAGTAGCTCAGTACATGATGCTTAGCAAACTAGCTAATGGCGCGATTCTCATAAACATGTTTTATTTGTTGAAGTTGGCTTGAATGTGGATGGTATTCAACTCATCATCATCCAACAGAAAAAGGCAATGGAACTTCATGATAAGCATGAAGTTGCCGCTTTAGGAAGTAATCAACTATTAGAACCAAAAAAGCTGGAACAAGTGTATGAACAGCAGGTTATGCACATTAGGGAGATGGTAATCCAAATGAACTTGATCCTATGATTAGTTGGTTGTGTTTAATGTTGTGCATTTTGACCCAACCGTGTGGATGTGTGTATATATAAGAATATAGATTGAATCTAAGCTAAAAGAGACAACTGTTATTTAAGCTTGAGCAACAGCTAGCAACATAACAAGAAGTAGGAGTATAGGCATAGAAGGCTGCTCATTTAATGGCCAAAAAATTTAGTGATAAGATCCATGAACTGAAAGAAGACTTGGATAGAGCTTAAAATAAGGCTAAGCATCTAATTAGCTTTATAATTTAGATGTCAAACAAAGCAATAATTGAAGCACCCATTTTGTACATAGTATTTTTTTTTTTTTGTGACATGCGATGTCTTTTTAACCATTAAATCTGATTTGCTATTTACAAACTTGATTTGTAATGCTTGTGCAATCATAGACCAAATTCACCATGGAGGCAAAAGCTCAAACAAATGCTAGGCAACTGGCCCACGTAGAAGGAAAACATAGAAATACACTATCTGAGTAAACTAGGGGAGGAAACGAGTTAAGCTTTTTATCTAATAGTTCAAGCTTGAACTTGATTTTTTTGTTATCTAACCGAGCCTAATGAGTCTCGAGCTGAGTTTCAAGCTACATTTTATATTTGAACTCTTAATGAACTGAATTTCAAGCCTGGGGTTGTTTGGCTTGAACTTTTATCGAGTTTAATAAGCCTAATATTTTTAATATAAAATAAAATTAATTTATTTTAATATACCTAAACTTTAAAATTATAATATATATTTCTCAAATCAAGCTTGAAACTCAAATCAAGCTCAATCCTCAAATTGAGCTTGAATCGAGCTTTGAGCTTATCAAGCCACTGACCCAAACCCGAACTTTTTCGAGTTGAGTTGCAAGCTTATTTTTCTAAGCTCGTTGAACTTAAGCTTGAACCCAAGCCGAGGTAATATTTAATGAGCCGAGCTTCATGCCTAGGATAATTGGGCTCCGCTTGGCTCGACTTGTTTCTACCATAAAGTAGACCCACAATCCCTGATTAATTAGGAGACAATAAAATCAAGTGAGGTTCAATTAATAACTGGACAACTCCTTAGTTTCCTCGCCATGATGATGGTACAAATGCAGCGGAGTCCACAGTCCACTGCCATAACTTGTCCCTGCAAAGCAACAATGCCTTGTCCGTCCTTTAAGTCATCATCACTATAGACTCGCCATGACCAATGCACTTGAACCCATTCCTAGCTTCCATCTCCGTGAATTGCATATACAACTACAAAGGCGTTGTCTCCAACCCATTGCTGCTTTGTTCGGTTGGAAACAAGTCGATTAAGCTAAATTGATTACTCGAAGGATAAAATGACTTTCACGCCCTTTCTATTACTTTTTGTTTTCGTTTAAGTCATCCAAGAATAAAAATCTATATTTTCACAATGGGAACTAGTCACATGACCACTACCTGCTTCATTTAAATGGATTGAGGGGTTAAATATCCTGAGTAACAAAGTTGGAGGGGTGAGTTAGACAGAGTTAAAGTTTGAGAGATAAAATGTACGAGTTATAAAAGTTTGAAGGGCAAAGGGAGATTTAGGCCATAAAAAATTATGCTAGTTCTTTTTCTGCTTCTGTTTATCATCCCGATTAATGGGTTTCATTCTGTATGGGAGAACTTTTTCTTAGTCCAACTGACATGTAAATTATCATATCATGTAGTTGGTTAGAGTTCAAACTTTGATTTGTATAAAAAATTATTTTTTTTTTGTAGCCAATGGTTGGGTTTAGGTTGAATGAGTAGGGTGAAGGATAAACTAATTAAATTGTAAAATATCTCTCACATTCCTTCTCTTTTATAACATCCTGCGAGGAACAAAAAAAAAATCTTTTAACCCGTTCTCCTTAATTTACACCAAAAAGGAAAAAAAAAAAACAAAAACAAAAAACAAAGCCGGCAATAATTTGAATTACCCTTTATTATTTCATGTGTCTTTCATGTACAATCCACAATTTGGAGATCAACTCATTACAAGCTTTACAAATTCTTATTATTGCGAAGCGTCTGAAGACTCGAGTGCTTTTTTAGCGATAAATCCAACAACAATCGCCACCAACACTACAGCTGCAGCCCCCATCAACTTCTTCCGACTTCTGAGATCCGTCACAAAATCTCCAAAAGCTTCCTTATAAACTCCGACCCGATCCAACATCCCGCTCCCCATCATTCTTTGGCTCGCTGTACCGATTGAACAAGCTTCTTTCTGCGCCGAGTCAGCTTTCATTTCAGCTCTGTTCTTAGACTTATTCTCTTCGACTAAATCACCTTTCTCTTCCTTCTTCGGATCCTTATCCACACCGATGGTTTTCTGGTCTGATTTAGCATTTTCCCCCTTCTCCGGCGCCTTCTCTGGCGCCTTTTCCGTCACCTTTTCTGGTGGCTTTTCCTTACCGGTCTGCTGTTTTGTAGGCTCGTTAGCTGGCGTCTTCTGAGGTCCCTCTGCTTTCTCCGGTGTTATCGTCGGAGGAACTGGTGTTGGTTCTCGTGTTTGAGTTTGAAGATCTTTCTTCGGGGTCTGATTGGTGGTTGCAGGCCTCTGCGGGGGCGTTGGACTTGCGACTGTAGTTGATGCTGGTTTTGGTTTCTCCTGGTGAGTGTCGGCCGGGGTCGACGCAGGCGACGGTTCCGTGGTGATGAGTTTGGGGAGTTTGACGTAGAGCATTCCGCCTTTGAAGTTGGCGTTGACTTGGTTGACGTCGCAGTTTGGTGGAAGGAGGAATTCCTTGCGGAAACGGCTCCATTTGTTCTCGCCGACTGGCCGTTCTCCGCTTAATCTGAGCTTCCCAGCGGAGGTCACTTGGACCTTCAGTTGCTCCTTGCGAAATCCTACGGGAAGTTAAGGACAATAGTACCGGTGAAGTTAATTATGGTAAATCATATGCCCAGAGGTAGAGGTAACAGTTGATGATTTATTTTAATTTAATTTTAGATACCATTCCTAAACAAAGTTTAAGTCAAACTTATATGGAAAGTTCAATAATCATACCGGGCAAATATGCGACCAAAGTGTCAAGGCCGGCTTCATGAACCCATTCCGTGTACAAATCAAGCTCTTCAAATACGGGATCAACGGTTGCTTGAGGCTTCTTGTCCATTTCTTGAGGTCCGGATCAATGTGACTAGAGCAAGGAGATTTTGAACTTTGAGGGTGGAATTGAGAGCTGTAGATGGAGGGGGGTTTATAAGAATGTGAGCTGAGATTGATTATTTGGTGGATTAATGAGAAAACAAAAAAAAAATCATTTATTCTTTGCATGTGTTTGTGTTTTCCTTTGGAATTAGTTATTCCTTCTCTCAAGAACAAGAACTCGCCGTTCCTTCCTTCGGTCTTCTCATGTTGCAAGAGCTCCACGCATGCTTGCTTTTGGTAGATCATAGATTTCGTAACCCAAGGTTCTTATTTTTACATATTTTTTGTTTGAAAGTAAAATTATGTAGATGTAATAATCTGATGTTACTAACACTATAAGAGAATAGGGCTAAAGTGATGATCAAGAGCATTGATTATAATCATAGCAAACAACTAATTTAATATTATAATTTATGTAAATTATTAATATTTATATTAATAGTATTTTATTATTCAGCTATAATAATTTAATATAATATGCCATAATATTAATATAATATACTAAAATTAATATAAAGTGCTAATTTAATTAATTACATAAACAAAAATCAGCATTTAAAAAAACATAAGAATCATGAATGGTTGCAGAATCGAGCGTGAAAGTTTCTATGGTTTTAATCGTTGCTCTTGTATCGAGGGAAAAATCATTGCTCTTCCGGGTAATGGTGTTCAACGGTCCAGATCGGACTGGACCGGCTGGTCCTGGGCCTAATTTATTTGGGCACGGGCACAGCCGGGGTTGACACGTGCCGAGTCCGTGCCGGTCCTGACCCGGTCCCGTGCCGAGCTGGCCCGTTAATTTTTGAATTTTAAATTTGTAATTTTTTTATATTTATTTTAAGTTTTAGTTTTAATTTTTAATTTTTAGTCCTCAATTTTAAATTTTTAGTCTTTAATTTTAAGTTTAATTTCATTTTACATTTTTACAAATTGATATTAAAATAAAATAATGAAAAAATATTATTTTCGGTATGTTAAAGAGAACAAAATTTTGGTAACTAATGTTTTACCTTTTAAAATAGTACATAAAACAATAACTGAAAAAGAAAAGCTTGAGGACCAAGGGAGGAAATAGAAGATTTAGAGTAATAGTTATAATATGAATTTTTCAATTTTAACAATTATGGACCAAAGTACTTTATTGAACCATGGATCTTTTAAAGTAAATAACTCATTATAAAAATCTCAATCATCAATAATGAAAAAATATGACGAAATACAATATTATGTTGAATTTATGTTAATTAATCAAAGGTTAAATCAATAACTTAATAAAAATAAAAATAAAAGGTAAGAAATTGACCAAAAAGTTTGGAAACTATGATATATTTGATTTTGAGTTAAACTATTTTTTTTAACCTTTATTAAGTCAATTATTAAAACCTTAAGGACTAAAGTTATTTCTTCATGCTAAAGAAACAAACCATGATTACCAAGATTTTACTTTACAAGACAATAAATAAAATAATGACCAAAAAAATTAGAGATAAAGATAACAAATTATGCTCATCAATGTCTTACCTTAGAAAATAGTACATAAACCAAAAAAAAAATTTGGGGACCAATAGAGTAAATAGAACAACTAGATTAATAGTTATTCTAAGCTTATCTTTATATTTTGTATAATTACTTGTTTTAAGAGTAAAACACCACCACCGGTGTGAAATTTTATTAATTTTAAAGCCAAACGGCACTTACATACCATGGAACGGGCTTTACATTACTCAATAACAAAACGTTCCATAAAATTAAATGTAAAATAAAAGGTACGATCTGTGCTAAACAGCAAAATTAGATCAAATACAAAGTAAGTAAATAATGAGCAAGCAGTGAAGTTAAGCATCTATCTCATCGGGGTTCTTCTCGTCAGAACTCTTGTTGTCTTGTAATCTTAAAGTTGCAAGACCCCAATCACGGTTGCATATACAAACTTCAACTGCATCTGGTGATAACCTTGCCTGTTTTTCTGAAATGACACGCTTCCCAGCGCTGAAAGCAGACTCCGATGCAACGGTTGAGACGGGAACAACTAGAACTTCTTTGGCAATGATGGAGAGTATTGGAAATTTGTTGCTTCTTGTTTTCCACCACTCTAGAATGTCGGTCTCACTATTCTCCCAAACAAGGTTAAGGTATGCGTCCACTTTAGTAAGACCGGATGCGGCAGCACGGGGCCGTTTGAGTAGTTGTTCAACCGGATTGAATGATGATGAGCCCGATGAAGACCCAATGGTAGATGCAGTAGTGTTTGCAACCTTATCCTTATGCCGACTGACATATATCTTAAATAACTCTCACAAGTGCTCATCAATAAAGGCAGTTATAGCATGAACAGAAATATGTGTCATTTCTAAGAAACTATAGTAACCCTCAAGTAGTTGTTGCGTACCCGTGATTCTTACGGTCGGGTCTAGTGCAGATGCAAGTAAGTAGATTGGGGGTATAGTACTGAAATATAAAATCCATTTATCTTTCATAGCCTTAATAGTGTCTTTTAAGAATTCATCATCTTTGTATTGGTTAAAAACCCATGCAATGTTGACCATATGCATTAAAACTTTGTACGATGTGGGATAGTATACACCAGAGTAAAAAACAGTGGCATCATAAAAATATCGCAGCACAGCAGCCAATTTTGACAGTTTATCCCACATCTCTTGTTTCAAAATCGTTTTCTTTTCTCTGACATTTATAAAACATGTCATGTGTGCAGCAAATGGCATCGCATCCATCAACATCTCGTAAGTGGAGTTCCATCGGGTAGGACAATCAAGTTTAAAACGTTTCCAACTAAAATCGAGGCCATTTTTCAGACAATATTGTTTAAACTCTTTAGAAACTTTCGGCCTTGACTTTAAATAGTGGAGTGCCCACCTAATTGGAGTAATTTCATTACTCAAAACTTGAAGACCTTTTTGGACAGCTAAGTTTAAAATATGACATATACACCTAATATGAAAAAATGCGGCATTACGGACAGGTTCTAGTGATTCCTTCAATGTCTCAGCCGCGACATCGTTGTTTGATGCATTATCAAATGTTATGCTAAAAACCTTGTCATGACAAAAAAATTCTTTTAAACTTTCTGAAATTACATTAAATATGTTCCAACCAGTATGATCGACCTCCATCCACTTAAATGCAATGATACGTTTTCCATCCACTTAAATGCAATGATACGTTTTTGAATGACCCAACTATCATCAATCCAATGTGCAGTTATACAATAATAATCTTGTCCTAGTGGTGAAGTCCACATGTCACTAGTAAATGAGATAGAATGATCAAAAGCAGAGAAGTATGCTTGTAAGTTTGATTTCCCAGCTTCATAAATTTTAAATGCCTCCCTTCTAGCAGTAGTCCTAGATGTTCTTTTAAAAGCAGGGTTTAAGTATGATGTAATCCATTTTTCCATGTGTCTATCTTCCGATTGTGTAAATGGTTTTTCAGTTAACATCATCCATTCAACCATGCCTTCTCTACAATCTTTTTGATTAAATTTAAAAATACCTGATCCGCCGGCACTGCTTGCAAGCTGTGTCTGACCACCGGTACTCGCAGCTGCATCTGGACATAAAGTCGGATGCTTTGATTCCATGTGACGTCTCAGTGTTCCTGTGCCAGCGTTCTTCTTGTGCGAGAGCTTTTGCTTGCAATGTTTGCACTGTGCGAACCTCGCATCGTTTCCATGACTATCCTTCTCAAAAACTTGGTCAAAATGCTCCCAAACCCATGCGGTGCGCCTCGACGTCTTACCTTCTGGCAGAAGTTCGGCTTGATGGCTTGTCGGGGTTTGTTCAGAACCATCTCCTCCACCAACATTCCCTGCTGCCGTGGGCTCCACCTCCTCAACGTCGTCATCAGAAAGTTGATCGTCGAGGCCCAAGTCGTATTGACTCATATCGAATTGCTCGTCATCGTCAGTTTGTTGGATATGAGTCCCACGGGTCGCCGGTCGGGAAAGGCCACGGAAAAATGACCTCAAACCGGTGCGGGATGAAAAGCTTGAGGCATTTCCCTTTCCTCTTGATGCCATTTGTGTGACGAAAAATTGAGCAGATCACGAGCCTTGAAAGTAATTGAGAATTGATTGAGAATGAAGAAAATAATATTGAGTGCTTCAAAGAAATGAGAGAATATAGTAGTAGAGAAGGAGAGATTGCTAAGATTGGTGTGAAGAAATGGTGGAAATGGCCTCCCTATTTATAGGGGAAGGCCTTATTTTTTTTTTGCCTAAAAAACCCTTACAAAATAGTTGTTGGAGGGGGCAAAAATGTAATTTCTGGGGTCAAAAAAGGGCTGGGAGCCGTTACAGGGACTGAAGCTGTCATTTTCCTTTTTTTTAAAATTTTTTCGGAACGTTGGGAGGCGACCGTTGCGCGCCGTGCCGGGCCGGTGCCGGGTCCCGTGCCGTGCCGGGCCCAGCTGCCTCCTGGGCCGTGCCGAGCCCACTTGCTCCCTCCCCCCTCTTCCAGGCCCATAAACAGCCCACATGCGACCGGTCTTAAAACGGGCCCGTGCCGTGCTGGTCTTGACCGAGCCTGTGCCGTGCTCCAAGCGAGCAGGTCCCGAGCTGGGCCGGTCCTGAACACCACTACTTCCGGGGGAAGATCGTTGCTCTTTTTTTGAGGCAAAATCATCGCTGTCATATTGAGACAAAATCGCTGCCTTCCTTATCGCAAAATAATTGCTTTTGTTACGACAATTAGAATCATTGCATTTTTGCCTTGATATCGCAATGCTCACTTTTTAGCAACAGGGTTTTTTTGATGACTTTTTCGTAGCAAACTCTCCCGTTACGATAAAACTACAGTTTCTCCCATAGTAAACAGGCTGATTTCTTAAAGTGTAAATTTTTATGAATTTTTTTAGGCATTAAAAAGGAAAAAAAAATATATAAATTGTATTTGTAATAAATTATTACATTTAGTTAATATCAGCTTTCAAATGAAAATAATTTTGAATAAAAATATGTAAAAATAAAAATAAGTCATTTTAGATAAGACAACTTAAGTTGGAACGAATGGCATCTTTATTGTACAATTTTTTTTAGGAACCAGCTAAATGGTAACACACGATTTTATATAATTTTTTCAAGGAAGTTCAAGCACCTTTAATATTAGACATTAGGATGAATGGTTAGGCTAGAAAAGGTTATGCTCTACTGTACTTAAAGCTTTACAGATCGCATATATGGTAAAAAAAAAAAATCGTTAATAAACATAGAGAAATATTAGCAATAAACAATAGGCAACTGACTTGCTCATAATGTATAATAACTACGGACTAATAATTGTAGCCAGCGGAGCTGCTCCATTCTTTTGAGTTTAAATAATTTATTATTTATTGTATTGTTTTATTTTTTTTATCTACAATCAATATTATTTAAAGTTAATATTCTATCTATATAATAATTATCTGAATAATTTTTTTAGAAAATAATTAAATTTTCATAAATTTTTTCCATAACTAGCACAATAGAAGAAAAATCAGCAAAAAATATTTACTTTTTTAAAAGAACAATTTAAAAATAATTTTAAAACTTCTTAAAGTATAGAATTTCGATTGATAACAAAAAGCTAAAGCATCCAAAATAAGTCCATCAGTCAATGTTTTGTTTGTTTCCACTTTCCCTGCTTTTAAATGGAGAACCCAGATGAAAGAAGCCAGTGGTGGGAACACATGCTTTATGCTTGTTTAGGTCCCATAAATGATAAAGCAAATATTCCATGTCCATGACACTGGCACACTAATAGCACGCTCAATACGTAGGGAATATTTGATTCTCCAATTCGAGGGAAAAGTGCATTCTGGCCCTAAAAGTTCACATACATTTTTATTTCAGTCTTAAAACTTCACATTCTATTTCAATCCTATAATTTTGAAACAGAAAAAGTAACGAATAAACTAATAATTTTTTGGGACTGATTTGAATAGACTACTATTTTTTTTATTTTATAAAACCACTAACATTACTCACAATGGACAACCAAACCATTATCATTGTTCAAATGACTCAATTCATCCACTCAACTTTACAATATGGCAAAACTCCTCCATTATCCTTTTGGAATTAACAAAACATATTCACTTAGTTTAAAACAACTCAAATAGGTCTACATATATCCTCGATAAATAAAGGTGAAAATAACAAAAAATCACTATCATTTCTGAATTGGCCCAGATAAGCCATTAATGTTTGTTTTTTGCTAAATAAACCACCAACTTTACTAAATCAATCCAAATCCACCACCATGGTTTCAAACCTTCTAGTCCCACCCTCATTTGTGCCATCACCATTCATTTGGCACCCACTAGTCATCGACTGTCCCAAATGCCTCACCTAACCTCATAGTGGCTTCAATAGACTCCATCCAATTGAGCTTCCTCACAAACCATCTCTGGCACCGCCAATGATGAAGACACCATCAGACAAATTGAATTTATCTTAAAGAAGGCTTTCGAAAAAGGTGAGAGGTATCAGATTCATTAATCATGGAAGATCGTGGAGCTAGGAAAAGAATAAAGTGGAGAAGGTGGTTCAAATGTTAGATTCACAAATTTTAGAGGTGTTGGGAGTAGAAGGAGAAAATATAGAGACTAAGCCTTACATTTTATTTTGTCCCTTAAAATTACAGCGATTAAAGTAATAAGTGTTAATGTGGTGCTTAAAAGCCAGTCATGAGATTATTGTATTTCACACATTAAGTCATGATATTTTATTAAGACATTATTCTAATAATTGTGTTAATTTTTTATTTCTGATTAACATAATTAAACATGATTATAATGCTAGAATAATATTCTTAAATATCTTTGCCCAAGTGTTATTGTGGAATGAGTTGCAATAATATACAAAGACCAGTATATGTGGATACTAGTATGTGATATGTAATCTATATATGGGTACAAGTTGGAGAACTTATGTACGTGACCAACCCACCATGAAAATGATACATGGATAGTTATATGAGTTTCATAAGTGATTTTCATAGTGATCATGGTATATATAGTCCTTTGACCTTAGGTCACCAAGGTTCCCTACATGTGAATCACATACTTTAATATTTTTTTCTTATTACTCGTAATAAAGTTAATATGAAGATGGTCATTGGATATGTCACATATCATGCGGAAGGATTTTATAGTCAAAATGGAATTTGTCCCTTCTATATAATGGAAGTGATATCTCTGAGCCATTTAATTGAGTGAAACTGAGGAAATGTATGGTCATGCTTAAATGAGTTGATATGAGATATCAATGTTATCAGTCTAAATCATTCTACTTGGGAATCAAGAAATCATAGATTGCGCGATACGATGATGATACATTCTATGTCTCGTGCTCCGTCTTAATATTTTGGATAAAGGGACAATGATATATAAGAATAATGATTGTAGAGGTTTAGTCGAATTACCAACTATCTTGTTACTTAGGTAGCATTGATGTATTATTAGATACCTCTCATTATTTATGATCATAAATGTGATTTATGATTATTGCCACGTGATAAGAACCTATAGGGTCTCACACTTAGAGTTAATTGAATTATTTGAGTGCATAGGTCAAATTATTTAGTTTTGGTTTCATGATAATTTCTGATTAATCATTTGCCCAAAAGTTGAGTCATTGTTAAGCCCGAAATTAGGCCTAATTGGATTAAGGTTATGAAACCTATTTGACTTGGGAGTTTTGCATAACTATATATATGTTATATGGTGTTATTTTTGTTGAGAGCCTTCTTGGGCGAAACTCAGAAAGGGTTCTGAGATTTCTAGTCACACTCTCATCTTGTTTTTCCTTGGAGGATGCAAGCTAGCACTATAAGCACAAGAGGAATGCTTCTGCTAGAACTTGGAGGAGACATGATGATCTGAGTAGTTTGTGTGGATCCCATAGAGAGCTTGAATATGTCAACTTTTCAAGTTTTGTGATTCGGTTCAATAATTAGGTGAAAGATCTCAACCTACTAGGTACAAAAATTTCGAACACTTGATTAATCTCATTTCACTTAGATCCTGAAGGATTCGATTAATGCCATTGTGTTGTTTGGCTCTTAAAACCTTGTAATGAGAATGGCTGATTTTAGGCAACTTAGAAACATTAGTGGTTTATTTGGTAAAAAAAAACACATTAGTGGTGAAATGGGCCTACTAGAAAATATTAATGGTTTATTCATTATTTTGTCCATTTTGAAACCATGACTTCTATTAGTTCTAACTCCTACTTTGGTCAAGATACCTAATGAAAAGTATGAGGTGGACATCAAACTGCTGTTAGCATGCCCTGATTAACCCTTTATAAACCTAAACCCATGTGTGATTCATAAGAAAGAGAAGAAAAAGGGACAAAGTAAACATTTAGTGCAAGTGAGAGGCACTAAAGTGAACTCATTCATGGTTGAGATTTCTTATTGACAAAGATTAATTGCAATGATAGCAATTAAAGGTTAGTTTTTTGTTGAATTAATGCTTACATTTAAGAAATCCTACAAAGGCTAGAATGGCAAAACAAGGATGCAACATATATAAGGTTAGGGTTTTTGTAATAATAAGTCTTTTGGTTGTGTCTGTAAGATTTTCTTGATATTTAGAAATATGATAAGCAAACTTGTTCCAATTACAAAAATTGAATTTAGACTTGTAAGCTAAAGTTTGAAGAATTAAAAGTTGACAGGTTTTTTCTAATGGCTGAAGTTTGGCCAAAACCAAATTTAGAATTCAATTTTAGCAATTTTACTCCTAAACCAATGAAAATTGAACTAAATGAAGGTTTACATAATAAGAAACATGTAGGATTTAAAATTTTTTAGAAGTACCTTGAAATGAAAAAGTTTGAAAAGTCTGAACTTTGTAACCTAACCTAAAATATGCATGAATAATGATATCAACTGCAACTATTTTATAACTCTTTAGAAATGAACATAACATAATATAAATGATATCCATTTGTTTTGATAGGGGATAGTGCAATCTATAGCCATTCTTATCCCTAATGTTGAACACAAAATGTATGCTCAACATATCTATACAAACTAAGGAGCTAAGTTCAAAGGTAAAAAACTAGAGAAGTTATTTTGGGATTATGAAAGATCTACTATTCTGATTGAGTTTCTAGAGAATATGAACAAGATAAAAGAAATTACACCTTAAGGTTACGATGAGCTCATCTTACCCCACTAAAGCATTAGTGTAAGACATTCTTTAACCCTCTAGTAAAGTGTGACATTGTGCACAATAGTTTGTGTGAGGGTTTCGATGGGTAGATATTGAAACCAAGAGCAAAAGTAGTGTATGCCATGTTTGAAGAAGTTAGAGAAAAGGCTATGGAAAGGATTCATAAATAGAGGGGCTTATGTGGCACTTGACAGAGGAAATGTAGGCCACACACATTCCAAAAGTTATAAAGGAATAACAAGCTCAACAAATTTTGCCACTATACTTGGAATAACTAAGCTAGTTATGAGATCTTAAAGCATAATGTGAAGTTAATTACTTTGGAGACAAAATATCATATGTGTGAAAGTTGGTAGCTAAGTAGGATACTTTGTAGGCATGTTATATGTTCAATCACTTGTGCTGAAAAATGGCCTAAAGACTATCTTGGTGAATGTTATCATGTGGACATATTTAAGAAAGAATACTAGTTCAAGATGTCCCCTATTCCTATTAAAAGATAATACAAGAAAAAAACCTATTTAAGTCTATGCCTCCAACCCAAAAGCAATTACAAGTAAGCAAACAAGGAATAGGAAAAAAAAAAGCTCTCGAATTAGTGAAGGGAAATAAAATGTCTAGGGTTGGTGGAATAGTGATTTGTGGGCACTATGGAAACAAAGGACATAAAGAAAAATGTTACCCATTGGCAATGAAAGTAATGTGAAACTTATCTTTAAGTTAGTCTTATAACAAAAAATAACTAAATAAATAAAAAAAGAATGGAATGCTTATACTAACTTTTTTTTTTCTTTTTTTGTATATGGGAGAAAGAACAAAATCACAAGGTTGCCTCAAATATGGCTAATAATGCATATGTGAGTCCATATTTTCATATGGTTATATTCTTGAACCACTATGTCCAATTTTCTGATTCTTATATTTGTTCTTAGAAAATCCAAGAGATAATGTACCTAAAGAAAGTTATGTAAGGCAGCCCCAAAATCAAAGTTTTACTTTTGGAATAATAATCATGAATGTGAGTATAATGTTTGTTCTTATCTATCAAACATGGAGATGAAATCTGGTAGCATTTTCCAAGTATTTTTATTGGCTCATATTTTGTATTGCAGGCAAGGTCACTTAGGGAGTTACTAGTTAACAAAGCACCAAGTTCATCAAGAATAGTCTTACTTTTTTAGTAGAAGGAAATACATGCATCAAAGGTTTAAGCAAAGAAGGCTAAGATTAGACTGACAATGCAACACCAACAGGATCTTAAGCGTATATCCAAGAAAGCCAAACTACTTGCAATGGAAAGCTCTATTTATTATGGTAGTGATAAATAGTAAATGTTAGTAGTTTTCTATTCATGCAAACTTAGAAATTGGTATATGTTGGGTTTTTCTGTTGTTATATTTAGCCCACGAACATTTTATGTAGGTTTCCTTCTATTTTCATGTTAGTTCTATCAATATTGCAAACTAAACCACATCAAAGCAATTTGTGCAAGCATATTATTTATTCATCAAGTATGGTGCAACTGATTTATTCTTATAAGAATAAGCTCACTATTTTAATGGCATAATGCTATGTTTCCTAATCCCTGTAAATATTTTTATTTCAACAAATACTATAGTTCTTTGGTAGTAATGTCAAAGGCAAGAACAAAAAAGCAAGTTATAGAAGAAGTTGTTTACTAGTGCAATTTATAGTGGGTAAAGTTAAAGAAACAATAGAATCTAAACGACATGGAAGCTACTTAATGCCATTTAAACACATGCATTTCATCTTATATAACAAACACAAACATATTATACTCATATTCATAGGGGCATTTCACCAACACGTAGCGTGCACTACTTAAGCACTTCTTAACCAACTTTCTTAACCACAATGCACATTAAAATGACTATAAAAACATTAATATAAACTTATATTTCATCTTATTCCTCTTTATCTTCGTAACTTTCATAACTAGCTACTTTACTCTGTCATATCAAATATCTCTTAGACCTAGCTTCATATCTTTCAATCTTTTCTTGAAATCTTTCTGCCTTCTTTTGCAATTTTTTTTTTCCTTTTCTTTAAGTCGATTAATATCTTAATTTGTTGTACAACAGTCTTGACAACAATAAACTTTAGTTTTTTATAGTTCAATAACATCATTTTCACATGTTCTAGCACTAAGTCATTAAGCCAAAAGATGAACTTACAATCAAGTAATGCCTTGTACCTTAGACAACCATGAAAATTATGTCTTGAATTGACCTCCATCCATGTCATCTTCACCTCTGTTCTTGATGAGTAGCTTTTTTGTCAAACTTGAGTTATTTTTACCATCTCTTTCAACCTTAAATCTTGGCATTTTTGTTAGTTTCTGCCATTTTTCCTTCATTTTGCAGGTACCAAAAATGAATTGAAGTATTTGAATGAATCAGGAGTGGGTGAAGAAAAAAATGAGTTGTAAAAGTCAAAATTGAAATTTAACGGTGCAACCGCACCACAAGGAAAATTGCTATCTCCAATTTTCGCTAATTTGGCATAGCTACCACCAACTATTCATAGCCAAAACATTATTCTGGCAAGCTGTGCTAAAATAAGGGATTCAGAGAGGAAGTAGCACCACTTTAATGGTAAAAAATGATATTAAACCACTCAGTGGTGGAACTATTATAAGGCTAATATGCACACACACCCCCCCCAAATTTTGAAAATGCGTATAATAAGGGTACTAGCCTAGTTATTTTGTGAATAGATAGGAATAGAATTGCCCCATTGTATGTGGTGGAAGAATATAAAGATGTGGGTCATGTGGCATGCAGATAAAAATTTGTTGACTGTGTGCATAATTCTCCTCTAAGTAGTTGAATTGCACCTCTCCACTAAGTAGAATGATGTTGTTTTTTTGCCTTACTTCTTCCCTCTCCAAATGGCATTTTCTCCTTCAATCTTTTAAACCCCCCTCTCAATTTCTTGTAGAACCCCCAAACCCCCCAAAAACTTGTTTACCTCAACCACTTGTGTCCTCTACTCCATAGCTCTACCATACTACTCACATTTGGTCTCGCCTCCTCAACTCTTTTGAGCAAAAAATATTGGTTCCACCACTGAAACCACTCAACTTTATTTTGAATCTTAAGCTCTTGTACACCCAAAAACTTTGGGCTTCTCATATCCTTCACTCTTCTATACACATTGTATCTCCCAAATTTAAATCCAACAATTAAGCATAATCACACATCTCACATAACATACTCCTCAAAACCTTAGTTTTAGATGTAGGTTTTTCTTCACTAGTATATCATATCATCTTGTATTTATTTGGAGGAAATAGTTCAAAGAAGCTAAAGGAGAGAGCCTTTAAGACTTGGAGCTCAAGCATTAAGGAGAAGCGCTTCCATTTGGGCTTTTCTAAGCCTTTCTTCCTAAGATTTCATTATATACTTTATTGCGTTCAAACATGTTTATCTTGGATATGATAATGAAACAGTTTACTTGTTATATTTCTAGGATGTAAACTGCTTGACTGTATGTATTAATGTGATAATGGATGTTTTTTTCATGGATTATGTTTTTCGTTTGGTTATCCTTATGTTTGTTGACATATATATAATGACTGATTATAATTGCACATATCATAATCTCATTTGTTGCTTGCAAAAGTAGGCCTTGAGGTGGAAAAGAAGGGTAATGACAGTAATCTAGGAAGTTAGTTGAGTTAATTTCAACTTTAGTAGGTCTGTTATAGGTTTAGAAGTTAAACCACTCTTGATCTAAGCATAAAGCTTGCAAGGGTCTTGTTAGGGTAAAGTGTAAAGAGTTTTTATCTTTTAAAAGAAATAGAATCTCATATTAGATTCCTGCATCAACAAGATAACACCATAAATAAAATTCTAGTTAATTTTTTCATTAAGCTCAAGTAATGATCACCTAGAAAAACAACTTTTTAGATTAAATAGGTTTTACAACTAAGTCTTAGTTTGGCTTTATTGCATGTGTTGAAAATTGACTTCAAGTTTTGTTTATTTAATTAGTTTTTGTTGGAGTAAGTGAAAATTGAGTTGTTTAGCTACACCAAGGAACATAGTAGTTAAGTAATCAAACATAACAACCAATTGGTCCTCATGGCAATTATCCCAACTTGCTACACCATAACACCATGCTTTACGGAAAGGTTTTAGAGGGTAATTAAAACTCAACATCCTCTAATAGTTCTCAAGTAACATTTGTAACAACTATCCTAATTTTTGGTTTCTGTGCTCAAATTCAAAAAGAAGAAGAATAAGATTTTATTGTTTTACTCTTATATGTTCAACAAACTCTACTTTTCTCTCATCTATTTGACTAAACTAAAGTCTGTCAAAACCACTTGTTCTCATTTTCTTTATAGTTAAAAAAAATTCAAAATAAGTAAATGTGGGCAACCTAACAGTAGTTTGATGTTCACCTCTAACTTTCTTTGAGGCATCTAGACTAGAGTAAAAGTTTGGACTAACAGGAGTCAAGATTTCAAAGTTATATGACTAAAATAGAAAAATATAAAGTTTTAGAACTGAAATAGAAAAGTGTGAAGTTTTATAACAAAATTGACTTTATACATAATGTGGCTAAAAAAAAGATCAATTAATCTTTTAGATAACTTAAAAAGTTTAATTGATTTTAGCTGCATAGTAGAATGGCTGAAAGGACACAGAAAGGACTAAGTGTTTGAATCTGGCCTCCCATTTCCCCACTTAGTGCCATTAAAATGTTGGTGCAGATGCCTTCTGAGTCCTGAAAAAGTAAACATTTTTACCTTGTATCTACTAAAGATAATTATAAGATTTAAAAAAAGTAAAATTGGAAATATTTTATGTGCACCCCTTTTCATATAATTTTATATTTGAATTTTAAGCTAGTCATAAAACCCCTCATATTTCGGTAAAATTATAGTTTATCATTTATGTTTCAGAAATCTACAGTTTATTCCTTGAGTAAGAGTATTATTATTTATAATACTTGATATCAAATTTTTATATATGTATAGTGGTTGTCTTTCCAAATGTTTAAATTATATATCATAATTTGACAGTATAGTAAACATTTTAGATTATTATTTTTCTTCTCTACCTAACTAAGAAGCAAGTTTTTTTCTCCTCATAAAAAATTAGTATCAAGTGTAGGTTTCTAAATAGGAAGTTTGTAATTAACCAAATATGGGGCAAGTTTTAGCAAATATTTTGTTTATGAAATTAGGGGAGAGGTGCAAAATTTCCATTATTGTTTGTTTGAAAAGGCAATTTTATCACCGTTATTTTTTTTATTGAAAATCTATTATTGATGGTATCGTGTAAGAACAAATTTGCCATAAAGTTACAAATGAGAGCAAAATAGCCACCAAGTATCTAATGGTATGAATATTCCATAAAAAAAATGGGAATTTAATATGCCATGTCAGGTCCATATCAACAACTATCAAGTTAACAACAATTTAAAAGTAAATGGCACCTATTGTCCTTGAACTAAGACCCATATTATGGATTCATCCTGAAACTACAAAATGTTATTCCATTCATCCTCTAACTGTGAAATTGTTGCACTTAACATCCTGCCATTAGATTGGGCCATTAAAAATTAATGAAATGAGCATTTGGTGGGAGAAAAGTGCATTATTTAGTCCTAAAACTAATTAAATTTTTCTATTTGAGTCCTAAACCTTTAAAAATTTCTAGTTTAGTCCTAAAACATATCCATATTATTTTTTGGGTCATTAGACCCATAGCACTTTCTTTTTCCTTGGTCTCAAACTTCCGATAGCAGTGGCAGAGGCTACGAGGCGGAGCTAGCAAGATGGGTTGCTACTTTCTAATGGTTTCAAGTAGATGAATAGGGCTTTCAACATCGCGATGCAGATGAAGGCGAAATGAGATCCCAATAAAAGTTTCGTGCAAGATCGGTTGAAATCTTACCAGGGCAAGTATGACAACACATTGGAGGAACTACAAGGGACCATTGAAGTCATGAATGCCAAAGATTTCTCGCATGTGCAGATGAATCTGAACACTAGCATCACGTATTTCAGTGATTGTAGCAACAGGTTTGAGGGCGAGATCGGTGATAAGACGCATCAAGAACGAGACTTGCTAAAAGCAAGTCAATAAGAATCTGGCACAAATGACGGGCTCAGATGGTGCTGTGTCAACATCACAACGGATGGGCGGTGGTTGGAGTTGGAATGGAGAACATACAATGGCGGTTGGGTAGTCTGGACTCATGGGTTGAGAAGTTAACAAAGATAGGGGCTTGATCATTAGATGCACAAAGTTAGGGTTATGAGTGGCGGAAAGTGAAAAATTTAGGGGCAGTGATAGGGTTTTTTCTAAGGTTTAGGACTCAAATAGAAAAATTCAATTAGTTTTAGGACTAATTATGCACTTTTTCCCCACTAAATGCTCATTCTGTTAATTATTAATGGCCAAATCTAATGGCAAGACGGTAAATGCAATAATTTCATAGTTAGAGGATAAATAAAGTAACATTTTGTAGTTTTAGGACGAATTCACAACATAGGTCTTAGTTCAATGATGATAGGTGCCATTTACCCAAAATTTAACTTTAGTTCTTGAAATTTTCTCCTTGCATCGTAGCTATCATAACCTTATAAATTTATTATTTAGACTATTTTCATTATTAAGTCCCATCGAGCTCTTTTACTTACGCACTATTCACTTCAAAATCTCAAAAAATCAAGTCATAGGGATATTTACACATAAAAGTGTGAGATTGTTGATGAAATCGAAAATGAAGTGGGCTCACAATTAAATACCAATCATTCTTTGGATGGGATCATTGGTGAGTGGTGATACCTCATATCAATAATGCAGATCGAAGTAGAGAAGTAGAAGTGATTCGCAACTAGTGGGGTTGTTAGTAATGGTGCTCATAAGTTTAGTAAAAATGAAAGATTCAAAAACCGTGCTAAGGTAAAGAAAGCATGGGATCAAAATATAAATTTTTTCTCATTTTTAGACATTTGACACATTGGCAATTTTAACGATGAGTGACAAATTTGCTCTCACACAATAACATCAGTGACAAATTTATGACAAAAAAAATAAACATGTAAAGATTACCTTTGCAAGCAAAAAATAGTGGCAAATTTGCACATTTTTTTTCATAAAATTAAGTTGATATTTTGTGACTTGTCATGACATATTAAGTGTTTCATTTGCATAAAATGACACCTTCCAAAAAATAATAAGCATATTATAACTATATTCTAAAAGAGAAAATGATTTCACTATTCATCTACAGTGAAATCACTATAAATAAATACTTACGCGTATTTTTTTATTTTGCTTTCATCTCTTTTTTTTTTCTTTCTTTTTTTGGCTTTTCTATAATGTGATTTTTTTTTTAAGTTTCATTTTCTTTTTGCATAGGCGCTTGTCTGTCTGATGACCTATGTTGCAATTTTCTCAGTTTTTATCTATTTCATGTTTAGTTTCAATTCAAACATGGTTTCAATCCCTAACTTTCTAATCTTTTCCACTTTAGCCTTTGAGTTACGTTCATGTTACATTTTGGTCATCCAATTTTATAACTATTTAACTAGGTCTTCTATTTGCTCTATTGGTCCCTAAGTATTTTTTTTGTTGTTGTTTTATGTACTATCTTCTAAAGTAAGACATTAGTGACCATAATTTTTTTATTTTTTAGTCAAACCATTATTTTTTTCTTTATTAAGTCAATTGTTAAATACTTAATACCTAAAATTTTTCATTTTTTTTGTCTTAATCCAAACTTTTTTTAATGATTTATTATTATTATTTTTTAAAATGAAACTTTGATCATTATAATTTGCTTACTTTTGGCTTGGTTCTGGTTGATTTGGTTTTAGTCAGTTATTTTATTTTATTTTATTATTATCTTTATTAAGTTAATGGTTAAATTGTTAATTGATTAACATATATTAAACATAGTTTTATATTTTGATCATTTTTTTATCATTATTGATGATTAAGTTTTATAGAATCAATTATTTACTTCAAGCTCTATGGTTTAATAAAGTAATTTGGCCAATAATTGTTAAAATCTAAAGTGAATTTTTCCAGAAAATTTTTCATTAATATTAAAAATTAGAGTTTGAATTAATAAGAGATGAAAATTTTTAGTGAATTATTTTTTAATAACAGTATATATATATATATATTATTTCGAAGCACGTACCATGTTTTGTTTTATAGTATTGTATTTTGATCATAACTAATCATTTTGGTGGTAAAAATATAACATGAAGAGAGTCCAACTCAAATTTGAAACAAATAAATTTTTTTTATTGATTATCATAAATTTATTGCTGAGAAATTTTTAATTGCTTATTATTAAAATTTATTGCAAAAAAAAATATTTGTCATGATGTGCAGGCCACCAAACTCACTATATTCTAAAAGATGAGGGGTTTTTACTGTTCATTTATAGTGAAAATCACTGTAAATGAACAATTTTAATTTTTTTTTTTTTTGCATTTTACTGCTTTTTCTGGAGGTGTTCAGTTTGTTTTGAAAATCAATCTCTTTTTTACATGAAAATTACTTTCATGAGGGCCTGTGTCATTATCTTCTCAATTTCAGTCCGTTCCACTTTTTTTTTTTGTGGTTAAATACATTTTCAATATATAAATTTCTGCGTTTTCCCATTATAGTCCCTGAGTTCTATTTGTTGGTCATTTTAGTTCCCAAACTTAATAACTAGAGTTTTTTCATTTGTTCTCTTAGTCTTTAATTTATTTGTTTATTTATTTATTTATTATCTTCTAAAGCAAAATCTTGGTAACCATTATTTGTTTCTTTTTTTTTTAATAAACCATAGTGACTTTGTTGAACCTTTTTTTTTATTATTATTTTTAAAAATAAAATTTTAGTTACTATGAGTTGTCTACTTTTAGGTATGGTTCAAGTTGATTCATTTTAATTAATATTTTCATTTATTTCCTTTTTCCTTTATTAAGTTAATAGTTAGACCTTCAATTCATGAAATCTTTACATTTACTCTCTTAGCCTAAAGACCATATGTTATTGTTTTTTATGTACCTATCATTAAACTCAACTTTTTGTCACTGAAATCCTACTCTTTGTATTATTTTATTAATTATTTCATATAATTTCTCTCTTCTAAAATAAAACTTTATTCATTACAATTTATCTCTTGATACTTAGAATCTTTTTATTTGATATCTTAGTCTAAAAACTTTACCTTAACTTTTTGTCCCGGTTCTTTTTTTTTTTTTAATTTTTATGAAACTTTTTTCTTTCATCAATAATCACTACTATTTATATTTCAATTTAATGATGACACGAATTGAATTGGTGCAACACACAGGCATCATAAACCTTGTTATATTAACTAAAGCCATAACGCTTTATTTGATATTGAGAACAATTTTGTCACTGGCTACAAGTTATTATTATTATTATTATTATTTTGCTGCAACCCGTTTTGTACTTCTTGCCTCAAACAAAAAATGGGTAAATTACATAATAATTCCCCTGTTTATATATGAGGATAAATTTTGGTCATCATACTTTGTAAATAATCATTTTTACGACTTTCTATCAATAAACACAAAAGATCTCCTAAACTTTTAATTTTTATGTTTTAGGCCCCAAAACTTTCATCAGTTAGAACAAGGTCCCAATTTGTTTTGAAATCCCAAATACACTACTGTGGTCTTATGCCTTGTGTTTCTATTTGCAAATTGGTTAGTAATAACTTTGAAATGTTTTAATTTTTCTTAAAACATTTGAACCAATCATGGCTTAGTTTTGAAGTAATATTTTTCAACATTTTTTTCAATAAATATAATAAGTGTAAAAATTTGTATTTGATCAACTTGCAATAAAGTGTGGGCCGATTACTAGTTTCCAACTAAAATATCTAAAATGATATTGTTATACATGTATTATTTGATCCCATTAGGTTCTAGGAGATGCTTTAACAATTGCTCCCGCAAGGAATATCCTTATCATATTGCTATTGTAACTAGAGAGATATTTACCAGTTCATTAAGAATGCCCCATTATATTTGGAGGTAACTTGCTTGAGTTTGGGTTGTTCAAATACCCAGACTTTTACGGTGCATCATATCACTCATGGGAAGGGTGAGAAAATTCTACTCATTGCAACAATTGCATTATGAGGATTCAATCCTGGCCATGATCACTCTTGTGGAGCTATAACCCAACTAAATAAGCTTATATACCCTTATACATTCGTGCTACATAAACATGTAAAATAAAAACAAAAAAAAAAAAGAGAGAGAGCACAAGTGAATGATAAATTAAGTTGATATTTAAAAAAAATACTTTTTGGGCTTCTTAAATTCTGCAGGTTCAATTGGTATACAATGTAAGTGAAAAATTAAAAAAACTACTCCCTCCGTCCCGAAATCTTTGCTCCATTTGACTTTTGGTTGTATTTTGACTTGATTTTTTTATATTATTGTTTATTAGAAAAAATTAAAAAAATATATATTTAGAAACTATATGTTTTGATTTATCATTTGCATGCAAAGATTTTTCATTTATATATTAAAATGTTGAAAATAAAAAATCATAGATTAATTGCTGAAAACAAATGAAGCAAAGATTTTGGGACAGAGGGAGTAATACATTAGATAACTCATTGTTTTATCACTCTCAAAGACATACATAAGTAATTTAACCATTTTTTATTTTTGGAAAATAATATCCTTTGTGATAATTTTAAGCAGATAATTATATGAGTTTGAGTATAACTAAAAGCCAATTCATTTTAACTTAAGTCAACTTAATAAAAAATAAATTATTTTTATTTTTACATCTTTTTTACTTGGAACCAATTTTATTTGAAATAAAAAATTATTTAGTTGTAATAATCCATTTAAAATAAAATTTTTATCATGTTATTAAATTTTTATGAATTTTTTATTTTTAATACATAAAACAAGAAAAATTCATAAAAATTTGTTGATATCATAAATAATGGATTATCACACCTAAATAATATTACATTTCAAATGAAATTATTTCTGAGTTAAAAAATATAAAAAAATAAAAATAAGTCATTTTAGGTTGAGATAAAATGAATTGGCTCTAAAATTTGTCCTTTTATCTCGAAAAGCTGTACCTTATCTTGAAGCATATCTCTGTCAAAAGATTATTTTATATTTAAATAAATGAAAATTTGATAGCCTAATCAATCTATTAATTTTAAAACTATTAGTAGATAATAAATTTACTTTAGGACAAGTATTAAAAAATTTAAAAAGTTAATATCAGCAACTGCAAAAAACCATATTCAGAGGGAAAATGTGGTTTTTGTTTCATAACAGAAACAAGGTAAATTATATTTGAAATAAACCTCAACCTTTTTAACATTGGCTTGAATATGTTCCCATGGTGCATGTCTGCCACTTTCTCATATATTATACGAGAAATACATACTCTATTTTTTTTCATGGGTGCACGAGTTCATTTTAGAATTATATATGAAAAAGACTCGTTTAAGAGAAGTTCTCACTATAATATCCAATAATACATTAAAAAAACTAGTTTTCGTAAATTGGATGGAAGATATTCTAGATATATAAAGAAAATGACAATGCCGCAAGGAAATTATTCTTAAATTGATGAGCGGAGCATGCTCTCAATGCATTATAAAAAATTCTCCTTAATATTATGAGAAAATATATATACTCAAGTGGAAAAATACCTCTCGTTCAATGCCTAAGAATGTCAATATGAGATTAGTTTTTTGCTACTCAGATGAAAGATAATCCAAATACATAAAATAACAATATAACTTGATGAAATATTCTTCATCTGATGGGCGGAGTATACTCTTAATGCGTAATTAAAAAAATTCTCATTCAATATTATGAGAATATATATGCTAGAAATAATCTAATTGACAAGTTTTAAGGTTTTGAGCCACGTACATACTTATGAGAAGAGGGGTACTTGGGCTTCAGGTGCATGTATCACTGCAAATCATGAGAAATACATGTATAATTAAGAATAATGAGATAGTTTTCTATTTGCTTGATCACACTCCAAACAACCAACCACTTTAATGTTCCACTCCATTACAAGCTAAAGTTACTCGACTCGGCAAATACTTAAAAAAAAGAAAAGGGAAAAGGAAAAAATGAAAAGGAAGTTTATGGGTGTGCCCATTTTGTGAGTACAGCCACACACACATTAAAGTAATTGGCCCTTCTTAATCAGTTTGCGCCTAATGACTGGTACCACATCTCCGTTAACATCAGATTTTTGCCAAACCCATTTATTTGGGCATTACCTTCTGGCAATATGCAAAACAAGGTTATCAAAGTTGAGTTTTTATCTTAAGTCAGTTTGATTTTTCTATAATCATAAAGTCATAGAATCGTAAAATTGTATAAAAAAGTTCTTAGAAAAATATGAAAAAAATATAATTATTTAAATTATCTTAGAATATTCATACTACACATTATAAAGGTGTACAGTGGACCGACCTGGTCGGTCTTGGGACTAGGTCTAGAGGGACCAAGCACGGCCCAAATGTAGGCATGCCGGTCATAGGCTGAGCTGGGCCTGGGCCGGTCCTAGGCCTTTTTATATTTTTTTTCTAATTTTTTCAAAATAATTTTTGACTAAAAATTGAGATTAGTAATTTTATTAAGAGTAAAACACCAATCACAATGTAAATTTTATTAATTTCAAACCCAAATGACACTTACACAAATTGGAATAAGCCTTACAAGGGAAAATGATAAAACATTCCAGAAAATTTAATTTTAAAAAAAACCCGATGATCTATGCTCAATAATATAATCAGATCAAATACAAACTATAAAAATCTAATGGTCCACCTCGTCAGCATTTTCATTGTCAGAACTGTTTTGGTCTTGCATCCGTAATGCGGCAAAACTTCAATCACGGTTGCAAATACACACCTTAACCACATCAGGTGACAACCTTGCTCATTTCTCCGAAATAACACGTTCCTCCACACTGAAAGTTGACTCAGAAGCAACAGTTGAGATGGAAACAACTAAAACTTCTTTCGCAATGATGGATAATATTGGAAATTTATTGCTCCTCGCTTTCCACAATTCCAAAATGTCGGTGTCACTATTCTCCCATACCAAGTTGAGGTATATGTCAATTTGACTAATACTAGAAGATGTAGACTGAGGCCGTTTAAGTAGTTGTTCGACGGGATTGAATGCTAATGAAGCGGATGATGAGGAACCCCCTACGGTATCGGAAGTAGTGCTCCATATCTTAGCTTTACATTGGTCGGCATAAATCTTATATAACTCACGCATATGTTCCTCAAGAGTCACAGTTATAGCAAGAACAGATACATGTGACATATCTAAGAAACTATAATAATCATCTAGTAGCTGTTGCATGTCTGTGATTCAAACAGTTGGGTTGAATGTAGATGCAAATAAATAGATGAGAGGTATGTCACTAAAATACGAAATCCACTTGTCTTTCATGGCCTTGATCGTGTCTTTTAAAAACTCGTCATCTTTATATTGTTTGAAAATCCATGCAATATTAACTAAATATATTAACACCTTGTGAGAAATAGGGATAGTAAACACTGAAGCAAAAATGGTGGCATCGTAAACATATCATAGCATGGCGGCTACTTTTGAAAGTTTATCTCATATCTCTTATTTCAAAATTGTTTTCTTCTCTTTCACATTTATAAAACATGTCATATGTGCAACAAATGGAATTGCATCTATCAACATCTCGTAAGTCGAGTTAGATCAAGTTGGACAATCACGTTTAAAACATTTCATACTAAACTTGAGGTTATTTTCGAGACAATAAGCCTTAAACTTTTTTGCAACTTTTGGCCTTGACTTCAAATAATGGATTGCCCACCGAATATGAGTGATTTTGATGCTTAATACGTTAAGGCCTTTTTGGATATTCAAGTTTAAAATATGCCAAATATATCGTATGTGAAAAAATGCGGCATCCCTGATAGGTTCCAATGATTCATTTAATGTCTCAGCCACGACATCATTGTTGGATGCATTACCAAATGCTATACAAAAAACTCTGTCATAAAAAAAAATTCTTTTAAAGTTTTAAAAATAACTTGGTATATGTTCTAACCGGTATAATCAACCTTCATCCACTTAAATGCAATGATACGCTTTTGAATAACCCAACTATCATCGATCCAATATGCAGTCACACAATAATAATCTTGTGCTAAGGGTGAAGTCCACATGTTAATAGTAAATGAGACAGAATGATCAAGAGCAGAAAAGCATGCTTGTAGGTTTGATTTACCGACTTCATAAATTTTAATGCCTCCTTCCTAACAGTAGTCATAGATGTTCTTTTGAAAACCGAGTTTAATTATGATTTTATCCATTTTTCCATATGTATATCTTCAGCTTGTAAGAATGATTTTTCAGTCACACATTATCCATTCTATCATGCCTTTTCTACAACTTTGTTGATTAAATTGAAAACTACCTAATGTGCCGACAGAACTCCCAAGCTACATCTGGCCGTCAGCACTACTAGCTGCATTTGGGCAGAGGTTTGGTTGCTTATATTCCATTTGTCGTTTGATTGTCCCCGTGCCAAAGTTCTTCTTGTGGACAAGCTTCATCTTCCAATGTTTGCATTTTGCAAATCGCGCATCATTCTTAAACACTTGATCGAAAAATGCTCCCAAACTCATGCAATGAGCCTCGATGATCTATCATGACTTTCAAGTTTGAGTTGGTGGCTCATCAGAATGGGTTCGGAGCATTGCCTCCACCAACATTATTGGACGGAGTCACCTTCACCTCCTCGACATTGTCGTCAGAAAGTTGGTCGTCTTGCCCCAATTTGTATTGCTCCATGTCAAATTGTTTGTCATAGTCGGTTTGTTGAATGTGGACCCCATGGCTCACTGGTTGGGACACGGAACAGAAAATGGACCTTAACCCCGTCATGCAAGATGAAGAGCTTTGGGTTTTTCTCTTTCCCTTAGATGCCATTTATATATGAATTAATTGAGAAAATGAAGAAATTTGAAAGTAATTAATGAAAGATTAAGAAAATACTAAGGAATGATTAAGAAAATAAGCTTTAAAGCTTAAGGAAATTGAGAGAATGTATTAGAGGAGGAGAGGAAAACTTGAGATTGGTGTGAAGAAATGATGCAAATGGCCTATCTATTTATAAAAGAGAGTTTTTTTTTTACTAAAAAACCCTTAGAATATAGTTATTATAGGGCAAAAAAAGTAATTCTGGGGGTCAAAAAAGTAATTTTGGAGGTAAAAAAAATACTGCAAGCCATTAGAGGGGCTTCTAGTGTAATTAAGCCATTTTTTTGAATTAGGAGCCGTTGGAGCTGTAGACTCGATCGTTGAGACCGGACCGGATTGGTCGGGCGGGGTTGATCCCGTGTCGGTCCTAATGCGAGCTTGGCCCTTTTTCTGAATTAGGTTGTACCGAGCTTACTTCCAACCTTCTCCTCCTATAGGCCCATAACCGCCCCTCCCTCACCCGTGCCTTACTTGGGCCCTGTGACAAGCTGGGTTTGACCGATCATGGGTCGGATTTGACCCAGTCCAGTCCTAAGTTAAGCCGGTCCCAAACCGCCCTGGTGAACACCTTTACTACACAATATTTGCACTGACTAATACTTTAATATCCTTAAAAAAAGTGTCATGACATAAATATATGATACAAGAAAAACAAATTCTAAGGTTCATAATTTGATAAAACACATGGAACATCAAAACCAATGACATTATCATCATCTTCCCTTACTATTTCATCATATAAGAGGTTAAATTTATACAGTTTTTAATGCCTCCAAATTGGGAGGAAATAACGGCATCAATTCCCTTCTTTTTCATTCTTTCGCCTCTTACCTTAAGGCGAAAATAACTATTCAACCCTTGAGTTCAGCCAACTAGGACACTTTGCCTCTTGAACTTGAACTTAAGTCAACTTAGCCTCTGAACTTGATAGAGTAAGTCAGTCGATCCTTTGACCTCATCACGTGATTTTGAAAAGCATAACATCATTTGTCATTCACGGTTCAATGATACATAAATTTTTAAGGTTAGAATTTTAACTTGGATGAACTATTAGGAGTAAATACATATTTCTTCTATATAAGAAAAATTATAAAACTTATCTCAAACTTTTTGATCTTTCACCACTTTACTTGATTTTTATAAACTCTGTAAACAAGCCATCGTTTGCCTCAAGAAATTGACTATGGAGCTGCAGCCACCACCATCCCTTATTGTATCGATTTTTGGGCTTTGAACTATCATGTCTTCTTGCTGCCATCTATTTATCAGCTTCCCCACAAAATCCTACCGCTAATTCTTTACTACCCACCGCCTATCAAGTTACTACCTGTTTGGTGGGGATTAATAGATCCCTATTAACTTGTTTTTGCTAACTGGGCAAGAGAGTTTTAGTACGGCCCCCAATTTGCTTCCATTATTGCCCCCACAACTGAACCTAATTACCCTTGGCATAATCGCCTGAATCTGTCCTTAGATCTCGTGCTTTTAGGCATTTATGCCCATCCCAGCTGATCCCGTCCAGCAAGCTTGGCAGTGGCCTCATGTTGCTTCACCTAGGTCGGCTGTTAGTACAACCAAGTCAGATGATGGCCATTTTCATAGGAGTTGACTAAAACTAGACCAGAAAGCCTCGATGTATTGCGCAACAATTTCCTTGCCTCAGTTTTCGCTATTGCCGATGTCTTTCAAGAACCTTAATCGCTAGCATTTTTCTTGACCTTAATCACCAGCGTCTCTTTCGATTTTAGTCACTAAAGTCTCTCTCGGCCTTAATCGATTGCTTCTCTCTTGACCTTAATCACCGATGTCTTTCTCAGTTTTAATTGCCGGTGTCCCATTAGCCTTAATCGTTCCCGCCACGGACAGTTGTATGATTTGGCGAACGTCTCTATGTTGGCCAGGGTGGTTGGGACCAATTAACACGTGATAAGGTGGGAGAAACTTGAAGGGAAAATATGTCAGCTTAAACGTGGTCCTTAAATCTAGAAAAAAAAACTTGAAAAATGAATTAACGTGGGGGTATTAACTCCCACCGAATTGGGCCTTAATCTTGAAGAAGACACCCTCAGCTCTAATGCAACATGATCTGGGTCTTGTGAAAGAGGTAGGTGCAAAGCTCGAGGCAAAACAGACTTGTTGACAAATAAAGTAGCTTTTCTTTCAAACAAGAACTGTGCTAATCTAGAAATCATAAATGAAAAAAAGATATAGTGACAACAAAGGGTGATTAAAAAGGGAGGCGTTTATAGGTCCATAAGAGCAATGATGAATGACAGGAAAAGGAAAGATGGTGGGGTTGTGAGGCAAAGTGGGCTTGGCATTGTTTGGTAGGAAAAGTCACCCTTCTCAACAATGTCCTAACTAAGAAAGATACCTCATTTTCATCAATAATCCCAAATAGCTTGGGACAAGGTGGAAGTGTTTCTCTCTCTCTCTTTCTCTCTCTCTCTCACTCTCTCTCTCTCTTTGCTATGTTACTTTACTTCTCCATGGCCAGCAATTTTAGGTCTCACTAAATACATGTTCGACGCCTACAATTAGGAGTTTGCATGATGGTTTTGGGGGTTTGGGCAAATAGAGGTGAACAGCATCTGCAAAGTCCGCATCATGTGAGACACATGCATTAGTTAAAGGGGTTGACTGATTTATTTAAGCAAGTTCAGGAGCTGAGTTGTTGATTAAAGTTGAGGGGGTTAATGGTCCTAATCGACCAAGTTCAGGGGCTGAAGTAGTGTTTTTCCCAACTTTGAACTACAGGAGGAAGCAATGGGCGAGAAGCCGAACATCAAGAGGAGCATAGATGGAATAGGAAGAAGAGCGAGAAGCGTTCAAAGAAAAATGGCGGTCGATACCAACTTCACCGCATTGTTCGATAAGCTGAAGGTGGAAGATCCATGGCTGCCTCCCCGAACTTGGGAATCCATCCCTTCTCAGAGCGGCCCTCCTCCTGTCCATCACTCCAATCTTTCCACTTCCTCCTGTTCCTCCGTCTCCGTAAGTCCATAATCCGCGTTTCATGCTTCAAATTCCAGGTTTTTGCTAGAATTCTGTCTATTTTGGTTGGTCGATCTTGTAGATTCGGTATTAGGTGTCGGAACTATGCTTGTGAACTACTGTGTTGTGAGAATGGTTTTGATTTCAAAAAATACTGGTTCCGGAAACCTGATTATATGCTCAATTTTCATATTTAAAATATATTTTTCGCTTCATATGCATTATATAATTTCATTAGTAACTAAGTTTGGAGCTTCATATTCTAGGAGGCAAGTTTGGTGAGGTTAGCAGTACATGCATTACAAGGTGTTCAGTCGGCTCTTATTAGTCTTGAAAAGATTTCGGCTGCCTTTTGTTCTGACCCTGCTGATCGAACCTTCCTACAAGTGCCGAGCCTGTGGAATCGGTCATCTAGCACTAATGCTTTGGGAAACTTGTTAAAATCAATTGGAAAGTCGGGTTTTCTTGTTTTGCTTCTCAACAAATTTGTGGAACATTTTGTCAATTTTAATGGGAATCCATCTGAAAGTCAACAAAAAAGATATGAAGTTGATGACAATCAAGACCAGAGTAACAATGAAATGCCAGAGGATCGGCCGCGATTCAGTCTTGTTAATCAGGCGTTTGCAGTCTCCATACAAAAGGTCTTACAAGGGTACATCTGTGCACTTGACACACTATATGCTTCAGTGTGTGTGCGGCGTTCATCCAATAGCTTGGAAGCACTCTCTTATTATTCTTCAGGGTGCCTCACTAATGTGTTGCAGCTGGAAATCACATTATTGGAAGTCTACCTGCACACAGAGGAACTAAGGACGCAGATTGAAACACTTGGGAATGTATGCAAGCTATATGATATAGCTGTTTGCTTTTCAGTTTCTTCTACTGAAGATCTGATTGCTGAAGCCAGCTTGGCATTTCGTAAATTCTACGTGGGAGGTGACCTATTAACTTACTTGTATGCACAACTTAAGGTTAGTTTAATGTGATTTTGAGTTTTGTTCATCTTTTGTGCCTCTCTTTTCATACTTGGTTTTGATTCATGTCATATTGATATGAATTATATACCCCTCCATCTCTCTCTCTCTCTCTCTCTCTTCCCCACCCCCTTGGCTCTCTCTCTGAACAGACAACAAACCTAACTGAAGTTATATGCCAACATTTAGCTGAACCAAAGGCTGTGCAAGGTAGGTCATGGATGTCTAATGTGTGGATGATTATAGTCAAACAATTTTCTTTGTAGATCTGTACTTTCTTCTATTGAAAGTGCAAGCTTGTTTTCCTGTTGCCCAATAAATTGTAATAAGAATCTTGATATCCTCTTCTCCTGTTCAAGATGATTTGTTGGCTGCAATGTTTTAGGTCACGAGTTCATGCAGACCTGATATATGAGCTGCTACTTAAATGGTTTTACTACTTGGCTCTTGTCTTTCCTTTGTTTCCTGACAGTGGTCATTTACTTGTAGGTGGCTGATCCTTCTCATGGTGCTTTACTCAAGTTCCTCTTTGTTAGGTCATGCGAACCCTATTGTGGCTTTGTAAGGTCATGGATATTCAAAGCTGAGATAAATGATCCTTATGAAGAGTTCATGGTTGAGGTTGTTAACACATTGCAGTCTTATTCAGATGGTAAAGATGCCATGTCTCAGGGGTTGCGGTTGCCGACTGTTAAGGTAATAATATTAAGGTTGTTCATATACGTGAACTGATAGGCAAATCTAATGCATATTTCCTGAACTTCTATGTTGAAGTATTCCTTCTAAATGCCTTGTTCAGGTGCGAGATCAAGCAGATGTTCCATGCTTCCTAAAAGACTCTTTAGTTCCTCTTGTTAGGGCTGGCCAGCAGCTTCAGGTGCTTTTGAAATTGCTTGAACTGCGTAAAAACATTTCCATCGATGATCTCACCTACACAGATTTCCTTCCTTCTTGGAGTGGTTTCACGAGTAACTCCCAATTTTATGCATCACCAATCACTTTCAGCAAAGGACATGTGGAATCTTTGGTACTAATCAGGAACAATTATTACACGGGGATGCAAGAGAAACTTGAAAGCTTTTTGCCAAAGTTGGAATTCCACCATGTACAGGTACTACAATCTTTTATTGGGTTGATTTCTTAACTCGCACAAAATACAAGCGGTTTGTAGTCTCTGTGTTAACTAGTTTGTAATTCAACATGAAAAGTCACTTTAGCTTATGTGAGGATTTCTCTTCTTTTGGTTGTTGTCCTACTCCTTTTCTTCGTTTCAGAGTGTTCTCTTTTTCTATATGAAACTCATATGAAATTAAAGAAATTCTTGCAGCCTATTCTTTGAACCACAACAACTTGCAGAAAAATGCAAAATTGATTTATGCCATAATTTTTAACAATTCCTCACATATTCATGTAACTGATGAAAAGTTGTTTTGGTCCTAATCAACTAGTTTGGAACTAACCACAAGTATGCTTCTAAACCAGTGAACAATAAAATAAATAAAGTGAGACATATTCCTAGGAGATGACTCTCTAGGATTAGATTGTCGAATAAGAATTTAATCCTAAATTTTGTATTCTTTAAGAAATTAAAATTATGTGATGTAGGAGATTCTATTTTAACTCCACCTTTTCTAAGTAACATGATATGTAAATTGATAGATAAGAAAATTCTTTCACTTTGTAAGTTCAATTTTTCATTATAAACCTTATTCTAAACTTTTTTTTTTTGTATCTCTTTGTTCTTTCTCTGCATGCAGTATTCCTTTTTTGTTCCAGGTTAATTGAAATTAGACTAATCAAAAGATAAGTGTAGAATGAACTTCAATCGTACTTTTATTACTTCAGAGATGTTTACTCCCTCCACACAATCATAGTCGCTTTTTGACTTGTTGTATTGGAGTTTGACTTGGTATATCTCATTGTAATGACACTAATATTTAAATTCATATGCATATTTTAGATAAAATCCTTTAGTTTCTAGATACTATTATTCAAAAAGTTTTAACAACATGTGTGAGAAAGTTGAGTCAAACTCAAATAAAGAAAGTAAAAAAAATGACCATCCTATAGGTCAGAGGGAGTTTTCTCTAGAATTCTGCGTTTGATAAATTATTTGACAGCTATTGGTGAATCCTCTAATGGGAAGAGTAATGGTGTACAGCCCAAGAGCCTACTTATTTTGTGGATATCACTGATGCAATGTGATTGTCTATACCCTGAGCAATGATCTTGCATTTGTTTATTTCGTCTATTCAATTTGGCTGACGGGTTTCCTGGTTGAAAAGTAAAAGTGATGTGCAGTTTGTGATGGTTTAAGAAATCTAATCAAAGTGATAACTCATAACTGCCCAATTTAATGGCATACAGGTAACAATCATGCTTTTACGGTATGGTTTGATCAATTCTTCTATTTGAACCTGAATATTTCTCCTCTTCAGGGAAGCTTGCATAGCGTGGAGCCACTATTATTTGACAATAGCAGAGAGATTTTCAATGCCACAACTTCATTAGCAGTGAATAATGAATTGCTGGTACCATATTTGGCTGATCAGAATTGCTCACACGTGTAATCTCTCTCCCTCCCTCTCTCTCTCGCTCGCTCTCTGTCTCTCTTTCTGCACAAGCATTTTTGTGTCCAAAATGTTTGTGTGCCTATCCATGTAGGGCCAAGAAATTAACAGAGTTAAAGAAAGATTGTGACGGAGATCTTTAAATAAAAGAAAAGTGAAGACAATTATATGTATATATGTTCTTCTGATTGTAGAGTTCTAAGAGTTCTATCTGAGTGAAACAGATTGCTTTTTTTTCTCTCTTCTTTTTAGAGGGGGAGAGAGAGAGAGAGAGAGAGAGGAAATTATATGGAACATACGGGTGTAGAGAAACTTGCAGCTGTAATCAGAGGATTTTAATTATAATGTTTTTCAAGAAAGTTAGGATGCGTTGCACGGAAGTGCCAGTTTTACCGAATGGCATACCGCCCCTGCCAAAAACCGGATTTGTCCTCAACTATGAAGTAGAGAAAAGAGGGGAGAGGGGTAGGTCGGTGGGCATGTGTGTTTGAATACTTAATCTTTACTGAAATAAGAGTTTTCTTCACTAGTAAACTAAATGGATAAAAAAATATGGTTGAAGGTTTTTGGTTAGTTTAAAGTTTCCCCCTTTTACGAGTCATGGTCTCCAACTGAAATGTTTTTGTTAAGTGGTGCAATTCCACATGACCTAGTTAAGGGGTTTTTGTGCTTTATATCATGTTTGGGCCTCTCTACCCATTGTCAATTGTTTTGTTTAGATCCTTTAACATGACATTAGACGTCATTGTCCACATGATGGCCCTGTCTTTATTCATTTCTTCTTCCTGCACATAAAGGGCTGTGTTCAGTACTGCAAACCAGCACTGTCAAATTTAGGTGTTTAATCGAGTTTTAGAGTGTAACAATGCCTCTCCACTTGTTGCCAATTGGTATGGGTTGGTTGCTTGAACAATTCCCATTAGTAAATAGATTTTATGCGCTCTTACCTTTTGTTACCTTTGTCTTTTTCTTTTTATCATCCTACTATCATTTTTTGGCAGATGAGATTGGGTTTACTTGACAAAATCAATTAATTACTGTTCATGAGTTTGATTGTGTCTTCATATGTTGATTCAAGAGAGCATCTTCTGTTTTCAGAACTTCTGATGATGCCTCTAGTACAGAAGGTGAGTTTTATCCTAGGAGGGACACAACAGACTCATCTGATTGTTCATCTACAAGTAGTTTTGAAGATGAAACCCAGCCTGATCAGCAAACTGAACATTCCAATGGAGAGCCCAAAGCGAATTTCTTTTCAGCTGTAAGCTTCTTTGTTACTACACCAATCGATAATTCCTCAAAAATCTCAGCCGAGATTGCGAATTCTCAGAACAGTGGTGAAATATTGAGTGACCTAGTGCCTGTCAGACAAGGTAAGGTCAACTCTTCATATAGATACTGTCAGTTGACAGAGAGTCTACCTGAGAATAGGAGGCTGCCCAGTGGCCTCACAGGACTTCCTTATGATGATAATCAATTATGCAAAGAGGATAAAGGGTTATATTCTACCGGCCATGGTCTGAAAATGAGGCAAGGAAATATGGATGCTTTTAAGGATGATGCATCATATCTCATTAAAAAAGATGATGATGTGCGTTATTTTAACAATTTTGTTGGTAGTGAGAATTCTTTGGTCAAGGAAGCCTCAAGTGATGGTCAATTTGGAAAAGGCTCCAATTTTGATTTATTTGCACTGCCGCATTGGAGACTTAAGTGGAACAGCAATTTTTTCAGTAGGAACCTTATGTTGATGAGGAATAGTCTTTTTCCCACGATAAGCAGATCCTGTGATGTGGGTAGTTCTGACTGTGAACAACGTATACCTTTCTTTAACTTTTCATATGTTGATGATCCTTTTGAGGTTTGTAATGAGAAGTTGGCTGTCAAGTTTAGATTTGATCCACCCGGGGACCTGAATACTCTGGCAAAGTATAATAGTTGTCAGAAAGCTGAACCTGACGATGGAAGAAACAGTGTCCCAGTCAACAGTTTGAGGGTTTCTCATGCCCAAACCCCTAAGGATTTGAAAAATTACAATGGGATCTCCACCACCGTTTCTGGGGGGAGTAGTTGGGAGAGTATGCTTGATTCTTCTAGATGCTCCAATAGCAGTAGAATTAGAGATGAAGAGCAGACTCAGGAGAACATATTTGAGATGCCACTTGATTTCATCATAGACAAATGCTTACTGCAGGAAATATCACTTCAGTATCCTATCCTCAAAACTTTTGCTCGGTGGTGTTGCTTTAATTTCATAGAGAAAGAAATATCTGTCTTGCTTTTCCCTTTGTTTTTGTTAACGTTTAATTTCACAAAGAAATATCAGCTGTATATTTTCTGATTAAGAAAAACTGTTAGTCTGTAACTCAAATGGAGAAGGGCAAATGGCAATATATGTCTTTCAGATTAGAGATTTTTCTAGATGTGGTATGAATTTAAATTGTGTTCTATTTTATCTCATAACTTATTATTAGATAAATATTGATGCATGCATCATGTCTGTAAACCACTGAAGCACTGCACTTTGTATGAAGAGTTGAGTTAGTAGGGCTTCAGTTGTTCTTTTTGAGTTGGATGACAATTTTCTTTTGCCTTCTTTACCTTAAGCATTTTAGATATAACTATGTAAGCAAGCTAGCTATCAAGTTGCTTGAAGAGGGGTTTGATCTGCAAGAACATTTCTTAGCTTTACGGCGCTACCATTTCATGGAATTAGCCGACTGGGCTGACCTTTTTATAATGTTCCTTTCACGTCATGTATGTCTCTGTACTAACAGGAGGCTGTATCATCTGCAATGATATATTTCAGTCAGTAATCATGTGTCTTACTGCATTTCTTTTGAACATGGAAACAACAGAAATGGTATGTTACAGAGGGAGATCAAAGAGTTGCTGAGATTCAAGGGCTCCTTGAATTATCCATTCAGAGGTCTTCATGTGAATGGGATCCCAATAAAGATAGGCTATTCGTGTTCATGAAAGGACCTGGAATAATGCCTGTGTCAACATCTGCGATTGGTACACTGTTTTGTTGATTTCACAAGTGTGCATTTATTTTCAATCCATTTATTTTTTCATTCAAACTTGGTCCAGTTTAGGGCTTGTATCCTCAGCTATCATTCTTGTTTTGTCCTTGTCTTTTAGTATTTTTCATGCTTGTTTTCATCATTAATTTCTAATATTCCATGCTCTTCATAATCTCAGGTATCCATTCCTTAGATTTTTTAGGTTTGGGCTACGGGGTGAATTGGCCTGTCAGTATTATTTTGACACCTGATGCGTTGAAAATATATTCTGATATATTCAACTTTCTATTACGGTTGAAGGCGGCAAGTTTTTCACTCACTGAAGTATGGTGCTCATTGAAGGTATCTACATCTGCAAAATATATTAGTATGTTTACATGCTTTAATACTTCTGTCTTCACAATTCAACTTTTGTATAAAAAGCATCCAGTCCAGTCTAGGTGCTTGTTTAAACCACAAAAACTTTTGCTCCAAATTTGACTAGCCTAAGTTACAGCCACGCTTAAACTCAAGAAATTATAACACAAAGTTGACTAGTGCTAAATTGAGCATAAATTTCAACAGAATAAATTCCTTAACTGCATTGTTATTTACAATTAGTTCTTGAAAATGGCTCTTAGTGTCAAAAGTCGCAAAATTTCAGTAGAATAAATTCCTTAAGCTAAATTATTACTAGATTTAAGGCTACATATACACTCTTCTTCTATACCTGAGGTTTGCGCTCAAGCTTGAGTGTTTGAATATGTAACAACTAGAAGAGCACTTCATTATAATTTAGCAGGAGTTGCATTTCAACTACTAAGGGTGATTTGGTTGTGGACAAACAAAATGCTATACAGTTTATCCATCTATGCTAAATGGCATTCTCTTTCAGGATCTGGTTAAGTGTCAGAAATTGAGGATCGCAGAGTGTGATGCTGGCCATGTCCACATACTGATGAAGTTGAGGTGCACCAAATATTTCTAGTTTCTCTTACCTTTTTCAGTCACATTGCATTTTCTGTTGTACTCTGCTGCTGTTAGTTGTATTTGAAGAATTTTACAGCAGACACTGCATCAGTCAGTCAACTTTTTAGCATTATCTCTTTGCTCAGCAAAAGTACAAAAAGGTTCACCATATGATTAAGAGTCAGCTGATCTTTGGATGTTTCAATTGCTCAAACATGATAAAATGACTCCTGGCAATCACCATTTAGTTCCCACATAACTTTTTGCAAGACTGGGATGGGCCTTTTACTGATTTTGAGTGGGAAGATTATCATAGTAATTAATCTATGTGTCATATGTAAGATAAAGGATAAACACGCTAAGCTTCTTGTTTTTCTTTCTCTCTTTTTTTTTTTTGTCTGAAGCTTTCATATTCTTTCTTGCCTTGAAAGCTAGGGCAGTAGACTGACCTACAATTATCTTGGATATAATTCACTTTTCGTGCTGAACTTGACTTCTATTAGTTGAGATGGCAATATCTCGAGGGTGGTCCTGTCAAAAAAATAATACTCTGGTTGTTATGAGTCTGGCAACTACTGTGTAAAGCTTTGATGTCAATAAGATGCAACCGACAAAGAGATGTATAACTGTTCTGCTTTCAAGATTGGAGAAAACGAAATGATTAAGAAAAAAAAAAAGTATGTTTTGCTTTCAAGATTTGTGGGTGGAAGGCCAAAAGGAAAAAAAAAAAAAAGTATTTCTGGGTGGAAATGTTGAATTTTCTGGGCTATCTTCTATTAGCTGTTCTCATGCCCGACTATTATGATTTCTGCCATTGTTGTTTTCTAACTTTATCTGTTATCTAAACTTAGGAGAAAAAACATAATTCTTGTATCCATTTTGGTCTGAAGAAATAATTTTTATGTGCATAACATGTGCATTTCTAATTGCTTTTTCCTTCCAATGAAGGCACCAAGTGAATCATTTCGTATCTGCACTCCAGCAATATGTCCATTCACAATTATCCCACATATCATGGTGCAGGTTTCTCCACTCATTGAAGAACAAGGTAATATATTTGAATTAAATAAAATTGATAAAGCCCTCTGGTCTTGATATATACTTGCTACTGACTTTCGCAGGTCAAAGATATGATGGATCTTGAGTTGGTGCATATGGCATATCTGACTGATTCACTGGACATGTATGTTTTGGTTTTGTTTCCTTTCAGATTTTCCTTGAGTTAGTGCATATGGCATTATCTGACTGGTTCACTGGACATGCATATGGCACATCTCTCGTTATGGATCTAGAGCCGGTGCAATGAGATGCTGTCAATAACTGTTTTGGCCTTATTTATCATGTAACGAAGAGCACTTTTTAAACTCAATCGTGAACTTTGCAGATGTTTTCTTTCTGATAAAACACGACCTGTAGCCCGTATCATAGAAAGTATTCTACAGTGTGCTTTAGACTTCCGGTCTTGTCTCACTAAGAGCACATGGGACACTGGACTTGGTAAAGACTCGTTGCAAGATCATACATCTAGAATTAATATATCGCAGGTAATTTTTCATATTCTCCTTTGGAATCTTTGAACACCCTAAGCTGTTTTCCTCTGTTTCTGTGGCCTTCAGTGAAACCAGAACCATGAGCATAACTACTCTTAGATGCACGTACGTTTGGCCCCCTGCCTCCCCAGTGCAAGCACACTCCACAGAGACCAAATCCTCTTCTGCTGACATACAAGAAATGGGTTAAAAAAAGTTGTCTCATTTTGGGTACAGAGTTCACTAGTTCCAAGCATGTAATTGCACAACTGTTATCACCCAACATAAACAAGCTCTGTTGATAGTATTTTATAGTCACTATAATAATGTTTTTAACATTACCGATATCAAATTCAAATTTCCCATTGTGATAGCAATGGAAAATATTTACCTTGCATATGCTCTTGTTTTTTAGGCTTTTAGGATTTTTATCTGCTGTCTGTCGATTGTTAAAAATCCTCAGGACTTAAATGAACAAGTTCCAGTGTTAGGGAGAGTTTTGATGTAAGGATCACATTGAATATTTCTTTTATGACTAGAACATAAATGAACTCATACTTAAACTAGGATGTAATTTCAGACTTCTGATGCCCTCTGCGCCTCGTACCTGCACAAAATTCAATATTCTTAACCACTGTGCCAAACTGCCTGTTAACATGTTAAAGTTAATTCCAGTAATAATCCGTTTGCTGATATGTACAAGTTTTTCTCCTCTCTCACACTTGAGCACCACTGCCAAAAGCCAAGTGTATTATGCTAAATTCTCACAAGGTTTTCTTTTTCCACTTGCATTCCAAAAACTTCTGATATTCCAGTTCTTACTTACATCTAGATGTTTCAACTGTTGATAAGCATGAGTAGGAAGGAAAATATTGCCTGATTGTCATGTTTCTCTTGCAGGTTCTTGCTATCAAACAAAAATTTGAAAAGAATTTACAGGAGTTGCAGTTGTTTTACCTCAGATCTCCCAAACATGGGGGATTTGGACTTCCCAGTTTCTGGGGATACCTGAACTTCAATGATCATTACCTGGGCAGGAATGAATTCGGGCTTTCTGCTTTTGCAATTTAAGTCAGCGCATAGTGTTAATATGAGGTGAAGTTTCAGAGATCAGCGTGGGGCGAATCTTGGGGTGGCATTGTTATCGGAAATGCTGGGAGTCTTCGATCACTTCTTGGTGCCTCAATAACTGTTTGGCTTGATGAGAGGTTTGCTGTCTATCTGTTTGCTTGGTGTGTTCATAATGTGACTCGACGGTCCAATGATTGCCAGCATATACACTGAGTGGCTGTGTCAGCCTAAGTGGAAGTGTGTTTCCAGCAAGAGCGAAGTTAAGTATACATGTATCCAACAGCTGCAGGATGTGAAAATGTTGTACAGCGAAGTATAATATATATATATATATATATATATTCATATGCCTAATATGTTATTCAAGAATCTGATTGCTTGTTTAGGAAGTTTAAAAAAATAGAGAGAGGGAGAGAGAGAGAGGATATGGAATTTTCCCACATGACTCCTCGATCCTCATTTCACAGCATGAAACATCTTAATAGGAAAATTTTGATTGTGATAGTAGTAGGTCACTCCATTGAGAGTGATGGATGGATCTTGGCCTACTCCGGGTGGGAGTGACTGATAGATATCAGCCGTACATCTAAGAAACAGAGATCTTTGTGTTTGATAAATGCTCTTTCCACAGAAAAAGATCTTGTCATTCATGAAGGCCTTATCAACTCAAAATGCTCCCGATGCTGCAGTGTGATAGAATTTGTTATGCATCTATTTTGGGAATGTTGAGGAACTTTGGAGATTTGGGGCAATTTCTATTCGTCCCTAGTGATGAAGGCTTTTCTTCTTTTGATTCTTCGCTCATCAAGCTCTTGATTTCACAGCCAAAATGGTCATTTGAATGGTTCGCATTTTTTGACTCTACTCTTTGGATTATATGGCTGAGCAAGAATTGAATAATGCATTTTTTTAAAAAAAAAATACATCAATTAATACCCAGTCCATTATAACATTGAGAGATGTGTATTGTCAATATGTCATTATGCTACAGACTACCTTTCGTTGCCTTCTTGTCTTCCTTTTAATCAGCCAAACCCGCTATGCCAGTCATGGGGGAAGCAAGTTGTGATATATGGTTCTGTTGCGCTAGATATTTTTATGGTTGATGGAGCTTGGAGAAGTTCTTCGGGGAAGGGGGCTACAATCTGGCTGTGGCTTGAAGTCAATGCCCCACCTCGGCTTTAAGATGCTCATCTAATCCCTATTGTTTCAGTTTTGCATGCCAAAATAACGGCTTTTTGGAGCTATTTAGGTGGCCCAACAACAACGTTATCTTAAAGTTATTACTATTCTCATGAATTTTACCCAAGTGTTTGCTGCTCCTCATGGTTCTTTACCCCTTATCCCTGCCTTGTTATCATGATCTACTGACTATGGTAAGGATGAATGATTTTAGTCACTGGTTAGTGGTGGTTGTGCCTTGAAAGTGTCTACCTCCAGTCCATCACTTTGCTACGACTTTTCTCTGCTAACTTGTTTTCTATTTATGTTTCTGGTTATGGAAAAAAAGAAAAAAAATAGATATAAGTGACTTGATATCATAGAACTAGACACTAGGTACGCAAAATTGGATATCATACTGGATACCTCATCAACAAAACTAGCCATGTAGACAAAGCTAGAAATTGTGTAGACACTTGTTATTCATACACCTCATAAACAGAACTTGGTTTTGGTCTTCCCAAATTCCAGTAATGTGACAGCCAAGAAGAACAGGACAAGCAAAGACATCGCTGAGGCAATGTAATTAAGACCAGACCAGAGGGTTGTCATTATCTTTTGACCACTAACACAACAGGCGTGCATGGGAATGAAATTCAAAAAGGAGAGAAGAAAAGAGAGACGTGTGTGAAGTTTTATTATGTTGTCGTTCCCTTCTTTTTTTCCTTTTTTTTTCTTTTCAAGCAATCGATTTCACTATTAACGTCCGGACCAAAGCTTTAATTGGGGCAAGCTAATATAGATCAAGTCAAATGGACCAATTTTAAGAGACAAAGCTCTCTAAGATTCTGTCTATTTTATTTACAATACTAAAAAATTAGCCCTATTAAAAATGAATATGTTTCACCCCACTTGAACCAAGAAATTGATAATTGCTTTTGTTGTTTAACACTACTTAAAACATGCATTTTCTAATGGCCAAAATTTCAATTGCTAAGCTGTTGAAAATTTCCAATGCATAAAATCGTTGGAAAAAAGAAAATTGTTTTCCAATGCCTGAGCATTGAAAATTTTGAACTAATAAAATAGTACTTTTAGGGTTTTAGTTTTCAATTATCTAGCCGTTAAAACTGTTGGATATTTCAATATTTCAATTTCTAATAACTAGGTCATTGGAAAACACTATTGTTTTACGTTTATATATAAATAAAGGAAATTAATTTTTTTCTATGTATTAAAAATTGAGGGGGAAAACAAAATTTAATTTTCCGACAATTAAGCTGTTGGAAATAATTTTTTATTATTTTCAATGGCTTAAGCCATTGGAAAGGGATATTAGTTGTACAGTGCATTTTTTGTTGTTCATTTTCCAACTACCTGACAATTGAAAATTCAAATTTAAAGCGCCCATCTAGATTGAGCTCAAGACCATTATTTCCTCCTTTTCCTTGATCCCTTTCTTCCTTCTCACAAGCACACACATGCACAAATCATCATATCGGCTGCTTAGAGTCCGTCATTGTTATTTCTTTCGCATAAATTGGTAGATCTGGTGCGGATCTAGCAAACCCAATATATATATTACATTTTATAGTTTATTTTGTGCAATTTTTTTTTTTAGTTTTTGAGATACATTAGTTTTCTGGTAATGAGTGTGATTTTTTACTTGTTCTCATAGTTTGGAGGCTTACCCAGTAATATTCAACATTTGTGGTTCAATTTGAAGGTTAGTTGTGGAAGGATTTATTTTTTCTGTTTATTTTTCATTTTATTTTTTGTGAAATGAGGAAACATCTAAGTAATTTAGGTTGTGAAATGTGTTAAAAGTTGGTGATTTGTTATTGTTGTTGTTAAGAATTGAAGTTGTTAGTTTACCCATTGATATATGCAATTTCTTGAATTTTTTTAATTTTTTAATTTCAAGAATTAAAAGAAAATTTATATCTTGTTAGTTTTAATTACCTTTTTTGATACACTATGATGTATTTGTGTATATACGTATGAAGTAGTTACCCATGAAAAAAATTCTCTATATTTTTTTATTCTAAAAAATATTTTCCAATGAATAGCTTAAGCCATTGAAAATTTCCATCTGTCAAAGCCATTGATAACTTTCAATAGCCTGGGCATTGGAAAACCTTAAAACTGTTAGAGAAAATGCTACAAGGTTAGACCTTTAGAAATTTTCAACTGCTCATATTCCAATAGCTAGTCATTGTTAGTTGGCCGTTGGAAACTTTTTTTTTTTCCAACGTGCCATTTTCCAATTGTTTCATGTTGGAAAATTAGATTTTCCAATATGAGGCTGTTGGAAATGGCTTTTTTTAGTAGTGTGAAACATTAAAGCTTGCTAGCATTAGTGTTACAAATTAGTCCTTTATTTGCTATTGACATGTTAATTGCTAGTATGTCATTCCTTTTTTTGCCTTTTGGCCCATCCCTCATGGCTGCAAGCATATTGGGATGCTTTGCAGCTTTCCCCAAATTTGTAATAAAGCCTGATTAATTATCAACCTTGGAAGCACTTTGCGTAGAGGCAACATAATGCAACGTAGCCTTTATGCCATACTTGTTGACTTTAGCTTTAGCATCTCTATATTCTAGTTCATAAATCTGCCTTGACATGTTTCCATATAAAGTTTTGGTGTCCTATTAACCACTTTGCATGAGGCTTTTCAACTCTTGAAATACACCACGCTCACATTCCCAACACATAACCCATTCCAACCATTTATGTACTAGTACTTGACACAAAAATTTCTTGACCTTAAATGCTAGCCCCTTTTTCAGACTTATTATTAAAATTGTAAATAATTATGAGAAAAGATAGAAAGACTTTGAAATCTTGTTTCTTTATTTTACCTTGAACAACCATTCATGCATGCATCATTTCATGTGTCGGTGTCTTTCAAGAACAGATCTATATAACAAAGTAAAAAGCAAATTAATTATCTAACAAAGTAACAACTAACAAAGAAACCAACAATATTAACTTGCACTGCATTTAAAAATAAATACTATAGAAACATTTTATTGACAATGGAACTCTAGAGCTAAGTGACTTAAAGCAGATGCTAGAGTTGGAAATCAACTTGAAAAAAATATGTTATACTTAATAGCGTCTTGAGAGTAGCATGTATAGTGTTCACGTTATGATGGTTTAAATGTTTATGGGACATAGTGATTATAAGACTTGCAATATCCAAACAACAATTTATCCAAACAATAATTCTATCGAAACAAGCAACAATTTGTCCTGACAATGGCCTCTAAACAGATTGTAATAAATCCATTAAATCAAACCCGTTGTTATTCTTAAATATGATTCAAAGTTATTGAGCTAACCTTTCGAGCTCGTTAGCATGTAATGAAAGTAGGATGATCAATTAATCACATAAACTAATGATTGTTAACTATATGATAATCAGTTGTTTCTACAAACTATTGCTTCTTAACCATACAATATAGAATAAGGAAATTGATTATTAATAATGCTGTAATTAGGGAAGATCACCATTGGATAGCTATTTTCGGCGAGCTCTAACACCAGCAGTCAATCCTCACACCAGCTGACGAAGCCGCCAATCTAGAAGAAGTAAAAATCTAGATAGAGTCATCATTTTTATTGCAACATGCTTGACAGGTGAAAACCATAAGGCAACATAATTCTTTAACCTTTCCAACTCTATCAAACCATTTTGCAAATTTGCCTAAATAACTTGCAAAACCCTAGCCAGAGCAACAATAGCACGATAGTTGCTATGAATAGGAGCAAGCACTTGACGACAATAGACCAAGTAGTGGTGGATGAGGACAAGGTGGAGGACAGTGGTGAATAAATGAAGAAATAAGTTCAAAATGCACCACACCCCGTATACTATATATCATAAAATTGATAACCAATTTGAATCATATAAAAGAAACATCTCTATATCAATTGTGATCTTCTTCAATATTGACAATTTCGCCAGCTATTATAAAGATTTGTGAAGTTCTACACTGGTGCATATGTTTGATTTTATAGTTTGGTGATTGAGTAGTTACATCTCATTGACAAACCATTTACATTAAATGCTAGCTAATTTAGATCTTTTATCATTTTTTTCTATATTAGTGCATAGTTTAATATGATCCTGTTGTTAAATAATGTTTTGTGCATTTGTTGATTGGGTCTCTCTCCATCCATTCAACTACTATGATTAATCTTAGTTTATTGTTTTTGTCATTAGTGAAGAAAAAATTTAATCATACAAGTTACAATTGTTTAATTGAAAAGTGATGATGAATTTTTACTCTATTGCATCTAATGAAACTCTAAAATTGCATTTAATTTATTTTAATTTTTTTTCTAAATATTTTTTACAACATTTTTTAAGATTGTGAAATCGTGTAAGTAAAAAATATGAAGAATTTAAAACTGAAGAATTAATTTGAAAAATAATTAAATAGAGAGGATTATGTTGCAATTTAAAAACAACTTTGTTTAATTTTTTTAAATAAATTCCTATTTGTTGAATTCTTTTTTATATTCATAATCTTAAAAAATGCTTTAAACATATCTTAAAAAATATTTAAAGTACACTAAATCCAATTTCAAAGTTTCATTATATGCAATAAAGTAAAGAGTCCTGCTCATTTTTTAGTACCATAAGATTTTGTTCTAAATTAATTTGGCTTGTAAAAAAAAAGGTATAGATTTGGTTCTTTCTATATTAGTTGTTTTTATCTAATTCTCTCTAGTTTATGATAGAGGTGATAAAATTTGATCTGACTCAAAAACCTAGACTAATCCACCTGAATCTAAACTTGACCTAACAAAAAAAGTTAATAACTTGAACTCGAATCCGATTAAGGTGAAACTTGGAAAAACCTGAAACCCAAATGACCCGAACCCAAATTGGACTAAACCTGAATTGGCTGAACCCGAAATAACCCAAACTCGAAATGACCCAAATCCAAAACTGACCTGACCTAAACTCGAAAAGATCCGAGTGTAAACCTGACAAGACCCAATTTTAACCCAAATCAACATCAAATATATGGTCGGCAAATATTTAAAAATTTATGATTTTTTATTATTGATTATTTATCTAAATTGCACATTAATTATGACCATGCAATTTAAGAAATTCAAAAAGTTCTTCAAATTTTTTTTTTGTTTAGGTATCTTATAGAATTTAAAAATAAATTAAGAAAATAATTTATCTTGGTTTATTTAGGGGTATTCTAGAATTTATTAGTTGATAAGACTTAATAATTTTTAGTATTCTCAAATTTGATAATCTCACTAATAGTGATTAGCTTAATTTAACAATTCTAATCTGAAAGGACTTATTTCAGGATAATCCTATAAAGCTACTAAATCAAACTTTGATTCTTTATAATATGAAGGACTTATTTCAATATCTATCATCGTTAGTTGCATTCAACATAGCAAGGCTAAGCTATATAAAATTTTAATTCAAACTACTAGTAAAACATGCATGAGTTTGAGATGATTTGATTTTACAAAGTTCACATAAGCTCAAGCTCGAATTACTTAAAACATTTTTTCCCATTCAAAATCACAAAAGCCTAAAATCACAAACAATAATCTAAATCCTGAAAGAACATAACAACTCATTCCAATATCAAGTTTTACAACTAAATAAAAACATCTTAATGAAAAAGAGTATGACAACAACATGTCATGTCAAAAGTTTTAAGTAACAAAGCTAATGACAAAGTCAGAAGTGTCTGCTTTCAAATATTTGCATTTGCGAAACTTATGAATTGTCAAAAAGAATGCTAGTTAGTGAAATACCAAACCAAAAATATACATTTGTTTTGTACCTCGTTATAAATTGAGTCATTGCCTAAAAAGCACTAAAAAAACCCAACTACCATAAAGTGATTAGTATTAATCCTACCTTTATACCAAATTAAAATATGCTTCAGAACTGGTTGGCTGCTCCAATTCTACTTCTATGTCATTCAAATGCTTCAAATCATACTCCCTAGCTTCGTTAATTGAGAAACAAAATTAGTAATAACTACAATATATTGAAATAAAAAAAAACTATAAAAGAGAAACCATACTTTCACAACCATACACCCAATTATGAGATATTAGTAAAACCTATACATTGTTAGGGACAAGACAATTCCTATATTTATTAAGAATCTTACCACTCATACTAAAAGTTGATTCTGAAGCAACAGTCGTGATAGGAATACTCAATATGTCTTTTGTCATTTGTGCTATAATTGGATATCGTGTTTCATTTTCTTTCCAAAAAATAAGGACATCTAACTTCAACTCAATTGGCTTTCTAGGCTCATCCAAATAAAGATCAAGTTGTGACTTTAAGTTAAAAGTCCCAATTGTATCTTGGGCAAAATCCTACATCTACATCAACATATCTATCAATTTTGATAGTATCGTACAATATAAAAGAGTACATATTAGCATAATAACAAAAAAAATAATTTACTTACAAGAATATCTAAATTTACTTCTCAACAAGATTATCCACCATCAATTCCAACATCACACGAGTGAGATGAACTACCACTACAAGTCTTATATTCTTTGAAAAAGAAATATAATTGATCCGGAACATCTAACCATTTATAAGCATGAGCTGTATCCAATTTCTCATAGCAATACTTGAGAAAACCTAATTTATATCAAGGATCAAGTACAACTGAAAATGAGAGAACTACTGAAAAATCTTCTCAATACTTCTGAAACTTTTCATTCATTTGTTGTGTTATTTCTCTTATTTGGAAGTCTAGGTTATCCATTGCTTCTAGTATAAAATTTTGCATTATCCATACATTCTCAAGGTACAAATTGGCAGTGAGATACTCAGAACCAAAGAAGAGAATGGTCATTTCATAAAAAGGCTTCAAAATTGTTATGACTTTTACAATTTTATCCCACTCGCTATCACTAGGGCAATGTTCATAACATATATCAATAATTTGTAGCTGAGAAAACATTTGACGATAAAAAAGTGTCCTTTCAAGCATCAAATAAGTGGAATTCCACCATGTAGGTACATCTAGCCACAATGATTTTAAAATGTTTACCCTAACTGCTACAACGCACTAAAAAAACCTAATTCTTCTTGTTTTTGATCTATGGACATATAGAACACTTCTTTTGATTTTTTTATATGCCCAAAAACTACCTTCTACCCATCTTGAACAATGAGATTCAAAATATGAACACTACAACAAATATGAAAATGTTTTTCCCTACAAATCAAAGCATTCTAAAGGTTGAGTTGGGCACACAACAAAGTCTGCATACTAGTCATGTTGCTAGCATTGTTTAAAGTGATGAAAAAAAATTTGCTCTCAATCTTTCATTCTTTCAAAAGGCCAAATATTTTTTCATATAATATGTTATAATTATGAGGTGGCTCAAAATGTTGAAAAGTTAAGACTTTACTCCTTAACTTCTAACCAATGCTCACATAACGTGCAGTGACACAAAAATAACCTTCATCAATCATTGAAATCCATATATCACTAATTAAGCAAATCCTTCCAGAAAGGTTTCCCAAAGAAGATTTACATTATTCCTCTAATTTCTTATGGAAATTAAAAATGTCATTCTTATGGGTGTTTCGATATACATGTTTAACATTTGAGTTCATATATGAATTGTAATCATGCATCTCTTCATATTCAACATAAGAATATGATAGGTCATGCTTGATTGTGATTCTATACTACCACTCTCTACAGGTAGCTTCATCTAACTTCCCATGGAATGATACTTCATTGCTACAATTGCCATTTAGACAACACTGATATTTGGCACTCCTTAATTTTGCAATGCTTGCATTTGGCTATTTTCACTTTATCTTCATATAGCTCTCCATCAATACACTTAAACTCATTCCAAACCTTACACCAAGATCTACTTCGCCCTCTTTTAGCATCATTTGCACTAATAGCATCTTGATTATTGGAGTCATCCCCATTTATGCCAGACATGTCCACTGTTGAATCCATTGTTGTAAAACGAATCAAAATAATTAAACTCAAGTGGAATGAATGCTCTAAAATTGAACTTTGTAATGCATTTTGAATATTTAAAAGCTAAAACTAAAAATTGATTAGTCCAAAGATTAAATTCCTTGCCTAAACATATAATTGTACATGATATTATTAATTTAATTGATGCGTGACTAATCTGAACAAACAAGTAAAAAGAGAAAAAGAAAAGCAATAAAAAAACTTGTTAGTGACTTTTATGAAAAATAAAAAACATTAGTGACTCAGGTGACCGAAATAGAAAGTTAAAGGGCTAAATGAGTATTTTACCAAAAGATGAAAAAGCTTGGTTGGGTCGATGGTTTAGGAATGTGTTGGATCACGGGTTTGTGCTCGGGTTGTCTTCGATTCTCTATTGACGCTGGTAACTTGGAGCAATCGAAGGCTAGACTCCGATGGGGCGGCCACGGTGACCTTGGCTGATGAAAGAACAGCGATCAGCAAGGGGGACCCGACGAATACAAGACAAGACACAACGGGGACTGTGTTTTGATCAAGATTTTGAAAACTCTTTCTCTTCTTTGATTAGCACAAACGGTTGTGGGGGACCTTTGGATCAGGCAGCATGGCTTGTAGGGAAGCAGGGGCAGCAAGCTAGGACAGGAAGCGACGACTGAAGCAGCGACTAAAGCATCGGACAATGGGAATGTAACTTCCAATGGTGGTGGTTGCAGTTGGGGAAGTTTAGGGTTATGGGGGTTGAAGATGGCGAGATAAAAGCCTAAAGTTACAATTTCACCTTTTTTTCTGGCTGGAGCTTATGGTTGCAAATTTCTTTCAGTTTTTCTTGTGATTTCTCTCAAAAGGTGAACCCTATTTATTTTAGGGGAGACATAGATGTAATTAAAAATATTTTGAGAGATTAAATCCCATCCAAATCTAATTTAAAGAGGCTTATATTTGTTAGGATATAATTTGGCAAGAATTCCAGTTTAAGTCCAACAAAACTCTTAGCCTAGTTTTCTAGCCCCCAGTTTTATGCGATTTTTCAATTTAGCCTAATATTTCTAGGATTTGTTGAATTAGCCCATAACTTTATAAGATCATCATATTTTACCTTACAAAATTACCAAATTTACCTCAAACTCTTAAGATTTGACAAATTTGCCCCAAAATTTTGAATTTTGCCTAAAACTTTCTAAAAACCTCCAATTCACACTCAAACTTTTTCATTTTACCAATACTGACCTCAAACAACCTCAAGGGCTCCAAATTAGTGCCTAAATTAAATTAATTCCTATTTTGATCCTAAATAATGATTCTAAATTCTTAAAAAAATTATAACTTGAAATAACAACATAATTTAAATGCATCTGATCCTACCAACTTTTTAAGTTCTAAAGTGATTGAGTTTATAGTTTCATGAATCGAATTTGCAAAGTTTTGAATTAGGTATTTTTATTAAAATAATTATATATTAATATATTTATATCTAGTTAAATTAATTTTTTTTTAGATTATTTTTTATGCCTAGTAATTTTTTAGTTATAAGGTACCTAAATTTTAAAATTTTTGTTTTAATCACTCATAAAAATTACAACATAGGTCTCTAAACTTTTCAAATATTTACATAAAAAATCAAATTCTTTAATTTAAATTTTAGAAAAATGTAAATAAAAAATTTAATTAATTCAATTATTCCAACTTATACACCAATAACCTGATTAGACCTGAATATCAACTCGAATCTGACACAAAACCTAAATAACCCAACCTGAAGTTACCCGAGACTGAAATTGACCCGACCTGAATTAAACCGGAACCCAAATAACCCCGATCTAAACACGACTAGAACCCAAAATCAACCCAAACCAGAATAACCCAAATTGATGCTAACCCTACTAAACCCGAACATTAATGACCTGACTCAAACCCGACCCGACCCGACCCACCCAATTGCCTTTCCTAGTTTGTGATACATTTTGATTTACAAATTCTATGGGTCAACAGCCCCTTGCCATCCTCTGAGTGCTGCGCCCCTCTGCATTACCATCCAACATCTCTAATATTTATTATTGATGTCAAATTGAGACTCTTTATATGAGTAATTGCACAAACCTCTAAAACTAGAAGATGTCAACTCTATTACCTAGGTGGCTGTCTAACTTCCATGATTGACACTGATAAACTTCTTTGAAGATATTTATGGACTCTAATGGTTCTTCTTATACCCAATTCCTTATTTTTGTCTCGTGTTGTACCCAAACAAATGCAATTCCTTATTCTTCATATGTGACTCTACTATAAATATCAAATTGCCTAACTTGGTTATAATCTCATTTCAAAATCACCAAATTTAAATTTATGCAATTCAAACTTCACTAACAATGGTTTTTTCCCACCCCCTTCATGACTTCTTGCTAATCTTCCTCTATCGTCAACCACCACTACATGGTCTCCAATCGATAAGTGCCTCATGGCACTTATCTACTTTATCCTGCTCCTTCTTCTTTATGGACTCTTCCAAAAATTCTTCTGCTGCTGGCTCACGTATAACCGAGGCTACTTTTCAACCTGGTTTTGATGATGTTGGAGCTGTTGAGAAAGGTGTTAGTATTGTTGTTTCTATTTGCCACTGTCACAATCCACTTTTCATTATCAATCTGAGAATAAATTTAAAATATTAATGACTGAAAAAATTACAAGTGGCAATCACTGCATATTGTGAAAGATTTGGCAAAGATAAATATTGGATGTCATGTCAGATGTGGAGTGTTGTTATTTGCCGATACTTGTATGGAACAAGAGAACATTGGTTACCTTGAATGAACTGCATTAGCTTTACATATATTGGATTCATATAGTAATGTGTTGATGATCTTACAGTTAGTTGGAATGTCCTGTTATATATGGAGATGATTAGTGGGTATCATTACTTTGTATCTTAAATGATAGTGGGTATACGATCAATACCTTCAAAATGACTAACTTTTGTAGATATAACAACTGCAATAAGTTTTGGTATGTTTTCATTATGATCCTCATTAAATGTGTTAGCATATTCATTTACTGCTAAAATATTAAGAGAAATGATTAGTAACCATTTTGTAGGGGTATGGTTTTAGCCTAAATCTACGTACCTGAGATCATCAAAGTGTAGATGATGCATGCATGTCTTTTATTGTCTAGTCTCATAGATGATATTAGAAACCCTTATCAGTTTATAGAGGTAATATTTGAGGATGATATGAACATGAAAGCTTGGGTATAATTGCAAGCTTGCATTGCATGAATCTTTAATAATTGGCAATGGTCATGACATTCTTTAGTAGTGATATAAGATGTTTAATCAATTGGTTGATTAATGCTGTGAGTAAATGGCAATGGTGGATCTTTACAATATTCTTAGGTACCCATTGTCTATGTACTCACAGATTTTATGAAGCTAGACATTTAAAAAAAATACTAAGAATATTTCAACGTTATGAAATAATACCAATCATCTAAAGAACTAAACTAAATGTTTTATTCAATACTAAGGAGATTCATTTTATAAACATCTCAAGTTATTTTATAGACTGCTGATTTTATTTAATAAATATTAAATTTCACAGAACTTGAAAGTACATGATCAAACTATCTTTATATCTTTACTTCTAGTAGAGTGTAAATGACACCATTGGTCCAAACTTATAATTATCATTGTAAATTAATTCTCGACCTCTTGTTGCATGTTAGTCTCAAATCTTTACAAAATATTGCATGTTGGTCCCTAAGTATATAGAAGACTAAATTGACATAAAAATCTTATTTATAGAAAATAAAAGTTCATAATTTTAATGGTCCATTAACCATAAAAAATTATGACATAGTTTGATTTTGTTGAAATTCAATTACCAAACAACTTAAATTAAATTTTAAAAATTTTATTGTTTATCATTTACATGAGAGCTAGAGAATTTTGCAAGGCTAGGGACTAATATGAAACAGACTTTGTTGGTTTGAAGTCAATATGTAACAAGAGGAAGGTTAAGGACCATTTTACAGCGGTAATTATAGCTTTGAGACCAATGGTGCATTTTGCCCTACTTCTAGACTTTCAGCTGCCTTTTGTTTTTTTTGGGTACCAGAATCGACAATATGTACTTGCTTGCATTATAGGACTCCAAATTCCAAAATTCAGCCAAAGCGATACCAAATACTCCATGTTTCAAATTTTTTGCTATATTTATTATTTACAGTAATTAATATATGATTTTGGTTTCCAACCTCCTAGTGTATAAATGAAAAATATTTATATATAGACTATAAATGAATGCCTAATATTTCTAAATATTAACTCTATTCCACATTTTTTGAAGTATTTCACTTTTTTTATTTAAATTTGACTTGAACTTATTCATATTATTATCTGTTAGAAAAATTTTAAAAATACATTTAGAAACTATATGTCTTTATTTATTATTTATATATAATTTTTTTTATTTATATATTAAAATGTTAAAAATAAAAAATTATAAATTAATTACTGCAAATAGTGATCATTGCAAAGAATTTGAAAGGAAGGGGTTCTATTTTTTAAATTTTTTTAATAAATAATAATAATAAATATCAAGTTATATTTAAGTTAAAAAAAAGGTGGAATATTTCAATAATACAAGATGTAGGTGGTAATATTTTTTGTTGTTGGGGAGCGGAGAATGGGTTGGACCTGTGACCGAAAGCGTGGATTGTAGCAGTAGCGGTACGGATTAATCTGCAACGGTCCATAATCTTTGTTTAGTTCAACTCTAATTTTTTAGTGGAGAAAAGGACAGAATCTATAACGGTAAAATTTTTGACTTTTTTTTTTCCAGCTCAGAGACAAGTGGAATATGTTCATGAAATTGAAAACAAAATGAAAAGTGAAATTCAGATCTGGCACCGGCATCCGACATAGACCCAATAATAATACCCAGCTCATCTAAAATAAATTGTTGTTTGAAAATTTAGAAATGGCCTACGGTTAGCACCTAGGAAATATGTTTGATGAATCCTTCAGTTTTGCTTTAATTCGGGAAATAACAAGGCTTACTGTTTATAACAAATGTCAATTACAATGATTTGTTGGACTATACAAATTTATAAATTCTAAAGTTTCATAACAATGCAACAATTTGTAACGACCGATAATAGTATGGAAAATGATAAAAAAAAAAAAAAGCCCTCTGCAATTAACATGCTTAAGACATAGAAGATTCAATAATAAAAAAAGCATAAAGATTTCAACAATTGAAAAACTGAAGGTTAAAATATGAAAAACTAACTTTTCATAAAGAAAAATGAAAAATTAAAGTAATGACTATTGTCAAGCAATTGATGAGATGGAAACTTCTGTTTGGACACGTGATTTTGCGCCATCTCTATTTCCTTAAACTTTGTATATATTTGTTTCTGAATATCAAAAAAAGTAAATTATGAAAAACAATCAAACGAATAAAAATTAATTACTTATTTCATTTCTGCGGGATAAATTAAAAAATATCAAACTAATTTTTCAAAAATCTTCTGCATTTTTTTTTTGGTTCATCAAAAATTTTGAGCAATGTTAAAAGAAAAAAAAATCTTCGGTGAATAAAGAATCGCTTACTAAGTGTACGACTCGTTCCGACCTTTTTTTTAAAAAAAAAAAAAACCGCTCAGGAAGCCAACGTGGCTTTTTTTGTTTTTTGGTAGCAACGTGACAAATGTAATCCTCCGGGAAAACAGCAAGAAGAAAACAATAAAAAAACTCCCATACTTCCTTATAAGCGGGCACGTTCTAGGACGCTCGAATGAGAACAAGAAACCGTCACCTTCATTCAGAATCACTCTTTTCAATCCTTCCCCATGTATTTTCTTCATACTTCTTCTGATTTCTGGTTTTGTTTGCTGTTACTAGATCCAAGCTTAGTTCTTGACATCAAGAACCCACTTATGTTGAAGTCTTTTTCAGCCAAAGCTCGGATCTTTTATTTCAAGTTTCACATTTTGGTTGTTTTGCTGACGTTCCAAACTCTTACTCTGCAGATTGTTTTCTTTTGTGGTCAAATATGGGGAGATTTTCAACACCATTTTATGGATTTCTGCTGTTATGCTTAATGGCGGTTGTTTCAGAGGGTGAGTACATCAGGTATAAAGACCCAAAACAACCAGTGGCAGCTAGAGGAAGAGACCTTTTGAGTCGTATGACTCTAGCCGAGAAGATAGGCCAAATGGTTCAGATCGAGCGCGCTTTTGCAACCCCAGATGTAATGAAGAACTATTTCATTGGTACGACAACAATTTCACCCTAAAGCCTCTGCCTTTTAATCTCTTACAAACTGTTTCGTTGGTATAAGAACAGCTTTTTTCCTAAAGCCTTTGGCTTTTGATTTCTTAGAGCGCAGTTAGAAAGCATATTAAGTTGGTGATGGATTGCCATTCAATGGCGGTTCATGTTTTGTGCAGGAAGTGTGTTGAGTGGCGGAGGGAGTGTGCCATTTAAGAAAGCTAGTCCTGAGGCATGGGTAAATATGGTGAATGAGATCCAAAAAGGGGCTCTATCCACTCGTTTAGGGATTCCGATGATCTATGGGATTGATGCTGTTCATGGCCACAACAATGTCTACAATGCGACCATTTTCCCTCACAATGTTGGCCTTGGAGTCACAAGGTTTATAAGTTCCAACATTTCCTCAAAAGGGTTATGTTTTTGCTATTTGATGCTCTCCATTAAATTGAAATGATAACCAATATGGTATTCGAAATTCGAAATGTTGCGAAGAATGGTTCTCATGTTCAAAAGGATAGTCTTGAATCGCCTTGACTAGATTTTTCATGAATCATTTGTTAGTTGTCGTTTCCGAGTTATTCAACTTTCCATTATCTGCAGGGATCCACAGCTTATCAAGAAGATTGGAGATGCTACTGCCCTTGAAGTTAGAGCTACCGGAATCCAATATGCTTTCGCCCCTTGTATTGCAGTAAGTCATTTGTCATGGACATTTTGGCTTCCATTCTAACGGTTTCCACTCCCAAGTTTCTCATTCCTGCTGTCCAACCTCTGTAGGTCTGCAGGGATCCAAGATGGGGACGTTGCTACGAGAGCTATAGTGAGGATCACAAAATTGTGCAGCTAATGACAGAGATTATACCTGGACTACAAGGGGACCTTCCTGCAAACCAAAAGGGTCTTCCCTTTGTTGCTGGAAAGTAAGGCCCATATATTTAACATCTGATGGACTTTGCACTATAAATATTTAGTTCTAGAAGTATTTGTGTTCCTTACTCCACAAGTTCATTCATGGTCATAAAAAATTTTCATCAACCGAGGGATCCTGGGAATGAACAAAAAATTGAAACCTGTTAGTCTGTTCCTGGCACTTTTGCTCCCTGGAGTTACTAAAAAGGTCCATCTTTTTTTGTGCTGTCCATTGAAATTTTCTATTTTGCCTTAGTACACGACCGTTGTGCTTGTGTTCTGCAGTATAGGAAATAGCCACTGTAGCTTAAGCTCTGAATCTGATATGTAGCTTCGGAAATATTAACTGGATATAGGACAAAGGTGGCAGCATGTGCTAAACACTTTGTGGGAGATGGAGGAACAACCAGGGGTATTGATGAGAACAACACCGTGATTAGCATGAAGGACTTGTTTAGCATCCACATGCCAGCGTACCTCGACTCTATAAACAAGGGTGTTGCAACAGTTATGTCGTCCTACTCGAGTATTAACGGGAAGAAGATGCATGCGAGCCGTGATCTAGTGACGGGTTTCCTCAAGAACAAGCTCAAGTTCAGGGTAAAAGAGATCTCTATGACCCTATTTGTTAAAATAAGCTAGATCAAGATAAGGCCACAGAATCAGAATCCTCACATATTTTCTTTTTTGGGCTTGTGGGAACATCAGGGTTTTGTGATATCAGATTGGCAGGGCATTGACAGGATTACAACTCCATGGCATAGTAACTACTCTTACTCCGTTCAAGCTGGAGTTGGTGCTGGAATTGACATGGTAAATTAGGCATTTGCTTGTCAGGTTATACTTCAGCTCTTCATTTCGCCACCAGTTTTATGATGCCAATATATTTTGCAGGTAATGGTGCCTGATGTCTATAAGGAGTTCATTGACGATCTAACCAATCAGGTTAAGCAAAAGATCATCCCCATGAGCAGGATTAATGATGCTGTGAGGAGGATCCTGCGGGTTAAATTTGTCATGGGCCTCTTTGAGAATCCAATTGCTGATCTTAGCTTAGTTGGCCAACTTGGAAGTCAGGTTTGTTGAATCAAGCTCAACCCTAAGAAAGGATGTTTTTTTCTCTCTTTAATATGTTCTTGGAGAGAAGGAAGAGAGAATGATTGATATGCTTTAAACAGGAGCACCGGCAATTAGCCCGGGAAGCTGTTAGGAAATCACTTGTTCTGCTCAAGAATGGAAAATCCTCTCATCAACCACTCCTACCCCTTCCAAAGAAGACAACTAAGATACTGGTTGCTGGAAGCCATGCTGACAATTTGGGATACCAATGTGGAGGCTGGACAATAGAATGGCAGGGCCTTAGCACCAGTGATCTTACAACAGGTACCTTTTGAATTAATCCATGACACATATCTTAGTGGTTTTGTAACAAACTGGAATATTGTTCTAAAAGATAGGATATATTCTGAATTTACTTCCAACTCTCTGTGAATCACTTCTGGTACCAATTACCATAGCTATAGAATCCTGGTGGTAAAACTCCTACAGACTACCTCAAGAGCTCATTTCTCTGATTTCCATTTGAAAAACAGGAACTACTATCCTCAAGGCCATTAAGGACACTGTTGACCCAGCTACACAGGTTATTTTCAACGAGAACCCCGATTCAAACTTCATCAAGTCCAACCAATTCTCCTATGCCATCGTTGTTGTGGGTGAGAAGCCATATGCTGAAATGAAAGGTGACAGCAGCGATCTAACAATACCGGAACCGGGACCAAGCACCATCAACAACGTATGCAGGGCTGTAAAATGCGTGGTGATTGTCATTTCTGGAAGGCCAGTAGTCATCCAGCCCAATCTCTCCGAAATGGAAGCACTCGTGGCAGCCTGGCTTCCAGGGACAGAAGGACAAGGAGTTGCTGATGTCCTGTTTGGTGACTATGGTTTCACTGGCAAGCTTGCAAGGACATGGTTCAAGACCGTCGACCAGCTTCCCATGAATGTTGGAGACCCACACTACGATCCCTTGTTTGCATTTGGATTTGGTCTCACAACCAAGCCTATCAAACAGAACATATAGCCCTAAACAACCTCCAGTAATCTCATCTCTTATTCATAGTATAGAAGAAGCCTGTTGGACCTGACTTTTCTGAAGAGTTATTTAGTGCAGTTGATCAGAAACTCTGTATCAGCTGAGAATTCTTTTATAATGTACATCTTATTTATTGTATCTTAAAGCAAATCTGGAGCGACAGCTTCAATATCTTTAAAGAAGAAAAAAAGGAAGAAAAGTACGTACTTATGCGAGGCATTTATTATATGTTTCATTCATCCAAGTCCAAAGGTTTGAAGTACTTGCCATCCAGGAGATAGGTGCCAATTGCCAGACGAACTGCCCACACATCTTTTGGCTTTCTGGAGATAATCCTGCAGATTATTCATCCAAAACTTTTTCACTACCAAATATAGTGATCATTTTCACCAAGGTTGGTGGCAAAAAATAGGTGGATGTGGTCTGGACGTATTTACCTTCCAACATCTCCAGGCTTGACCAAGCCAGAGTTAACTCTGAGACAAGGAACAGAAGCTGCTGTCTTGATCACTTTGGGGGCTTCAGTAACAATAACTGCCGACCCTATTTCCAGCTTCCACCTTCTTTCACTTGATTCACACTTCACTGCTACTCTCGTGCTTCTTCTCGTTCTTTGAAGGGCATTTGGTTTGAACTGCGAGCTTCCAAGTGAAGATGTCGTCGGGGAAGACAGAGATAACGCCATCAGAATTCTTCACAAACCGAGTGAGAAGAGAACAAGACTACTGGACGGAACTGGAGTTGTGTGCTTCGTTTAGCCGCTCGTTTCAGGCGAGAAAATGGATGAGAGACAACGGCAGTCACCATTTTCTTATAGGGCCCAATCTTCTCGAATTCTTTCTGTTTGAGCCCAATGTTTTTATTTATCTTGATTGAAGCAGCGGGCTGGCGAGGCCGTCGACTGTCCACCTAGGTGCTTATGCACCTTCTAACAGACGTTTAAAAAATATTAAGGAACACTCCTCTTTATCCATTTCTAGTTTGGAAAGTGGAGGATAGGGATGCGAAATTCGAGGAGACAGTCCAAAAAAGAAAAAATTCCCTATAAATCTCCCCAACTTTCATCCCACTAATTAGAAACCTAATTTCCTACGCAAGATTGGAGAGAGACGGCTGGAGTCCGTGTGTGTTTCTCTAAAAGTTGAAAACATAGGCAATTACCGCATGATGGTGTGACTGGTGACTGACCAAAAAAAAGAAGACGGCGGCTCACTTGTGTCTGGTTCTGTGTTTCAGAAATTAATGTTTTAATTGTTTATGTGATATACGTTTGTTTTGTAAATAAGAACACACACACATGAATGTACACACACTTGTTGATTTTATTTATATGATTCTGGTTTACAAAGCACAGAAATATTTATGTATACATCTGGAATTTTATTTGTATTATTCAGGTTCGTACACAAAACACAAAATTACCATTTTTGCATAATCAAATATATTCTGATAGTGGCATACATTCAAATATCAGTTTCATACAATTGGTTGTCAATTTAACATATAAAAAATTCAATTTCATTTATGTATGCTCCTAGATTTTATTTGTATGATTCTGAGTTTGTAAAAAATACAAATATGTATGTATGCTTCTGAGTTTCGTTTGTATGATTCTGAGTTTATAAAAAATACAAATATATTGTTTGGATTTTATTTGTATGATTTTGGGTTTGTAAAAAACATAATATGTGTGTGTGTGTGTGTGTGTGTGTGTGTGTGTTGTATTAGACTATATGTGTTTTGTATTAAACTATATATGTGTGCATAATGTATTAAACTAGAAGTGAATTGTATTAAATTCTTTAGGTTATGTATTAGACTATATGTGAAATAAATTAAACTGAAAGTCAAATGTATCTGTGCGGCAAATTATCACACAAGAAAATGACATTGTAAGTGAATTGTATTAAACTGTGTAGGATATGTATTAAACTGTAAGTGAATTGTATTAATTTATATGGGATGTGTTAAATTGGAAATGTAATGTATTAAACTGTGTAGAATATGTATTAAACTGCCCAGAAAACTTAAAACACTAACCTTAGATACAGAAAATCAATCACAGTTGGAAACTCGTTCAAATCCAGTAGCATATCCTCCAAATAGTATTGGCTCCCCTCTTAAATCCGATATAATAACAATAGAGTGAAAAACAGAGAACAATGAAGAATGCAAAACGAATTTTGGATACAAAGCAACAAATCACTTCCGATCATTAGCGAATTTAGGCGACGGGGGAGCTGCAATTATCTCAACCATCTCGGACTCCGTCGTCGAGACACCACCACCGGCAATTAAAAGATCTAGAGAGAGGGAAGGAGGGAAGGATGGCTATAGTACAGCAGCCATGGTGGAGGCAAACTCTAGAGGATGGAGTATGATGGCGACGAGAATTTGCCAATGGAGAGAACAAAAAAAAAACAAATTTTACAACAGAGGAATGAAGGTTTGTCTGCGAAGATTGTTAGTGAAATACACATAAATCGGAGGAAATAATATAATATTAAAGCTCCACTACTGCTGGGGAAAGGAGACTTTTTAATAAGGCATGAATCAATTTAAATGGGATAATAAATGAAATTTTGAATTTGTCCGATTCTTGATTTCATATCCCTTTTTTTCTCCCAGCAATTTTATCTTTCCTATTTTATCTCCTGCTTTTTAACGGCTTTTTTAACAGAAGTTAAGTGGTGCTTGTACACCTAGGTGTATTTCAGAACTTGCCGCGAGGTGGCTGGCCAGCACCGCCGTCCGCCCAATGGCAATTATCTATATCTATATATATGCTAGAGCACGAGAGAGAGCAGAGATGGTGACAGCTGTCCATCGGTTTGGTTCTAATGACGAGTTTGGTCCTCACTGTTATTTGGTTGTGGCAAGTAGAGCTAATAGTTTTGATAGTTGTCAGATAAGTCATAGATCGTTTGTGGATACCTATCGTCCAATTGGTGGTTTAATTCTAGTGGCAGTCCCCACGTTGTTCCTAGGTGTTGTTTAGGCTCTTGAAGCTACAAAAGTGACAATTATATCCCTATGTAGGAAGTTTGTTGTTTGTTATTTATATAGGTGTTTTTATGGCATCTTTTGATGTTTTAGGTTAGTGGTTGTAGTATCTATATAAGAGAGTTTATAGAGCATTTGTCACTAGGCATTGTTGTGTGTTTGTGATCAATTTTGTATGGTTTTATGTGGATGTTACGGAAAGGATAGGGTAAAATGGCTTTGCACTTTTGTTAATTGGGTTAATGTTCATCATGGTCCATCATATGTCAATTATTTTTTAATGCAAGTCTATGATGCTGGAAGTTGGCACTTTTAGTGCAACTCAGTGAAGTAGAATGAAGAGTCAAATTCTCTTACAAATTTGCAAATGATACTCACACCCATCGTTGCCACATGCCCTTTTTCATTGCCACCTTAGCTGCATGCTTGCAATTTGTCCAAATTAATTTGTGAACTTATCTCTATTGTAATGATTATAAGAACTTCAAATAATTGTTTATTTGAACAACAATTTGCCAATGATCACCCACGAGCCTTGCGCCATTGACTCCTTCTACAATTATTTTCTTTGCAAGAAAATCTAACTTTTATTGTGCTCTGGCCGTTCAAGAGAATTTCCTCAACATATGCTTAAAGAAAAAATATACGTAGGAATTCAAAAAATAGCAATCAGTTTTTTAATACATATATTTTTTAAAAAAATTCCAAAGCAGTATCTCATCAAAAGGTCATTACTACCACAAATATAATAGCTTGCTTCTGATTCTTATGCCAAGTTGGCGGCGAAATGCAGAGAAAAAAGGTGAAAAGAAACAAAGTAAAGGCTAGAATTGAAAACAGCATACTCACGGAATATTAGTCTTATGCTCTTGCCTACAAATCAGTTTCAACAAATCACCAAATGAAAAGAAAATGAAACTAAATACAAATTTTTGAAAAGTTATTCTCGGATGATAGTTTAGTTATTTCTTCAAGGCTGTACACAAATTCTAGTTTTCTTTCACCACACCAGTTTCTTCTTCATAACCATCAAGTTCGTTCAATTTCATATAACAATGATCGATCAATACTAATTCTTGGTCCATCAATACTAATTTTATATAATTTATCTATTTTATCTCTGAAATTCCTTGATATATGTTGGATTGTTTAAAGGTTTTTTTTTTGGTTTTTTTGGATTTATTGGATGCTAGATTAGGAGGAAGACAAAGAATCAAAAGTTCTTCCAAGTGCTTTGGTTAACGCCATTTTGTTCCAGAAATTTTGGAGATAAATTTGGATTTTGATACTTTTAAAATACCTTCAAAATTGTTTTCAAATGCTAATTAACCAAAAACCTTCAACTTAATCAAGTAAACTCTGTAGTTGTGTTAAGAACCAAGTAAACTTAATTTTATTAGTTATTCTGCCGCACTAGCTAAAATGATCTAGCATCTTTCTTGCAAGCAGCATATGGGTCAATTGGGATGTTAGTGTTTCTGAGGTTTAATTTCCTAATCTTCTACTTGTTTCTCCTCGGTTTAAGTTTTACTTAGATTAGTTGAAGCTGTTGAACCTTAAATGGGCTTCAATATGGTAATTTTTTCTCCATCCAGCCAATTAAATATTGTCATGGAAATATCAATTTAGGTGGCATATAACTAAGAATGTGTTTTTAATTATGGTTCACTGTTTTGATTTTCCTATATAGCAACAATAATATTTTATTGTCTTAATTCCAAGCACTTACACGACTGTGACACTAGTTCTTTTTTTAAGTTCATGGCTTACATTTCATAGCTCATGGATGAAGTAACTAATTTAGCAGCTTCAAATATATATTAGTATATAATTAGGTAAAGATTAATGTGTTACTAATCAATTATAACAAAAATATATTAGTGAAATATTTATCTACTATACTTAGTAACTATAAAAATTAGTTACTTATATATTCTCGGCATTGAAATTTTTATTTGTAGCTTCAATATGTAATATGCATTTTTGTCCTCTATTATCACCAACCTTTATATATATATATATATCCCTTTTTATATTCTTCTTTTGTCCTCTGTTGTCACTAGGAACTTTAACAACTCAACTAAAGAAAATAATACTCTCTCCATCTCGCAAAGTTTATCCCTTTAATATTTACACCAATTAATTCATAATTTTTTCTTTTAAAAATTTTTATAGAAATATAAATTTTTTATATGAAAATGGTACCTTAAAGACTCTAGTTTATAAATATAATTTTTTAAAAAAATTATAATACAAAATAATATAAATATATTTAATTCAAATTTTAGTCAAAAAAATGTAAAAATGTCATCTTTTACATACCAGGGGGAGTATGAACAATATGTTTAGACTACCTTTTTTATCTTCCTACATAAACTCTATGCAATAAATTCATAGTGTGTTGGTTTTATTACTGCTACAAGTACTATAGAACTCTTTTGACAAAATAAATCTTTAATACTATCTCTGATCTTTTTGCAGTACCAATAATGTGAAGGAAACTACCCATAGCAAAGCATAAGTAATATCCCTAGTTATTCATTAAAGGAGAAGGGCCGCAGATGGTGGGGACAACTGTCTTTTCTGTGTATGGTTAATGTTGATTTTCACCCTCCTGGTTAGGTTTTTTTTTTTGTTTTAAATGGGCTACTATTTTTGCAATGGAGGCATTTGGGTTTTCATTGTTAAGTAGACACGTGTACACATGTTCTAGGGATAATTCGTAAGGGAGCCTTCCATTGGTTATGTTTTCACAGTTAGGCTGTTGGTCATTAAAAGTTGTCGATAAACAACCATTTGAAAGATTGTTAGACTGTGAAACTATTTTTTCTTTTTTGTCACTATATGTGTTCTTTAGTGGTGGTAATGCCGGCTGGGCTCTTCTTTATTATTTGTTTCTTATTATTCAATGTTGTGTGATGTGAGGTGGATTTGTTTGTACTATGGAGAACTTGGGGGAGTTATGAGATGTTTGGAGTTTGTTTTTTAGGGTAATTAAAATGATGGTATCGGGGAGTTTAAATATTTCCAGTTGAGTCCTTTACTATTGAAACTGAGCAATTTGAGCAGATTCAATTAATTCCCTCCACTGCACAGCGCGGGTGCTCCTCTAGTATATACTAAGTACATAAGTATGATGTTGACATCATAAGGAGTGGTGTCACTACTATATTGACGCTTCCTTTTGGTTGAGGCTTAGTTTGTTCTTTTCAGCCTAAAAAGTGTATAATGTTAGCTTTTGTTCTTCAAGCGTAAAATGTGTCATTTTTGTCACTTTATCCCAATAAACAGAAAAGATGCTTTAAACTTTTGATTTTTGCATTTCAGACCCTAAAGTTGAATGATTTACAATCAAGACTCTAGTTTTGCTTAAATCTTAGATCAAATTGATTGCCAACAACTTTGAAATGTTTCAATTTTTTCATAACTTTGACTTCATTTTGATTTTATAAATTGTTGACACTTTTTTCTATATAAATGTAAGCAGTATGAATAATTTATATCTTCATTGATCATCTTATAACGAAGTGCAGACCAATTATTAGTAGAGTATCTAGCACTGTTAAGAGTATTATATCGTATGCCTTGTTTATATATATTGTAGACTTTATAATAGTTACATCAAATGGTTAACCACCTGTTCTATGAACCCTAAAAGCGAATAAAGTCTTAACCCTACTGAAGCCACCATTTTGAAATGAGCTTCTCTTTGTACGTTCAGGCTAGGAAGTTTAGGCTTCCCTGCCTACCCATTTTTCCATTTTGAAAAAAAAAAATCTCTGTTGCAAATATTATTCTATTGGTTTTCTAAAATGAGAAACGACCAACTTATTAAATTCTTTAAGTGATTCCTTGGCAAATTCTGGTGTACACCTATGTGGATGTACACATAATAGATGCCATTAGTTGAGAGTGTGATTTGTGGGTTGAGTTTTGAAAATATTAATTAGATGGAGTTAAGATTTGTTGAGATAATAATTTGGTAATTTTTTCAATTTTCAATTTTCTTTTATTTATGGCAATCAAGGAGTCAAAGGTCGATCAAATCAAACAGCATAATTCCCAAAACAATTGATTGCCATAAATAACTCTCTTTAGCACATACTTACGATGGTATTAAACAATTTTCCATTTGCAATTTTTTATTAAATGATGTTTGTGTATTTTATATTTTTTTTATTAAATGAGGTTTGTGTATATTTGCCACATGTGTGTTATGGTGTTTAATATGTATTTTGCTATACAAATTATGTATGAAACTGTTGATTTATTGTATTAGTTGGTTGTTTACTATTGTTTTTCCACATTTTCCCTGTGAGTGTTACGATTTTTAATATGTATTTTTCCATCTCAATTATGTATGCTACTGTTATTGATTGTATTATTCATTCCTTTATTTGGTGCCATGTTCAGGTAGTGTTGAAGATCCTTCATTGGAAAGCATCGATTTTGCACTATTCCATAGGCATATCATAGAGAATGGTTTCAAGGCTCGTAGGAATAGAGTTAAAAAATGTAACAATTTCATACAAATCAGTTACAGTTAAATACAATCATACTATAGTTCCACACAAATCAATCATAGTTAAATATGAAAATTTAATAGTTCTATATATATATATATATATAACACATTCAGTACATACCAGTCTCAGTTAAATACAATCATAATACAGTTTCACACAAATTAGTCACAGTTAAATACAATCATATTGTAGTTCCACACAAGTCAGTCACAGTTAAATATGAAAATGTAACAGTTCCATATATACATAACACAATTCAGTACATATCAGTCACAGTTACATACGAATAGTTAACAATTTAATACATAATGTCTTATAACAAAGTAGTCTATTAGGAAATGTAACAGTTCCACACAAATCAGTTACAGTTAAATACAATCATAATACAGTTCCACATAAATCAGTCATAATTAAATACAATCATACTGCAGTTTCACACAAATCAGTCACAGTTAAATATGAAAATGTAACAGTTTCATATATACATAACACAATTCAATATATACCGGTCATAGTTACATACGAACAACCAACAAACAATAATTTAACACATAATGTCTTATAACAAAACAATGTATAAATTTTACATACTTCTCTTTTTCTACCCCGATTCCAACAAATCAGTGATACCCATACAAATTAGGCATACCCAGACAAAAGCCGGACACAACAATTCTTCATACCCCCAAATCTATATATATCCGTGATAAAAACACACAAAATTCATTTTGATATCACCTTTTCTCTTCTTTCATGAATGTTAATTTGTACAATACTAAAACCATTTTGTATGTTTGGCCTCTTTGCGATTTGTGAGCCACCACTGTTTGCTCCAGTCGTATTTCGCACCTTTTTCACACCACCGCAGGATGATTCGCTGAACTTGGTTGGCTCACAATAGAATGCCAATCAAATGACGCCTTCTTGCGCTTCCTTGCTCACCAAATTTTGCTGGAATCGATATCTGAACCACTGCCATTCGTTGTACTTGCTTCCTAAACCATTTTAATCATCTATAATCCGGCTCGTCCATCATTTGGGTATGTGCGGCAGCTCTGTTGTACAATTTTGAAGCCGCTTTGATTGCTCGGGATGGGAAGATGTGAGTTTTTGGGCACAATAAAAAATAGAATAGGAGAATATGATCGGCAACTGGGAAAAAAAAAAAAAAAGAATTGGAGCCAGTAACCCTGGGCTATATATATATAGACACACACACGGAGAGCGAGAAAAGGGGGAACGGCGTGAGTGTGTGTTTGTGCACATAAGTACACAATCTCAGACCTCGATTCCTTGGATCTTATTTGGTAAACCAATAAAGATGCTAGCTGGCTACCCTTATTGGCATCTTGAAATCTAACATACTGAATCCCTAAACATTAAAAAGAGTGACTGTTGAGAAATGGGAATTCCAAATCTATCTTACTACAATAACACAAGATTTATCTGATACAAAGTAAACTCATTTTACAGCCATATAAACCTTATCACAGCTAATAATATTAACTTATTACAATTATTAGAAAATTTTGAAATACTCAGGTCCTTGTTTTTCTTAAAAAATAAAAAATTGAGACAGTTTGCAATGCCATCTCAGTATGTTGACTTCAGAAAAAACTGCATAACTTGGTAGAATTGAACAGGGCCAATAATAGTTCGACAACATGGCACAGCAAAGAAAGGGGTAAAAAGCAAATATAAGAGGAGCCAAAGATGCCCACAAAATGGACCAAGTAGAATTGTGCAGGGCCAAGAATACAAAACCTTTCCTTTACATTTACAAGCTATACAAAATTGCAAGTAAATACTGCACCCAGTAAGATAACGGGAACTCCCTGCCTCTCTGCTCTTTGCTCCTCTTGCTGTGTCTTCGTGTCGTTGCTCACTTCTTTGAATATGTCAAGTATGGATCTTGTGCTACTGTTAAAACGTCTGGCCTATCAGCCTGATTATATGTCAAACATCTACGAATCAAGTCCTGCAATTGCCCGAAGAAAGACAACAAAGTTCTTAGTTCTTACGTTATCAGGCAGCGTGATGGAACCAAGAACAGCATTCCCTGAAAACGTTCAAGCTGTAGATTTTATTGTTTCTTTATGGCAATTCAACATGGACGACATTAACAAAAATGACATCCAAGATGGCTTCTGTTTGAGCAGCGGCTAAATGCACTAATCATAGTGCAGTACAAAAAACCTGTGTGTGCATAGGAAAACGTATAGCTTGGGCTTGTCAGTAACTGCAAGGGTCACCGTATCCTAGCAAATTACATCAGAGGAAAATGTAAAAGTATTGCTCCCATACCATCTTCATGAAAACAAAAATCACCATCTTAGCCATCATCGTACCACACCTTAATCAAACTAAGTTGACATAAAATTCAATTTTAATTGTTACAAGTCATATTGATCCATGCAAAAGCAAAGTGACGATATTTTATGCTTGAGACGCATTTTCTACGTGATTCTCTTGGGAGGGATAGAATGAGATGAAACTTAAAACCATCATAGGTGTCCTCCACTCTCATGGAAAATTGTCATGACAGAGGTGATGATTGAAGATAATTATGAACAGAAAAAGACCCCACAAAGGCCAGTTGCAACTTGGAACTAACCTTTGCCTCATTGGAGACTGCAGGTCTTGACGGAAATTCGACTTTCTTTGCTTTTATGATTGTGTCTTCACGCAGTATCCTTTCTTGAGTCTGGTCATGTCCAAAAGGCCGTCTACCAAAAAGCATTTGGTAAAACAAAACTCCTGCAGACCAAACATCTACCTGTTTACAGGTGGAAAAAAGAAAACTGAATCAAAAATTCAATCTAAGTGACTGAGTGGTCTACTAGTAAAAGAAATGCTACAATGGCAGGCATGACAGCCACTGAGGAATTGGAAGTTGAACAAACACTACAATGAGAGCCCAAAACAACAAAAGATACCAATCTGTACATGAAGGAAAACAACTCCTCGTATTAAATAGATGAGTAAATCAATTAAAAGGAGACAGGGAAAAGAGAAAAAGTGTGATGATGTGACTGACCTTTGATGAAATTAAAGGGGTCTTGCTGAGTTCAAAGCATTCTGGAGGCAAGTACCTGGAATTATGAAAATAAAAGTTACAAGGACTTCACCAAAGTTAAAATAATGCACCAGAAGAATTAAAAGATGGAATGTAGTATAGCAGAGACTCATGAAAGTATGAAACAATCCATAGACTACATAAAGTATGGAGTATTTTATAGGCCACTGAAGAATATGAAAGAAGTTCACAATAAATTTAAGATGTTTACATTCGGAAACAAATTTATCCCAGATGAACCAGTGAAGGTTGGCTCAGATGGTTCTAAGAACTGATCTGAGAGGGAGAGCCTAGATTTTGCTCATAAAAGCTAGCCGAATGAGCCCTTTGCAGCTCAACCAAAAACAGACATACTTCTGTGACAACTGAATAAGCAGTATATTGAATTACCAATATGTCCCAGCTCCCTGCGATGTAAGCTCCATACCCTGGGATCCAACATCATCCTCCACTATTTTACTAAGGCCAAAATCAGTCACTTTTGCAATGCCAAATTCATCAAACAACACATTCCCTGGTTTCAGATCATAATGGATAATCTTCTGAGCTCTTTTGTTTAAGTAGACAAGGCCCTGAAATATTTGAACAATGATTATCCTAGCTTCTTTCTCAGGCAAAACTGGTGTTGCCTTCAATACAGCATCAAGATCTTTCCCTGAGGAATAAAACCACGTATTAAACTAAGCTCTTCATAGTCATTATTTGTCTCAAAAACACTTCGAATATTCTCAACAAGATGAACTTGTCAAGGGACTAACTAAATATACGGTTGAGAAAGCTACCACTGCAATACTCCAACACAGTGCAGAATGTATTCTGGTCGATCTCAAAGATGTCCCACAGCCGAACAATGTGATGATGTATCAAGGTCTTGTGGATGTTGTACTCCCGAATTGCATGACGAATGTAACTCTGCTTCTTTTCCTCACTCCATTGTGCATTCAGACCATGAAGCTTACATGCAACATATCTATGCTCTACCAAGTCATAAGCCTGCCGGAAATTTCTTACTTCAAACACTGCAAAAAGATATATTTTCACGATTGCCAATGTTGGCAAACAAATTTTCTATTTTCTTCTTTTACTCACAACAAAAATCTAGTGTAGAAAATTTCTGAAAAATGAGACAGCAGCATGACAAAAAAATTAATTCCAGACCTTATAGACCTCACTGAAGCCTCCTTTGCCCAGAAGGTTTAAGAGGGCATATCTACTGTTTAGTATCTGAAAATTGTTAAAACGAGAACCATCCTCATCGCGTATGCGTTTCATTTCACGTATGAGTCTTCCTTTCTCTAGTTCATAACGATCTCTCTCCCGCATAATAGTTTCTTCCTCCTACAAATATTCCAGAAGTCCATCAAGATTCTAGAAAGAAGATTAATTCAGCAGTTACCAGTTGAAGCATCATGATACATTCATACAGAGCCATAAATTTTATAATGTTGCACCAAGCGGTTTAATATTTATACTACTCAGAGCATTAGACTAGACCTCGACCAACCATATCTGAAGATACAACTTACACGTTTGATACTAGCAAGACGTGATTTATATATTTCATCTTGGATAAGGATATCTTCTTCTTGTACTCCTGATTCTGCATCGATCCCATCACCTTTATCTTCAAGCAGCAGCAACTTAAGTTAGTAAGGTTATTCATAAAAGAGATAGCTCACTTTCATGTTCCCAGAGTGCCTTTGCAATTTTTTTCCTGACAAAATAAAGGAAAGGAAATGCAAATGCATGCCTAAACTTAGCAGATAGTGTGAAAACAAAATACAGCCAAATGATGATTTCCCACACAATTATTATCACATTACACATCAGTCCCAACTATTTTGGGGCAGTGAAATAAAGTTCATAATGCAAATTGGCCAAAATTAGAAAGTCGTATTAACATACTAAAACCATGCTAAAAGTCAAAGCAGCAGACGCTCTTATGATACATGGCCAGCATAACACAATCCTTTGTAAGGAAATATATGAGTTGGAGCCGTCCAACTTATATCCACTTGGTAACAAAGAATGAAATTTTTTACTCGTTAAAAGAGACAACATAAATATATCTGGTATAAATATATCCCCATTTACCTGGTTGTCGCTTCTTCAATGATTTCCTCTGTCGCTCAACAGCCTCCTTAGCTTCCAACAGCTGTCTCTGCATGAAGAGAAGAGTACAATATCATACACATGGATATTGGTAGACCATCAGTCAAATTCACATTACTTGTTTAAAAGCTGAAACTCAGCAAAATACATATAAACAGCAATGTTAAAGTGAGATCAGAATCACATTGATAATAGATACCGAGGTATCATAGCCCAATTATGCAGCCAGAGCCAAACTAAATGTGTTAAGCAACTCTACCCAAACCAAAATCCAAACAAAATAAGCTGGCACCCACCTAGAAGCTTCAATAGTCCATAATCCTACTATAAACCCCAGAAAATACAGAGCAAAGCACAAATTACCAAATATATGCATAAAAAGCAAAAACTATAAAAGCTATATTCATAAACAATATGCACATGTGTGTAGATGCATATGTACATACATGCGGATGCACAGATAGAAAGACATATTTGGTAATCAAGAAATTTCCTTTAGTGATGCTGGCTAAACATCTAGCACTTATGAAACAAGTAGCTAAGCATGAACTTCAATTATGCTTGAACACAAGAAGAATAGAATAATAAGATGAGGAAATGCTAGAGAGTGTTGTGCCTGAGTGAAATTATGTATTCCTGCAAGTATAACATACCAGATGAGCATTTAGATCTTTAAGTGCTTGTCCATCCTCCCATGTCTCTGAAATGACAGTGCCAGCTCTATATGCAGAATAGAATATCATCAAATTAGTTCACATCACAAAAATATACAATGTGGGGCACTGAAAAACAGTCGTTCCAGTTTATAGATAAAAGCAATTTTTGCTTCCATGAAAACAGCAGAAACAACAGTCAGAACAAGAAGTTCGCGTAAGACTACATGAATATGGTTCATTGACTCACCAAAAAGGAAATATAATAAACCCATAGAAGTCAATCGCATATTTACATGAATGCAGCATTAACGAACCAAAATTAGTTTTTCTCAGAAAATACCTTTTAATTTTTCCAGTTTAATTGGGAATTTTGGCATTATTCACTGGAGTCTCCAAGATATGACATGTTCCATTCCATGATGCGCATGTTGATTTCACAAAAATCAATTTTGTAATGGAACATGACTATAGCAACCATCTCAACTCATCACCGTCTCATGATATTGTTCCATGCAAGTGGAAAACCTATGATGACGATGATTTTGAAATTTAATCTCATTGTTTCCCCCGTAAGGGAGTTGCACCAGGAAGGCCATCCGGCATAAAACTTTGCCACTATGCTATTTTTTTCGCATGGACTTGTACTGGTAACTAGCTCTAAAAAGTTAATTGACATTATAAATTCCAAGCGACCGACGTAGTTGGGATTAAGGTGCAGTATGACGATAATGATGATGATTCACTGGACTCCCCAAGATGTCATCAGCAGAAGCAACAGATTCTTGGTCGAACCAAATGCAGCAATCACAAATGACCGACTTTATGATAAAATTGTAAAACCAAACACCAGAGTCAGACATTTCATGATAAGCTGATTTGATACAGTATGATCTGAGCACAATTGACTTTTCATAAGCATACTCCAAAAGCATGTTAAATCCATCCTTGTTTTAAAACCACTGGGAGGATTTCATACATCCATTGCACATGTCACAAAATAGATATGCTGCTTGGTTCAACAGTCACCAAACAATTTCCCTCCCACAATAGTTGCAACATAGAAATTGTAGCCTAGTTTGCCACAGGGACTGAGAACAAATTAACTAAGTGAACTATGTAGCAACTGTTGTGAAATTTTCAAAAAGATAGAAAAAGCCTAACATGACTTTGGCATCCGTTATGTCAACAATTTTTGTTAAATAACTCCATGTGAATCACCTTGTTAGCAATAGATATAAATAAGAAATCCTTTTCAGAATATCAACAAAAACAAATTAAAAATCAGTATGAATTTTTTTCCTACCTCTCAAACATTCACCTTGTTAACAATAGTAGAAATGAGAAATCCTTTTCAGCATATCAACTAAAAAGAATTAAAAAGTCTATATACCTGATCACTCCAACATTGCCAAGTCTAAAGGACTCCTGACGAACTTTCATCCTAGCTTCTAGTCTCTCAGCTTTGGAAACAGCTATAAGCAGATCAGATATTATCTTCATTCTCTGAACAAGGGAAAGAAAATTTCAATCATAACTGAGACAACAGAAAACTTGGCAACTATTTTTTTGAAAAGCAATCTTACCCTTCTGCCAAATAAAAATAATTACTTTAATATGGAAAAGGATCACATTTTCGTGAAAAGAATTCCTGAAGAAACACAAACAGATTTTTACATCTGACTGATATAATCAACTGACACACATATTACAAATTGCAGTTGAAAGATAACTGACCTTTGGCTTCATTTGTTGTTCATGATCTTTGACCTCCTTCAGTTCCTGTACAGCCCAAAATTTTCAAAAGGAAAAAAAAAAAACTTCGACAACAAATAAATAAGGTTCCAAAAAATGGGTTGAGTGATTGAAGCAAGGAAAAGCCATAAACCCATGTTAACTACCAACCTTTTCCAGTTGACGGCAAAGATTTTGATACTCAGAAGCTTCTTGGTGGCTTTTACATAACTGTTCCTCCAATGTTGCAACTTTGGCACGTAAGGATATAACTTCCTCCTGATTAATTTGACAAACTAGTTACAAATTATATGTGGCATTCCTTAAAAAGTTACCCAGATAGACTAAAATGTAATGAATTGAAATGTAAATCTTTCTTGTTTATACGTCTTTTAACTCAATGTACAATGGAAGAGCAAAACAGAAAAAGACAAAAATGAACGGATACTAGTGAGAGAAATAAAGCACCATAATTAATCATACCTCTAATGAACTGCGGTCGTCATTCTTGATATGCTCTTTGGCCCGACTATCCTACATCATCAAGATACAACGATTATATTAATAATGGACAAAATAAATACATTTTGTTTAACTGTCCACACATATGAAATCTCTTGTAAACTACTATCCACAGGGAGTGCTCAAAACAAACTATTATGATATTCTAGACTTTTATAGGATGAGCACACCATCAAAAAATTCCAAGGATGATATAACTTAACGGAGGAAAAAGGAAGATCTACCTACATAATCAAGATACAAGGGTTGTATCAACAATGGACAAAACAAATACATTTTGTTTAACTGTTCACACATATGAAATCTCTTGAATTACCACCCACAGGGAATGTTTTAAACATCATGATATATTAGACTTTTATAGGATGAGCACAGCATCAAAAAAAACCCCAAGGACGATACAACTCAACAGAGGAAAAAGGAAGATCTATCGCTCTTCTGCCCCTAATCTTCATGGTTTCTGGATATATTGATCAACAAAAAGAATAAAAACCTATCCAACCTCCCCAACAACGTCCATTCATCTCAAAACACGGTGAAGAAGTAAAGTGCAACCATTTCTTATTAATAATGGGAAGTTGAATGCGCTTCATCATTAACTGTTGTTCCCCTCACATACATACAGCAGTAAAGCAAAATTCTTGTATTCAATTCTCTGTTGCTACATCAGAAAACTTTCCATAATCTTGTCCTCCTATATACAGTTCTTGATTTCTCTACTTTTTTATGCTTTCACAATTTTGTGCATCTGCTCATAACTATAATATATTTGAGGACGAGGATGTTTGAATCAGAATAAAGATTGCATGCAAGCCACACCTTGTAAGAGGGATTCTCAAGCTTGCCATTCGATAGTGAACCTGGAGAACCAGATACTTGTGCTCTACTTTGATCATTAGTTCTTGAACCACGACCTCTGCTTGAGGCAGATTGCCCTCTACCACGCCCTTGTTTCTTTCTATTTCCATCAGAACATGCTTTAATCTCTATGGTTTCCACAACCTTTTGCTTCCCATCAGCCACTCCCTGAGTCATTTTAAATCCATATATTAATTGTCATCAATTTCTCAAGGCAACTCCATGTGAAAAAAACCAATTAACTATAAGAGGCAAAAGCTGATCAAACAAGTTCGTGAATGCAAAATCAAAAACATTATTTTCAGGAAATAAAAAAATAACTCCAAATAAAACAGCTCATTAACACCCAGCTGACCTCAACGTGTTCAAAAATAGGTGGTGCATCATCTTCTTGAACTTTCTGCCGCTTCTGAGTGTTTGCTTGTATTAGAAACTCTCCTCCAAGCTGGCATAAGGGGAAAAGAATTTAGATCATGTCTAAAACCCAAGAGTATCCAGAGTCCATCTCTCTTTTCTCACAGTGTTGTCTTAGACTATTTGCTGGTCTTGTCGGCAACCAATCAGTACATTGTTATTCAAACTACATATCCAGCGTAATAAAAAAGCCAGTATGTTTTATTCAAACCACTGTAGTGCAGGAAGCAATTCCCAAATGCAGATCACCATGCACATGTCAGTTTTGAGGGACAACCGAACATTGAAAAGATCGCAGAAACGGTATTAACACTGGGAATTCTAGCGCACACAACCACCGAACATGCACCTTACTGCGGATTCCTGCAATCTAAAATTTTAACCAACTCCTACCATCAAATGCATCAGAAAGTCATGAGTCCTTCCACCAGTTGAAAACAGCTAACGGGGGGCGCTCTCTTTCATTTCCACCGCGCCACAAAAGTTCAAGCAGGGTAACAAACAGCGCCCGCACTCTCTACCTATCTCTTTCTGTCTGTCTGTCTGTCTACAGGCACCCCCCCTCCCCCACACACACACACGAACATATGGCGGACAGAAGAAATGAGGGCGTACCTCGTCATCGGAGTCACTGGAAGTAGAAGGCTCAGGCAACTCCTCAGCGGCAACTGCAAACTTAGCGGTGGTAGAGACAGAGGTCCAAGCAGACTGCTGCTGGAGAGGAGGCTGGGCAGAGGAAGGCTTCCCCACCATGCGCGCTTCAAGCTTTGCAATTTTGGTGGGCAGAGAATGGTCCGACTGGTTCGAAGAATTGGAGGAGAAATGCATAAGCATATCATCCGACATTGCAGCCGAACCAATGTACTCCGACCCGTATTCAGATCATATGCGAAATCTAATCGGTCGGAATCTGGGGGAAACACCAAACAAATGGGGCAATGTGGGTTCTACAGAAACGTAGGAACAGCGAAGCACATATTGAAATGGCAATTTCTGAGAGGGAGAGGGTTAGGGTTTGGGGCCGAGGGAAGTGAGGATTGAAGAAGAGAATCAAGAGAAGTGGGAGGTGAGGGGGAGTTTATTTGTTGTGTTGGTTTGACTCTGCTACTTTTTGGAGGTGTGCACGAGAAGTTTGAAATGGAGGAATGGTTTTGTGTTTGGGATTGTGGTGGTCTTCTTGATTTCTTCCTTTATTTGGGTGGGTTGAGGCAAGAATAATAGGTCAAGGCAAGGATGGAAGGTCAAGGCAGGGATGGATGATGGTTCTTGGGTGATCAAGGAAGCATCGAAGTTTGGGGAGGATTAGTACTTTATTCTTTTTACATTAGTGGTCATATCGTTACCAGAGAAAATTTTAATGGCAAGGTCGATCAAGTAGCGAAACATTAGTGTTTAATTTGGTACTAAACCTGATTTTTCACTAAAATTTTTTATGATACCAATATCCAAAACATAAGCATAATTCTAGCTTGATACCCAATATGTCATTAATGTTACAATTTGGACCAAATATGCCACCAATTGTAAAAGTTGTAGGTTTCAAATCTTATAGTACAAATGTAATTTTTTGCAAACTTCATAAATTTTATGTAATTTACTTTTTTTGTGTGCAAGCCACCACATTCATCACTAGATTCACCATAGTCTCTCTAGAAATAAAGTTCAAATTCATCATCATATTCTAATGCATTTTCTAATCACTTGAATTGAAATCAAACAGGACTCACTTATCCAATTCTAATGCATTTCCAAGTTTCTCTATGTTGTCTTCCAATCACCCAAATTCATCACTACGTACCACTTTGTCAACCTCTCCAGCCAATTTCATTTGATAAAGAATATTAATACATGATTTCTCTCTCATCATCCCCGATTCCTCAATTCCTCACCTGTTTCCTTGATTTCATGCCATTACCGCATAATTCATGCAACTTTCGCAATTCCTCATTCCTCACCTTTCTTCCTTAATTCCTTGCCCGTTGTTAATGGAGTATACACTTTTGACTCACTTGTCCTCACGTTTGATCCCTCGTATGGTGTAGTTCGAGATTTTGATAACCTTGTTACAAATACTAATGTCTGACTCTTCCAGCATCAATTCTATCACCAATTGGTAGATCCAATGGTAAAATTGTATAGAGTTTCTAAAGTTTGTTAAAGGTTACATTAGTATTTTAAGATTTATGAACCAACAACTTTTTATTTTTAATGCTAGGCTTTTAACAATTGGTAACATGTTCAGTCCAAAACAATAATACTAGTGGAACATCTGATCCCAAACTATAATGTTAGTGGTAGTATCGTTAATGGAGAAAACTTTAATGGGAAATTCAGTCTAGGAGTTAAGCATTAGTAGAAAACTTAGATCTTTTACCTTATCAATCTGGTCAAACTTTTAAAACGTGTGCCTTAATGGGCACAATGGGTGTCTTAAATTAAAAAAAAATTAGAAAATTGAGTCCTAAAAGTAGTAGTCTCAATTTTGTTGAGTTTTTTTATTTAAAAAATATATATTTTTGATCCGCAATTTCAATTTTTTTTTTCCATTTAAAGCACCAATAACCTAATGATAATAAATTACAACTTTGAAAGTTTAATCGGATAATGAGTATTAAAAAAAGTACAACGTTGATTGGCATACTTGTCATAGGTTAAGGAACATTTTGAAATTTAAGTATTTTCTTAGTTAAAGTTTGGATGTTTTTGCAATATAATTGCTCCTAGCAATTAAGGGTACATATCTATTATTGTAAGCAGAATATTGGTTTTTTTTTTAAGGACAGTACCACCATACCATAAGACTTTATTTACAGAAGAATGTTAAGGGACATTGACAAGACTCTTGGTTATTTCTAGTTTCCTCTAAATAGAATTCATTAACTGATTACCACATTATCTGATAAAGTATAAGAAAGAATTACTTGAATAGAACAATAACTAAACATAACTCAAGTAAGAAGTTGCCTAATTGTAACAAATAATACACGTTAGACTTTTCCATAACATACATAAGAAGTTTAGGAGCTAGTTTAGAATTTTAAATTAAATGGGCTGAAAGATATTTATTGGCAAGTTAATTGTATCTGTGGCCCCTAACTTTTTATTATTGTACCATTTTGGACCCCAACCTCAATTTCTTGTATAGAAAATCCTTATCCTCATTAAATTGTTCCATTTTTTACCTTTTGTAAACGGTAACTATTAATATGAACAGAAAACGCTGGCATGGTCGATCAACCATGATGACACAATCACCTTAAAAGAAGCTCCCACATCAGTAATAACTAGATGTTTTCCCAACAAATCTAACTTCCATCTTCTATTACTTTCTGAAACCAATTAATTCTCTCACCCACCAATCAGGCAATTTCATCCCATAAATTGTATAAAGGCAGAACAAAACTTGATATCTGACCTTGGTATTTGATAATCGCATTGAAGAATGGGATCCTTGCAGGCAAAAAGTCCAAGGCTTTATTTGTGCGGAACACTGGCAACGATCATCATGGCATAGACAAAAGCTAACTGAGGTTGAAGGTTCCTTACATGATGCTACAATTTGGGGATGGGAATGACTTCATAAGAACTCTAAAACTGGGTTCCTTTTTGAAATTTTGAATAACTCATATGACAATGATTTTTTGTCAATTTATAGGTTTTTAAGAATTGTGGCTTCTTTAACTGGTACAATCCACTTGTTTCTAATTGGATAAGAGATGTTGTTGGAGGATTGTTGAGGTGATTTGAAGGCTAAAAGAACAGTTAAAAGAAAATAATGCCAAGATGAGGCAATTAAAGCTTTGGTTGTTTATGCTTATCATGGTGGTTTTATTGGGCCTATCAATCCAGTACAATGGATGCAAATAATGTTTTGTGGGGCAATAGGTGTGTGGCTGATGTTAAGGAGGGCATGTTTTTTGGTATGGTAGTTCCATTTTGGATAGCCTATGGTGGGGGTTTTATGTGGAAGGGTTTAGTTGGCTTGTGTACATATAACCCATGTGCCCCTATTTGTTGTGTAAATGGAATGGATTGGTCATTCCATTTTGGACCCTACGATATAATTTTTTGTTCTATTTTGGGCCCTAGGTTTTAACTTTATGTAATATAGACATCTTCATCATAAGACTTATGTTCTAATATGAACTCATAACTTTAAAATGTTGATCTATTTATGCTCCTAGTTTTTTTGTAATTTGATCCACTTATATCTTGCTTTGTGAACATGTGCCTAATGCTTCTGTTGCTAGATTTTGGAGTTTATAAGCAATTGACACTTATAGCAAGTGATTGCACTAAGTCCATGAAGAAACACTTAATACAATACTATTAAGTGCAAGATATGTCTATCATTTTACCCATATTTTATGTACTTCATATAAATAATTGCTTGAATTTAGTGTCTTTATAGTGTTATTCTTATTCTTTTATAGGCAAATGTGATTGGAGCAAAAGAGAGATAACTTACAAGCCATTTTTAGACTTTTCTTTGGCAGATTCAGGCTTAGGTAAAAAAAAAAAAATGTAGCATTTCTTTTCAACTTCGCGTCAGTTCTTGAATCATCTCAATCAAACACATACATAAAGTTATACTCAAAATACTGAAAGGTGCCAATGTTGACGAGTACTGGTGCTATAGAGCCGGGAATGGCACCACAAAACCGAGACATGCTCTTTTTATTAAAAGTATCAACCAACAATCTCGTAAATGGATCTCCTTTGACCCCAAACCCTCAAGACTCCTTTTTTGGCTAGTTTTCTTAGGGGTTTCATGGATTAAAGATGTAAGAAACCAATTTCATAAAAATTCTTGCTTGGATTAGAGTGAGAGCTATTCTATAACATGAATTTTTACTTTGATTTGGTTCTCCTAACCTTAACTCCTCTTTACTTTTAATTTGAGATTTTTATAAATATGTGTAGATTTGTTGTTTCTATGAATGTTATGAACTATTTAAGATGATTTGATACTTGTTAATACATAACTCATTGATTATTTCTATGATTTGTCAGCTCTCCTAGCTTGTGCTTGATTGTGCTTTTCATTTGGTAGCTACTTATGTTGAACAACTTGCTAGACTTAGGAAGTTACTCGGGAGAGTTTTCCTAGATTGGAAGAGGGTTAATGGAGCAAGGATAATGGTATATTCGGGAGAATCATCGTTTCTTTGAAACTTTAAAGGAGAACCTGAGCTTAAGGGTTTTGAGAACAACCAAATATGATGGGGATATCTAACGGGGTTCTAAGAGGCTCATCAGCCCTACCTTGGGATAAGAGAGTTGATACTTTAAAGTTTTTTGACATACAACTATCATGAAGTACGATTTAAGTTAAGTAGAAACTTCTGCCAGAACTATTTCTATGCACTAGTCCATTTAGAAAACACTTATAAGAAACCTTGTAAATATATATTTAGGATAATTGTTATGTTTGTTTGATTTGGTGGTTCAATGATCCACAATTTTAATGGTTTAGCTTCTTATTTCTTATTTCCATTATTTGTTTGTCCTAGCTTAAGTTGAGGTCACCATACATTAGTACTTGGAAGAATTCTATGCCATACAATTTCTTAAAGGATTGACACTTAATTCACCCCTATTGCAATTGACACCATACACTTGCGTGTGAAATTAGAGTTAAAGTTGAAAAAAAAAATTTATAAACTTTTATATCGTGACAATGTTTTTTGGCACTATTGCTAGGGAATTGTTAAAGAATTCCATTAATATCATTGTGGTAGTCTTGCTTTAGACTAAAGTTATGCTTGTTACTTGTATATATTCTTTTTCTTTTCTTTTGTTTTAGTAATTTTAGCTTTATTTCTTAACTACTTTTCTTAGATTGTAATACAAGTGGTGGAACGAGTTCTTAATTTTTTAGGCAAATTTAAAGCAAAGTTATTATAAGTTCCAAGATACACACACCACTCGTTTTCCTTCAAATTAGCCAAAACTTATTTGCAACAGGTTTTTGCTCTTCTTTTTGAAAATCATCTTTGTAAGTGTTTTAACTTATGCTTCATAGAGATATCTTCAAATTCATGCTTTGAGAAATCTTAGCTTAAATTATAATTTTTTTTTATTTTTATGGAGTGTTAAGATGGATTCTTCCTTGGTGGATGGATATACCTTGTATGTTAGAAAAGTTATTTTGGTTTTAACTTCTTAATTTATATGAATATATATAGTTTGATGTTATGGATTCTAGGAAGAGTAAAAAATATTGCGTGATTGCCTTTAGGTTGGACTACCATTTAGATATGAAGAATATCATCGTTTATCTTTATTGGTATCTTTATACTTGGGTTGTTTGAAATGGAAGGTTGGAAATATGTTATTGCCTTAATGTTTTATGAATTCTTGGTGGTTTAGTATGAATTATGTTTTGAGGAATGTGCCTATATCTCGTGTTTTTTTTCTCTTGATTTTCTTTGTAATTAAAAATCTACATAAAAGTCATTAAGGAGTTATTTCATCCACCATTTTTTTTCCACTATAGTCCGCAAAGCTACTTACCATCTCCATCACCATTCCATCACCACTAGCCCAAGTTTGGAGGAGTAGTTGGAGGTGAGAGTACCTCACTTCCTTGGTAAGGTTTCTTTTTTTCTTCTTTATTTGTAAATATTGATGACAATGTTTATTTTAAGTTTTAAGGAAGTAATCCTACTTGAAGATTTTGTTAGGATGTTTGCTTTTGTTTTACTTTTTGTTGTTTACTTAAGTTGTAAGTAGTTGTGTTTTGTTACATTTTAGTAGTGAGTTAAATTTTAGATGTGTTGTAATTTTTTTTTTTTAAGTTTTAGGTAGTTATGGTTAACTACATTTTAGTAGTAAGTTAAATTTTGGATAGTTTTGTAATTTTTTTTCTTCTTTTCCTTTTAAGTTTTCATATTCTTTATTTTTTTTGTTTTGATTGTCTGTATATAGTTTTATATAAACAGATAACTTATTCATTCTTTATTTATTTTATGTTGTATTATGTTTAAGTTCAAGCTAATGAGAGAAGATGATATGTATTACTATGTTTTTCATCTTGGATGATTTACACAATTTGAGGTCTTATTAAGTTCATATTTCTCTCACTATATATTTTACACATTACTAATATGCTTAGCTTAGTGGTTGATTTGAATGAAGTATTTATTAATCATTGGACTATAAAACTTTGCCTTCTCTAATATTTGTTTGACTATTACTTGAAGTAGGTGTTAGCAGTTATCTTAAGGAGTCATTTGAAGTCTTAATTAATTGAATAATTGATACTGTGCTTAAAAGATTAATATTTTTTTATCTCTTTGCTCCAATATTTCAACTCACTTAGTAATCGAGGGTCTTTACCTAAAGCAAGAGTCGATCCTCGTGTAAAACGTTGACTTGAAATATGAGCATATAAAGCACTTTGAGTACGTAGTTACTTAGTAATTGAGAGTCTTTTCCTAAGGCAAGAGTTGACTTTCATGTAAAAAGGTAAAAAACAACTTAAAAAAGAATAATGATTAAAGAATATGTGTACAAAAAAAAAAGGAAAACTAAGAAGAAAAAAAAATAATTCAAGTAAAGGAAGTGTGGAAATGTAAGGCCCTTTTGACTCTACTTGTTAAGTTTTTTTCACTTATCAAGTCATATGAAAAATAAATTTTAGAGTTGGACTACTTAATGTTAAGCTTCGTATGAAATAGTTAATTTATTAACATTTACTATTTTGAGTAGCACTAGTCTAATTAGATTTGGTTTAGCAGACACTTTTACATGGAAGAGTATGAAATTGATAAGAAATCGATTGAACTGAGAGTTCGAACAAAAAATATGGAAGAATCACTATGATCACTGTATTGTTTTAATTCTTAAGGCTTGAAATCCACTATAACTAATGCAATTAACTTTTATAATTTGATACATAATTTGTATAGGTTCAGTCGTTATTCTTCATTTAGTTATTTTGTATGTTTATGTTGTTAGCATAACTTGTATGTTTAGATGAACTTGTATGATAAGATAGGTTAGGTTGATTCATTCATTTGTTTGTTCTTTACATAATTAGTTATTCATTATTCTTCTCTTGCTTGGGACAAGCAAAGTAATAAGTTTAAGGGTATGTTAACTGCATGATATGTCTATCATTTTACCCTTATTTGTGTATTTCATAGCAATAATTACTTGAATTTAGTGTTTTTCTAGTATTATTTTTATGTTTTTACAAGTGAATGAAATTGGAGCAAAAGAGTGGTAATTTGCAAGCCATTTTTGGACTTTTTCTTGACAGATTTAGGCTTGGATGAAAGAAAAAAGTGTTAGCCTTTTTTCTTATCTTTGTGTAGGTTCTTGAATTGTCTCAATCAAACACCTGTGTACAAAATTATGCTCAAAATACTGAAGAGTATAAATGCTAATGAGTACTAGAGCTGTAGCATCGGGAGTGGCATCGTGGCATTGAGACATGCTCTGTTTATAAAAATTCTTGACCAGTAGTCGTGTAAATGGATCTCATTGGACCCCAACCCTCTAAACTCATTTTTTAGCTGGTTTTCTTAAAGTTTTCATGGATTAAGGAGGTAGGAAACCAATTTTATTAAGATCCTTGCTTGGATTGAAGTGAGAGCCCTTATACAACATGAATTTTTTTCTTGGATTTAGTTCTCCTAACCCTAATTTCTCTTTTCTTTTAATTTAAGACTTTTGTAAATATGTGTAAATTTTTTGTTTCTATAAATGTTGTGAACCATTTAAGATGATTTAATGCTTATTAATACATAACTCATTGATTATTTCAATGATTTGTTAGTTTTGGTAGCTTGTGTTTGAATGTGTTCTTTATTTGGTGACCACTTGTGTTGAACAACTTGCTAGACTTAGAAAATCACTTGGGTGAGTTTTCCTAGGTTGGAAGAGGGCTAATGGAGCATGGGTAATGGTAGATTTGAGAGAATCATCATTTCTATGGGATCTTAGAGGAGAACTTGAGCTTAAGGATTCCTAGGACAACCAGATATGATAGGGAAATTGAATGAGGTTTTAAGAAGCTAATCAGCCTTGCCTTGAGAGAGAATAATTGATACTTTAAAGTTTTTTAACCTACAACTATTATGAAGTATGATTTGAGTTAGGTAGAAACTTGTGTCAAAGCTATGTCTATGAATCAACTCATCTGGATAACACTTCTTAGAAACCTTGTAAATATGTATTTAAGATAATTGTTATATTTGTTTAGTTTTGTGGTTTGGTAATCCACAGTTTTAATAATTTAGCTTCTTATTTTTATTTTCATTATTTATTTACCCTAACTTAAGTTAAGGTCACCATACATTGGTACTTGATAGAATTCTTTGCCATACAATTCATTATGGGATCGATACCTAACTCCCCGCTGCTACAATTGACACCGTACACTTATAAGTGAGATTGGAGTTAAGGTTGAAAAAGTTTTTTATAAATTTTTTGTCTTGTGACAAAGTTTATAGAGCCTGTGGTGGGGGTTTTATGTAGAAGGGTTTAGTTGGCCTATGAGCATAAAAACCATGTGCCTTTGTCTATTATGTAGATGTAATAGATTAGTTGTTCCATTTTGGACCCTAGGCTATAATTTTTTATTCCATTTCAGGGTCTAAACTTTAACTTTATGTAATACAGATGCCCCTGTCGTAATTTTTATGTTTCAATATGAACTTATAACTTTAAAATGTTGTTCTATTTATGCTCCTAGTTTTTTGTAATTTAATCCATTTATACCCATTACTTTGTGAACATGTGTTTAATGCTTCTATTGCTAAATTTTGGAGTTCATAAGCAATTGACACTTACAGCAAGTGACTGCACTAAATCTATGATAAAACACTTAATACAATATCTACATGAAGGAAGAATATCACGACAAAATATATTTCTGTTAAATTACCAATCATGTAAGACAATTTTGGGTTCAAAAAACGTTATTATGATCTTGGCCACAGATATGGACAAGAGAATTAAATCCTAAACTTAAGTATAGTTCTTGCACAAGAACTTGGCCACACTAACTTAAGTCACAAAAACTTATATCTGCCTTAATCCTGCATCTATGTATATATACAAGATAGTTGATCATTACAGCCTAAAAAAAAAATTGAAAATGTCCAATAACTTCAAATGGGTATAATTTTTTTTGGACAGTCTCTTCTTCGTTTCACCTAACTTGCAATATTCTCATTCGTTTGGATGAATCTAGAAAGTAGAGGCAGGTAACTTGGTTATGACTTAGCCTTATCTCTAGTCTAGTCCACAATTACAACATGGGTTTGTTTTTATTGTGGTTGGTTTGATGTATATCGTTTATTGACTTATAGTGAAAACATAAAATAGTTAAAGTCCATTTTGCATAGGAAATTAAGAGAAACAGAAAACTAATTTTTTGCACCTAAAGCTTCGTCCTTTTATTAGTTAATGAGCCAGGTTCCTCATAACATGCATTCTTACTTTTGGTGGAATTTTTATAAGTGGTCTTCATATGACCAGCTATTTCCAAATGCTGTAGTGCATCCAAATTTCAAAACTTCTCATCTTAGTTGAATTGTCACCCTTTCCAATCTCTCTTATTTTCTTCTTCTGCTTTTTGCCTTTCTTAATCATGCCTAGTTTAGGGTTTGATTAAGTTATGATGTTCATTTGCCCACTGGTTCATACTTGTAAGAAGGTTGATAACATATACATATGTCATTGCACTTGTTTTTGTTCCATACCATGAATGCATATAATCTTCAATCATCCCTCTATTATACAAAATTACAAAACATGCATGTGAGCAAGGGATTCCACTCAATTGCTACTTTCTATAGCTATACGTGTACTGTAATATATCTACAACAAATTAACCATTGGACATTGTCATTTGACATTGTGCTCCACCAGAACCCAATAGGATACACATGCTAGCTAGCCTTATACATAGATTTGTTCCACTTCCCCACAATCTTTAAACAAAGCATTCCTTTATAATTTTCCATAGCTTTCATTTTATTGGCAATTATGACCATTAACTTGCACCTTATGATCTTTAGCATAGTTAGAATAAGTTTATCCCTTGCATATTGGATTAAACCATTGAAATACTTATATATTTTATTAAGGAGCATATCACATTTACAATATTCCCTGAAATATACCCTCATCTAGTGGGCTAGTCGAATTTCACTCAACCATTTCCATGCAGCCTCATCTATCCCCTAAATCCTCTTCATGACCTTGCTAAATTGTGCAACATGTGTGCTTTTATAGCAAACCTCACTAAGTCTGTCAACACATCCCTATAGAATTTTCCTTTGAAATTATTGTGCAAATACCTAACATAGAACTTATGTTCCATATCAAGGAATAAGTCCTCAATTGCTAAAATCAAACCTTGAAAGGTATCCCATTATATTGTCGATATTATGCATAAACCATAATACTAAACAAACAATAAATTTTGAATAAAACATACGGTGACTAGTCTTTTGCCTATCTAAAGTAAATGTCCAATCTTTGAAGTTCTCTATGTTAATTCCTAACTTATCATCTAAGAGCAACAAGAACCAATGTCATAAATCCTAGGATTTTACTGTCATTCTAGTATATGTTATAGGCCAAATACAATCATTTGTATCTATCCCCACTACAGCAAACAGCTACCCTCCATACATTCTTTTCAAAAAGCACCCATTAATGTTTATAACAGACTTATATCTTGCTAGAAAAACCTTGCTTACATGCCTTAATTCAAATGAATACCCTCTGGAAGACCAAGTTATCTAACTGCAACATAAACATTGTTTCGAGATTTGTTCTTATTAGTTTACCACCATAATCAGCTAACTTAGCAAACTGCTTGCTTTCATCACCTCTTATTCTTTCAAGTGCTAACTGTTTCCCTCTCCAAACTTTAGTCCTTGGTACATTAAGGTTATAGTACCTTTTAATTTGACCCTTCAATATTGTTATTGAAATATTAGGGTTGAATCTTATATTCTCCAAGTAAGCCTCTATAATCCACTGATAAAAGTTATTCTTTGTCTTGAAGATGTTAAAACAACTATGCAGACCATTATATGTCTTAATCTGCACCATCCCATTTGTTGTATATGTGCCTCATTCTTTCATTCTTTATAATCCTTGCATCACATTTTGATTTAACAGCATAAGTCCTTATTGATTTTTTTAACAACTCGCATGAGTTAAATGATTGATTCATCCTAAATTTAGGGTCATTCATGTCTCTTAACTTATTAAAAACAAGTTACCTTGGTCATTCTTCTTTACTATTAGAATGCATGCTATGTAAGTCATCAGACACCACTGACACATTAGATCCTATTTCATAAATATACCTCATACATGTATTTTTTGTCTTTTTATGTGTCCACATTAGCTGCTTTTTTCCTTACATCTCCACCTTCATTTCCATCCCTTCCTTTAGCCCTATTTGTTGCATTTTTCCCTTTACCAGGAACTTTAATCACCTTCCTATTTGCCTTTCTACTTCTAATTGACTGGTTAATTTTCACTTTCAAATATAATGCATTATCATCATTCTCAAACTCATTATCTAATTTATCAAAGTCTATGGAGGAGCTTCCCTCATCATCTTCATGTTTGTATCCTTCATCTTCAATACTCTCTTCATTACTAACTTCATGACCACCAACAATTTCTTCATTACTATCTTCATGACTAATAACATGTTCTTTTTCATTTTCTTTTTCATTTTCTTCTTCACAACTATCTTTATTTCCAACAGTCTCAAAATCCTTACTAACAACCTCATTATCACAATGCGCTATACTTTGCTCAAGTTTTAATACCCTCTCCACGACCTCTTTTAAATTACCTACCACTCTATCCACTTCCTCTTCACCAGCCACATCATGCTACTCTTCCTCAGGTACGTTTGACCATATTTGACCCAAAACCCTTCATTACCTATGGCAGACATTTTCTTGCACCCATTGCATGAATTTTTGCTTAAATATGCTTTAATCTCCAATTTCCTAGACTAAATATTAATATCATCATCCTCTAAAATTGCTTTTATTGCCATTTTTTAGGACTAATCATTTCTTTCATTTTTCCCAAAAAAGCCATTTCATCATTCAAAATCTTTTGTTTAGTCTTTTGCACAATGTATAATTCAATCAAAGTATTCTTAGGCAAACAAATCATCAACATATTCATCACATCATCTTCATCTTTTAAGATTAGTAACCCATCCATCCCAGGATACCTCCAAAAGCAGTCCATGTAGCTCAAATATCTTAATTCTTGAACCATTTTGTCTATCTTCACTAGACTAAACCTATCCATGTTACAATAATCCCAGCAATTGACATCCCCACCAATGCATGCTTTGAATAGCAAAAACTCTCATGCCACATCTTTGTTGTGAAGTATCCATCACCATAAGCTGTAAAAGCAAGTTTGTATTTATGTTAAATAACATTATATAAATGGCAAAACTAGGACATTTCCCAATTTTTAACTCTTTCACACATTCTTTCCACTTATACCCTTTCCACTGTGACAACAGTGTCATTTTTTTATGCCATAGTGTTCTTGACCAACCTAAATGGTCTTTCTATCATATACATAAAAGACACAAGCTACACACACCACACATACACACATATTACTACCCAACACCCCCCACCTATATGTCTTCAATAGAAATCCATGTTCAACTATAAAATAATGTACAACACTCAATCATAAAGGTGAAAACACTTACCATAGGTTGAACACTCTTTAGTTACATCCCTTTTCACTTTCCCCACCACCATTGCTTCCTAATTCCTGATTTTGACACTTTGCCATATGATTCTAACTCTTTCAGTGCAATTCCTTTCCCAATGCTACAATCTCCTTCTGCTTTTGTCTTCCTCTCTGATATCCTAACTTTCTTTCTTTGCCTTTCTTGCTCCTCTACTTCACTTTATATGAGAAACAAAAAATTCCAAAAGAATCCCTCTTATTCTTTTTTTTTTTTCCCTAGATTTTCCGTTAAGCATATACGTTCACCAATAGTGGGTTCATGTGGAAGTTTATTTTGAGGTTATTGTTCCACCGTGGCTAATCACTCATGCTAGTTTGTCACAGTGGCATTTTCCATTCATATTAATGGTCACTATACATGAAAGGTCCAAAATGGAATAATTTAACGAGGTTAGGGATTTTGCAATTTAAGAAATTAAGATTGGGGTCCAAAGTGTAAAGGTGAGCATTATTTGGATAAAACCTAAAAAATCAAAAAGATCAATTACATTCAGATAAAATTGTTCAGTTTCTTTTTTAACTCGGCCAGTTTGGATCAAAATCGAATTTTATATTCGGTTATCGGATCAATTATTGGATTATAAACTTAAAAATGAATAGACTTAATAGTAATAAATATTTTACCATTATCCATAATGACCTTACATATATAGAATTATTTCCTACTAATTTTTACCATTATCCATATTGGCCCTACATATATAAAATTATTTTCTACTAATTTTGGACAATATGTTATCTATCTTTCTTTAATTTTGGGCATGAGTGATAAAAATTTTAATATTTATCATATTTTTTTCATTTATTATGTATCTAGGTCTTTGAAAGAAAATCAAATAAACCAAAATATAATTTAAACGATTCGGATCAGTTCTGACATGTAATTTGGATACACTTTATAAAAATTAAAAATTAATCAGATCACTATATTCAAATTAATTTTAAACTAAACAAACCAAATGCTCACTCTCATCAAAACGGTACAATAATAAAATGCTATGGGCTAAAGACGCAATTAACTCATTCTTTGACTCACTGGGAGCGCAGTTTCTCACCGATTGTGGGCTTTTTGGGAATTTCGGTCGAGCCTGTACCAGAATATCGGGCAGCGGATAGCTCTGATTTCTAACTATCGAAGTTGAATAAATAAAAAAGCGCCTCCGTCGATTGAACATCGCCGCCGCGGTCCTCACTCCTCATCACTTCTTTCCCTCCACGGCTCCACACTGTCCATACCCATTTACCCATTTAACCTTTCTCTCGCGCTTCTCTTCGAGCTCTGACGGAAGCTAATCAATTCTCATTCTTGGATCCAATAAATGCGAAATATAGTTTCTTTGGGCCGTTTCAGAATAGCAACCGCGACAAACTTGCGACTTGCTTGATTGCGAACCAGTGTCAAAGGGTTCCGAAATCTTTTTTCGTTACCTGTTGGCAGCAGATACAGCCTGTACCGGACCCTACACCCGCCCCTATTCCTGAACTTTTTTGTACGGCCGACAGGTATGGTGCCATTAGAGTTCCAATTCACGTTCTGCGAGCTAGTTGATTCGATAGGGAACTCCTTAATTGAGGGTGATCGCCGTATTTGGAATGGAAGCTATAACTAAACATAATAAGCTTTGCTTTTTGTATGCCTGATTACTTTTTCGAGTCCGATTGTGCTTTTCGGTGTTAACAAATTTTGAATGTCTGGATATGTCAGATTTGAGTTTAGAAAATTGTTTTCTTTGATTATGATGAATTTAGGATTGTCAGTTGAATCATATATCGAGAGATAAATATCTTGTTTGCTGGAGTAGCCTAGTGTGAGCCTTTTATCTTGCTGATGTATAAATAGTACCCTATTGGGCAAGCAAGTAAAGAGGAGTCGTGTAAGGAGGATTTTTCGTTCAGTGCTTCCTTGTATTCAGTTTCCTCAGGAGCTTGGATGGTCCTAAAAACCCCAGGTTCATGTCTTTCTGTTCGGTTGTATACTTCAAAGATTTCATTTTTCTCGGTTTTCATGCTTGTTAGGAAACCAACGGAGCATATCTGCTAAGTAATAGAGATGAGAGGGCATGAACAATACCCTGACTCTGGTGCAAATACATATGTGCCTGGTCAGATGCAGCATTTGTCTGCGCAGAGGATGGAGCTCAATTCTTCTGATTTTCAAGAACAACTAGAGGCATTTACTCCTGAAAGAGAACCTCATGGTACTTCAAAAGCAGATGGTCAATGGACATGGGAAAGAGATGGTCATAAAGTGTCAAATCCAATGGCTTTTCAAATGTACAATGAAGGTAGGCTGCACAAGGCCGTAAAAATTAGATACTCCAATCACCTTTTTTACTTGTTTCATAAAAAGAGGAAGAGTATTTATTCGTCTAAATTTTGGTTTGCTGATCTGAGTTTTGATCACTTCCTCTTGTCCTTGAAAGCTTTGGTTCTCTCTATGTGCTAGAAATGAAATATAGTTAAGATAGGGATAGATGGATGTATTGGCGTAGTACAAAGACGGGTATTAGAAATGAGGTTATGAGGCATAACCATCAACTTCCCCCTATGAGGATGAGCAAAGGGAAAAAGGACTATCATTTGTATGTCCATATCATATATATAGGTAAGAAAAACAAAAAGCCAAGGCTACACTTTATAATACATGGTAGTAGTGAAGGCAGACATGGCCCTATAATAGTTCTTGGGTGAGGTGGAGCAGGAAGTTATCTCAAATTAGAGAAAATTTGAGACATGACTGATGTATCCAGTCCAAGATGGTTTGGGTTTTAAGCTTAGTTAATTGTTGTCACACTTTAACCTGTTTCTGACATCGGCTGAAAGTTTGCTGTTGGTGTCTTTGTATGGCGGCTTTCTAGAATCTAAAGATGTAAAAGTTTTTGCTCTATACTATGTTTTATCCTTTGGTTCATTCTTTCAATGTTTTAGCCAGCTCTCGTAGGTTGATCTGGTTTGGTTGACTTATTGTTCTTTAATAATTCTGTAGCAAGGTGTTTGCTACACTATCTTGTGAGAGGTGTTAATTAGCTCATAGTGTGATGGAAATTTATGAAGTTCAATTGAGAAGTTAAGCAGTTTCTAGCAAATCTTGGAATAAGTCTTTTTTTTCTCTGGTGCTTCAATAAGTTCATTTTGATAGAGAAAAGATGGAATTTGTAGAAAGTAAATGATGATTTGCTTTACAGATCATGTTCATAGTAAAATAGATAAAATATACTCCGCTGGTAGCCAAGTCTTGTTATAGAAGACAAAGCTCTCACTGAGATGTCGTACTCTACAACAACTAATCCTTAACCTCACATTTTGTTTCTTTTAGGTATTACTTATTTTTCTGAAAATATCTTCTTTTAGCTATTTCTTATTTTTCTAAAAGAATCCTGTAAGGCCTTGTTAGGACTCGGTGCCTATTGGAATGGAATATGGCTCAATGCAACGTGGTCATGCACCCATGAGTTTTTGTGCAGCTTAAGAATGGACAATTTCTTGGCTGGGCATTCACCAAAGCAGACAGCACTCCACTATTTATCACAGATGGTGCACATGCATATGATATTTACTGTATAATATCTACACAAACTACGTTAAAGTTGAGGTTTTGAGCTTAATCACCTATGATGTTTACTGTATAATACATACACAAGCTATGTTAAAGTTGAGGTTTTGGGCTTAATCACCTGTTTAATCAAGTTTGATTCTTTGCACTTCCCATATACTATCACTGAGTAGTGAGGATCACAAAATTATAAGGCACTGATTGTCAATGAAGTGCCCTCATTGTTGATTTTGATCTGTGCTTGTTTTTAGTTAGTTCTTTGCAATCACTCTAGCTGCTTTTGTTTTCAAGAGAAAATGCAGCACATAATGAAACTTGATGCTCAGATATGCTCTTTCTGTTTGATGGCTTCAATTTTATGTTTGAAAAATATTTCGTGTGCTGCATTTGTAAGCTTTTTAATTATAGATTGCATCTACAATTTGTTGTAGGCCAAGGAGTTGATGGCTCAAGAAATTATTTTCAGGGCCAGAGAGTGGATCAGAAACTATCTTCTGATAAACAAAATTCTGATGCCAGAGCTCAGCCCCATGAAGAAGATATGGATGTTGGGTATGGTGACACTCATATGCCACAAACATTTGAAGGTCTTGAGAAGCAGTTCCTTGATGACATAATGAAACTTGTTAAGGAGCAGAACGACGCTGAAGATGCAGAAAATGCTAGACATAGAGAGGTTAGTTTACATTTTTCTCTGTTTCACACACATGATATTGCTTTCTCATTTACTCTGTTTTTTTTCTGTATTTTCTTTAGAAACATGGGTAAAATCCAAATTTAGTCCCCTAACTTTGAGGTTCGTCCTAATGTGGTCCCTTAACTCAAAAAGTGATTATTAAAGTCCCTTAACTCAACTAGCGTGTTCTATTCTGGTCTCTGCCGTTAGTTTAGGCTTTATTTCTGATGGAATTTGCCTCGTGGCATCCACACTGCCACGTGGCTTTGTCCTTAACTAAAATGGATGGCCAAACTGTATAGAAATGAAAATTGAAGCCCAAACTGATACAAACAATAATCTTAGAGACTAGAAACACAAATAACCCGAAGTTCTTCTTCCCCAATTCTAACCAAAGCCCAGCCGCCGTCATTGACGGTTCCCAGGCCGCAATCCTTGCTCCGCCTGATGCGTCGACTACCTCGATTTCGTAGTTCAAAGTTCTATTCGAAGTAATGGAAATCTCCCACTCAGATGCCTTATCGGTCAAAGTGACTCCAATGACTTCAACGAATGAAACCCAGAGCATCAAATGCGAATCCTGCGGCTTCACCGAGGAGTGCACGTCGACGTACATCCTCCGTCTCCGGGATCGGTACCAGGTTCATTGGATTTGTGGGCTCTGCGTGGAAGCCATCAAGGTCAAGGTGCTAAGATCGGATTTGCTCATCTCCACGGAGGAGGCGCTGGACCGCGACATCAGGTTTTGCAAAAAGTTCAGGTCTTCGACGCAACCGGACAATATAGAGCACCCCATCAACCCCATACGTCGGGTCCTGCGTTGGAGCCTGGGCTCGCCAAGGCCTGTTCGCTCTAATTCAGTGGAAGCTGCATGAGGCGGAGCAAGGATGCCGGCCTGGGAACCATCGGCGACGGTGGTTGGGCTTTGGTTAGAATTGGGGAAGAAGAACTTCGGGTTATTTGTATTTCTAGTCCCTAAGATTATTGTTTGTATCAGTTTGGGTTTCAATTTTCAATTCTGTACAGTTTGGTCATCCATTTTAGTTAAGGAGGAAACCACGTGGCAGTGTGGATGCTATGTTGGCAAATTCCATCAGAAATAATGTCTAAACTAACGGTAGAGACCAGAATAGGACCCGTTAGTTGAGTTAAAGGACTTTAATAGTTAGTTTTTGAGTTAAGGGACCACATTAGGACGACCCTCAAAGTTAGGTGACTAAATTTGGATTTACCCTTAGAAACATTGTCAGAAAGATTTCTCGCCCCCTCCATTAGGAAATATATAGCCTTGAACTACATGAGTTGAGAACTTCGCCTCCTAACTATTTAGAACTCAGTGCTGTCTGTTGTTTGATTTGCAGTCGTCAATATTGCAACTACCGTATGTTATAACTTAATGACTTAACCATAAATGACTTCCTCTTCTGCCCATTTGGTGTATGGCTTATATGTTTGCAACCTGAGTATTGTGGAACCAAGCAGGTTCAGTTTTGGTATCATGAGTTGTCTGTTTCATATGGGGAGTGACCTCATACCCTAATGCTATAAGAGCAAAGTAATCAGTTGTGAACCTAAACCTGGATGTACTTTTTCCGTGCTTTAGGATTATCACAGCCAATGTTCTTTGACACACCTCTAAGCCAATTTAACTAGACACGACCAAGATCTGTGCCAACTTATGTAGTTTAGATTGCAGCAGTCACAAAACTGTAAGCCATATTTGTTCAAATAGCACACAACACTATTTAGTACCACCTCTGTTGGGGTGTGTGTTACTGTTATATAGTTGTTAATATTTTCTATTTACACTCCATTGTTGGAATCTTGGGAGGCTATTCTCTTGACTCCCGATCATCCACTGGGAAGGAGGAGAAGAATATTTCACCCATAAAACTAAGGTCAGGTCGATGAAAATGAGAAGTGTGATTGTGGGAGTAAGAATAAATCAGCAGAGCGAAAAGTAGAATTGGAGGAAATGTTCAACATATATTAGTTCATCCAAAAACTAAAAGCAATGTAACATATGGGATTTAAGTAGGCATCCTCACCCTGAACTAAAACCTAGAGCAGCTAATAAGGCACCTCTAATTGTATTCTGAAACCCTAATAATTTTGATAAATATCGTAATAAATACATAATCTCTGTAAATTCTAAAATGACAAGATTTGGCAATCAGTTGCACAAATTACGTATACCCCAAAAGTACTGCTTCCATCCTAAAATGTCGTTCACTTTTCCCATTTTTATGTGTCCCAAAATGGTTGTCACCTTTACCTATTTATACAATCTATTCCAAGTTTTGCCCCTTCACATGTACTGCGTTGGAGTTTCTTGAGTATTTTACTTGCTAAGAAGGTGTCTATCGGACCAGATGGGAAATACTAGAAACAGGCATAAGGCTGGTTAAGCAATATACGATCAACAGTTGTTTAGAACAGAAACAAAATATTTAGCCTGGGTGAGATGCAGGTGTTCATATGGATGTGACCATGTAGTAGAGGATACAATCACAAATGGAAGTATCAGGTGTAATGGGAAAATAAGGGAGCTGCTAGTTGTAAGAGATAGGAAGAGGTGGGATAACTTAGATCCTCATCATCTGTAGAGGTAGCAACTTGAAGGAAAAAGGAAAGAGAGAGAGAGAATTCCCACTCTGTTTAGACTCTATGAAGATGCTCGGTGGACAGAAAGGAGACATTCAAATCGTGTACCAAGCGCCAACAGATTGGAGATTAGGGCTTTGAGCCTCACTTATCCAGCAGATTTTCGCATAGAATCTAAAAATTGACCACACAAGATTGGGCTCCTGCTGAAGCTGTCCCTGTTACTTTAGACAGAATATTGTTGTACTACCGGAAAGTTTCGATCTCTTTTGAAAAAGAGAAAGAGGTGCTTCGCCTATGTTGTTGATTGATGGATTTGTCTCCTCTACTCATGTTGCATTTCTGATGTTGTGCAGAATATACTGATATATTATTTTTTACTGTTCTAGAGAATAAATGCAATTAATGCTCAGTATCAGGAGCAGCTAGCAGCTCTGCGGTTGCGGCATGCAAGTCGTAGAGATGAGATTCTCCGGAAAGAATCTCATGCACGACAAAAACAATATCAGAAGTCCATCATGGACCATCATCCTAGCAGGGCCCTGGACACTAGCAATCTGATGCCACCTGGGAATTCTCATGGTTATGGTGGCATAGCCAATTCAGCTGCAACTGGAGAGGCACGAGGTTATAATGCAGGACGCTACGACTCCTATAGAGAGAGACATCGGTTTCAAGGGAATAACAGAGATCAGGGGTTTGAGCCTAGAGGAGGATATCCAGGGGGACGTGTTTATGATGCTGGCTCTCGCTACTATTGAACTCGATTAAGATTAGGTTTGTGTACTTTGCTGTTCAATGTGCCATGTCGCTGGTTAAGGTAGCATTCTCTGCCTGTAATTTTTCTACTCCTATGAACTTGCACCCAAAGTAAGCATATTTTATGGGATGAGTGATGCCTTCTTCCTTCCTCGGCCAATTTCTCTTAGAAATGTGTTTCTATCTTCAGACATCGAGGAGGCACTAATGTGTGCTGGTTGATAATTGCAGGTTGGAAATAGATCAGAATGCTTCTGAAAATTGTATCTTGGCCGTGAGCAGTGATGACTCTTTATTTTAGTTGTTTACATTTTACTGCCTAAACAACTCTCGCATTGTTTAGAAATACAAATTTGTGCAAAGAGATTATCTTAAAGAGTAAACATGAATTTGGCAACACTAAGAGACCACAGTTCTTCCCAAGTTTTTCCAAATCAGTTATTAATGATTTTTCTTTGCTGGATGCACATTTGTTTTTAAGTCAGCCTAGACGATATTTTAAATCACTAGAATATGCTAGGTAAATGATGGGATATTCTATTTCGTTGATATGATCATGTGGCAACAAAACCTCATCATAGAAAACGTAGACGAAAAAGATGTCACATCTGAATTTGGGGAAGAACTTGTGGATTGGGGAAGAGATTAGGATTCGGGGAAGGTTCAATGACATGATCTAGAAGTGGGTCATCCTTCACTAGGCCATTGAGCAGGAGTACTGGATTTGACCATGATGTCTTCTGTTTCTGTGGATGTAAAGGCAGGAAGGAGGATTCCTCAGACAAATACCAACTCAGGTCGGTGTTCTACAACTGTGGAAGAATGAAGTTAGAGTGTCGTGTTTGCTCAGTGATTGTTTTTGTACTCAAATTTAGTAGTTAACTTCATTACTAGTTCCCTTCGTCTCTGCAAAATGGCTTAGTTGTTAGGGGATAACAAGCAGGAGTCAAGGGTTGCAACCGCACCTTTGTCACTTTCTTTTCTTTTGAGTGAGCATTTGGTTGGTTTAGTTTGGAACAAATTCGAACATAATGATCATATTAATTTTCAGTTTTTATAAACTGTATCTAAATTGTTCAAATTACATATTAGAACTAATCCGAACTATCTGAGTTATATTTTAGTTTATTTGATTTGGTTTATTCGGTTATCTTTTTAAGACTTAGACACATAATAAATGAAAATAAAATAAAATAAAATATGTATTAAAATTTTTACCTCTCATACTCAAAATTAAATAAAGACATACAACATCTTGTCCAAAATTAGTAGGAAATAATTTTATATATGTAGGGTTAATATGAATAATGGTAAAAATTAGTAGGAAATAAAATTATATGTAAAATCATTATGGATAATGGTAAAATATTTATTATCATTCGGTCTATTCAGTTTATTCAGTTTTAAGTGTATGATCCAATAACCTATCAGATAATTGAATATAAAATTCAGTTTTGATTCAAATCGATCGAATTATAAAAGAAACTGAACTATTTTATCTGAATATAATTTCAATTTTTTCAATTTTATCCGAATAATGCTCACCCTTAATTCTCTTAAATGCACATACACTAATTTAGTCACCTTTCAGATTTTGAAAAAATAAACATCCTATTCTCCTAAATACCCATGCACTGTCAATCTTGTATGCTTCTGAATAATTAAAAAAAAAAAAAAGCTTCAGTGCCGGGCAGTTATGCTGAAAGAATTTTTCTTTGTTAAATGATGAATTGGCTTTTGCCTGTGATTCCGTGAAGTGGTATCCCTTCTCGCTCAGCCGCATTTCAATACCAAGCTATAATGATTAATGACATACACATCATTTGTTTTCCCCACCAAGCTTTGATTTAACAAGGCACAAATGGGCGAATTAAGTAACATCACAGGCTTATTCAGTCACGAAAAGAAAAACACTAGTCCATCTAGACCAACTCAAAAATAATACTTCTTTCATTCCAATTTAGATGAAATATATTTTTAGGTATAAAGATTAAAGAATATATAATTTGTGTTATTTTTTTTTTTGTGTAATTAGAGTTTAAATAATGATTAAAAAAGAACAATTTTTTTTTAATTTTTATGCAGTGAGAAATTGAGTGAAGTTAAAAAAAATTATTAAATTTTGTGTAATGAAAATTTAAATATAGATAAAAAGATAAATTGATTGTTTAAATTTTTCAAAAAAGAAAACGTTTCAAATGTTTTGAGATATCCCAAAAATAAATATGTTTCATCAAAATTGGGACGGAAGAAGTAGAAGTTTTATATTAATCGGTAACAAAATTTACTATATCCACTTGGTAATATAGTTCTGGTAGTTGATTGAATGTGTTACTGATTCTCAATCTTTCAGAAGCTATGTTTTCTTTTTATTTAAATATCACTAACCCATCATCTTCGACTCAATCGGTCAATGATCAATGTCTCACTTCCAAATACTTGATTTGGTTCATCCCCTAAATAATCTTTTATTGGTAAGAAATCTCAAAGTTCCATCACAAGCTCCAACTGTCCTACAAGCACACTCTAAACCTTGGCATAAAGTAACTTTCTTCTCTGCAAGGTTTCATTAAAGAACTAGTGTGATTTCCTGGGTTAAAGCCTGCTGACTTTTAAGATTTCTGCTGTAATATTCCCTTGAAGTTACTCCACAACCAATATGACAAAAGATGCTAAGACAGAAACATCAACTGAACTACTTATGTCGAGAAATGTTCAGCTTTTATGACTTACAGTGGGTGCACATCTGGAGACCTTAAATTACGGACAATGGCAAAATCGGACACAGGCTTAGATATTACGCTGTCAGGATGCTTTGGTTTAGACAGCAGCTGACACTTGGGTGTCCACGGATTTGAGCACCTCTTCACCCATCTCCTTGCATCCCACCAGTTTCTGCACCACAAAAGGTTGGCCCCATACAGCCCACCAATAAAGAAATATGAAAATTTCACCCAACTTATAAAGATTGATGGCATAAAGGAGATACTTCTTTAGCCCAAATCCTTCAGATTTCCAATAAAATTCTATCATTTATGGTTTTTGAATTCACATTGCCTAACGAACTACATGATTGCAAATTAACATCACCATCAAGGAGGAGCTAAAATAATGTTCAGACTGGAAGGTTCTAACCCCTTTACGCTAAAATACTTCCTCTTAATAAATGAAAATTGGAAGATATGAGTAATGGGACTAGGAATGCATACATTTCCGGCTGAATAGATGTCACCAGTGCGAAAACCTCTGTTTAGGGTACTCAATACTGCATCCTCAATTCTCCTAGCAGCCTTTTCTTCACCCAAGCCGTACTTCAGAAGCATTGCAGCACTGAGTATTGTTGCCAATGGATTTGCCTTGTCCTAAAGATCACAATATTAAAGAAGCATTTCAGGCTTTTGGTCCAAAACTGTTACATTATAATTTTGTATGCATTACTTACAAAAATCTTTGACAAAATTTTTCTGGATTCAACTCAAGTGATCTCCATACACTTTTTGAACTCTTTTAATTTTTGTAAGAGGATCCTCTTATCACGGAGAGGGGGATCTCAAACAAGATCCCAATCACCAGACCAAAGCAAGATGGACAAAAGTGAAAAGTGCAACGTGGGTGCTACTGCATAAGAATGTGGCACTTGAGAATATTTGACGGACCATGGCTTACAGTGTAGAGTGTTGATCAACAAAGAAGCAACATGCAAACAAATTGAAAGTAGAAGAGAAGAAATGTTACGCTAAATGAGTGGACATATGTTTTAGGATAAAATTAGTAATGAGAAGGTAAAGCAATAATAGCTTCAAATGAGGACAAAAACAGGGAAGGTTGTCTTGTATTGTTTGGTTAGAAAAAGAACAGACAAATAGAGGTGCTGGTACATAAAAGTGATAAGCCAGATACAGGTGAGAAAAATTTTAAAAATAAACCTAAAGTTACTTGGTAGAGATAATGTAGAAAGAACTCTCTTCTAGAGCTCAAGGAGGAACTTGTCCCCAAGGGCATAAAATAAAGACACTGGATTCAAGTAACTAACCCTGACTAGACTTAATTGATCAATTGATTGATTGATTACTTTTCATAAGGAAGTTTGGTAGTTTAAGATTATTTTATTTATTTTTCTTTCTAAGTGAAAATTAAACAATGGAAGTAATTCTTCAAAGTGAAGAGGAAGAGGTATTCCAACCTGTCCGGCAATGTCTGGAGCAGAACCATGAATAGGTTCAAAAAGTCCCGGCCCCTGTTCCAACATATTTCTCAAACAAGTTCAGATCATGCCATAAAAACCAAGAACTTGATCAGTTTTTAGGCTTTGCAATATCTTTTGTCATACCGATTCACCAAGACTGGCAGACGGGAGCATTCCAATGCTTCCAGTGATCATTGAAGCCTCATCAGATAGAATATCTCCAAATATGTTGTTTGTCACTATTGTATCAAACTGCAAGAATACATATGCGTATATCACCAGCCTATCATTCTAGTTAATGAGTTACTGCTAAAACCTTCAGCCATTTGCCTGGAAGGGAAACAAGGGAATACTATCACCTCATCAACATTCCAACCTGTTTAGGATTGCGAACAAGCTGCATTGCAGCATTGTCGACATACATGTGAGAGAGCTCAACATCAGGGTATTCAGATGATATTGCTGTAACTCTTTTCCTCCAGAGCATTGATGCCTGTCAATGAACCATACATGCACCTTAAACCCCATATAGAAACAGACGTAAAACCATAAATATACAGAAAATTTTCCATAAACAGCAGCTCTTTTCATGATAAAATCAGCACTGGCATACCATTCAAACGTTACATGAGAGTGTGCATAGACTTGGAAAGACAGCATGCACATGAAATACACAAATAAATTATTGTCTTAAATATCTGGCATGGTAATGCATCAGAAGCTATAAAAACAACCTTTTTTAGTTGTTGATAACTACAAAATGATGGGCAGTCATTATCATCAGAAACCTAAAATACCAGCAACCACATTTTTTGCAGTCCATGATTGAGTGCTTTTCAGTACTTACTGGAAAAGGAATCGTAATTGAGCTGAAGGTTTCCCCACTGATATAACAAAATTTTCATTAAATTACAATGCTTTTACAGCATACTATTGCACTCAAAGGTTTTTTTCCTTCCTTCAAGTGCATGCTAATATATGCAGGGATTTGTCTTTATAGCAAATAATACTGACAATAAAACAACATTTATGAGCCCTTGAATCAGTCTCTAGGAATATTTTTCAGATTCTTTCAAAGGAAGAAAAAGTTTTTCTTTTCCGTTTTTCATCAGGGTGTTAAGCAATGCTCAATTTCAGGAGAGTGGAGGAAAGGTGTTAACACAAACCTCTAAAACATTGGCTTTGTCCACAGAGCAGAGCTTTCCATGACGTTTCCGAGCAGTCTCAAATGCAACACGAGCAATACGATCAATCTGCATAGTTTGTTTAGTGACAGGCATGGAATTATTTGCATCATCAATGAAGCAAAAAAAGGATTGTTGGAAAAGGCCATCTATGAGACAACTTTCAATAAGAAAGCTAGAGAATTAGAATGAAGAGATAATAAGCTGATGATATGAAATATATTATGCTGTAATTAATGATAAGAAAAATACTGTGCATCTTAGGAAAAACATACAAAATTTCATGCCCAGTCTTACCTTCCAAAATTATGTGTAGTGCATGCATGGATATATTCTTATATCTGAAATAAACATCTAATCCATACATTGTTTGGAATAGATAAAAGCAAACAAGAAAATTACGGTGTTTAAAATTTACCTCATATGTAGCATACACCTCAGTATTAAAACCAATTTCTTCTCCACTTTCTGTAGTGCTAAAACCCCTAGGTTTTCCAAAATATATACCTGAGCCCACAGAATATTTCAAAAACAGTCACAACAGATCAACCAGAATGCAAAAAGTATAACTAAAAGACATACATAAATGGAGTAAAGGGCACAAACTCATGCACGTCCATATCTGCACATGCTCACATGCATGTGCGTGAGACAGAGAGAGAGTTGGGGAGCAGGGGAAAGGGTGTTGGTTGAGCTTCTGAGAAAGAAAAAGGAAAAAAAAAAAAAAAAAAACAGATCCATGCATTCCGTTTTTGCTAACCTCCAGTAAGCTCCCTCACAACCATCAGGTCAACACCTTCAGCAACCTCCCTTTTCAAGGTTGAGGAGTCCACCAACTAGAATAAAACAGTAAGTATCAGAAGCCATGTGTTTTAGAATATAAAGGGTGGTGTTTGTGAACACATTCTTTTTACTTTTCTGAAGCAGACTACAGGTTATGAGTACAATTTTAGATTCTCGTACTCTGAGTCATGGAAATAAGGCAACTCTCCATATAACAGAATGTGTGACATGCGCAAATTGACTATATAAATAGTTAATGAACTTTGGAGTTCAATCATCCCAATCAACATGCTCATTTCAGTGCCCTTTTCTCTATATTTTCAAGCACAACTGATAAAAACAGAACCCTAATCACGATCTGCTGATCACAGTTATCAACAATATTACTGAACAGAATTGTCCAACTACATTACCAGGCCCTAAAGACAGCCCCCACCTCCTACCATGATATGAATTGCATGTGAACAACATAGGGCATCTCGAAATGCATTTTCTTCACCTGGTAAAAGGTCACATGCATGGCTTGGAGGAAGAGGAGATGGGGGCTTATAGAAAACATTAAACAAGAAAACCTTGCTTGTCTTATCCCAGAAATCAGAGTCAGGATAACTTCACTGCAAATCCCAAAATGTGGTATTCTTATATAACAGGCACATAGATATTGCTTAAGATGAAATTATTACTGAATAAAGCTTAACCTGAGGTAAGACAGTAGCAGGACGTAAATTTGCAAAGACTTTTAAACCTTCCCGGAGTTGAAGGAGACCAGTCTCTGGCTTTAAATGTTTCTCATGTTTATCCCATTTATATCTGGAAGACAAAAGATGCATTTAGATATCAGTTATTAGTCAGTATAAGAAGAAGAAAATGTAATAGGAAAGGTAGTAACCAACAAACTAAATAAAGATAATGATGATAAAGATCCACCATAGTTCATATAAATACCCTCCAATTGCTCCAAGGAGAACAGCATCTGACTGTTTTGCTGCAGAAAGGGTTTCCTCTGGTAATGGTACCCCAGTCAAATCCAATGCAGCTCCACCCATTGGCATCTCTTGGAAGCTAAATTCAAGCCCTGATTAGGGAAAGAGAAATGGAAGGCATGACATTATCATCTCTTAATAAACCATTTATGTGATGTTTACTTGGTTGCATTGTATTGAATCGAAACTCATTGCAGTTTATTTTATAACCAAAATGAGCAATGAAGAAATGTAATTCAATGCAAATGCAATCAAGTAAACCTGCACTCAAATTCAGGCTTCATGTGGAGAAAGAAAAATGGACATTCTTAAGAGTAGCCAACAAACTGATAACTATTGACAGAGAAATTAAAAGCTTGTTTTTATCCATTATTTTTACAAATTTTCTTTCAACAGATTTACAGATACCAATTACAGATTATTGCCATAATAATTTGACACCAAGAACACTTGACACTTGCATAGCCACCATCATGAAAAGTACACTTATAGGCTCCTGCATATGTAATTTGCATTTCACCTGCCAACTTGAGTTCAAATTTCCACTACTGCTCTGTCTGTGCTTCCTATATATTACCAAAACAAAAACACCTAGCATCATCTTAATCCAGACTATTAATCGCTGGCTCCCGACCATTCCCTAAAGCAAAAAGGAACACAAAACACATATATATGAAAGAGAATCAAATGAAAACCTTCAAGAGATCCAGCAAGTTTGAGAACATTCTTGGCAGCTGAGATGACTTCGGGACCGATGCCGTCGCCGGGGAGTAGAGTAATGCTGTACCGCTTCGCCGGCGGGGCGGCGGTGCAGCATATCCTGGTCGGTCTCCGAGACAGTTTGGCTACCTGCTTTAGCCAGAACGGAGCTACAATCGACTTCGGAGTCACTTGAGCAGAAGTCGCCATTTGTCGGCTAAGTGGCTCCTATTCGGACTCTGCGAGTAGGCCGGAGGCTGGGAGAACTTTTCTCCGGTGGAATAATTACAAAGGCTCCACCGAGTCACTGACAATTACTGAAAATTACACCCTCTCTGCCGTTTGTTTCTTTCGTTCAATATACTTCGCTTTACGGTTGGATCAGTAATTCGTTTTAAATTAGGTTAATTTAATTTAAAGTTGTGTACTTGTATTTTATATTTTTTATTTAAAATTAATCTTATTTAAAATTTAATATTATATAATTTTAATAATTTTTTTAAAATAAAATTTTTATGGTTTTATTAATTTTTTATGAATTTTTTTTTTGTGCCTGTAAAAAAAATTCATAAAAAATTAATAGGATCATAAAAAATTTTCAATCAATTGATTTTTTACAAAAAATAAAAAAATAAAAATAAATCATTTTAAGAAAAAGTAACAAGACAAATGAGCTAGATTTCTATTAGTTCAAACAAGTAATTGGTCTGCACTTCATTGTGGATCGATTAACAAAGATATAAATTTCTTATATAAAATATTTTTTTATTACAAAAATATTAAAAAATTATAAATTCAAAATTAAGTCATTATCAATTTAAAGATTCTAGAAAATTTGAAACATTTCAAAGTTACTAATAACCAATATGTTTTGAAATTCAAGCATAAAATTGGCTCTTGATTATAACTCATGCAAGTTTAAGAGTCTAAAACATAAAAATGAAAAGTTTAAAAAATCGATTTCAAAATTTGAAAACCAAAAGATATTATCATACACAAATAGTATATCTATTAAGTAATAGTACCTTCCTTTATTTTGGATATGGGAGACAAAAATACCCAAACGTACCTAACAAAAAAAAAACTGTACCAGAACAGCTACTATTTCTAACGTCACATCAGCCTTAGCGTTTTAGTTAATAGAATTAGATCATAATGGATTCAAAGTTTATGTATATTGGTTAGAGCCCATTTTGGGGTATCTTTAGATGCATATTTTCCCACCCATAAGATTTGAACACAAGACTTTTCTTTTGTGTAAGACTCTTTGATATCTAATAGATGCATTATATCTTTAAAGTAGATTATGAGGGTAAGCTTCATATTGGGTTCCCTTTTTTTTTTTTATTATAATCGTGTGATATAACTTTATTTTGTTTTAACAAGGTCTCTTTAATTGTATTTCGTGTCTTGTTTAGGTCCTTTCATTAGTTGGATTGTTAATTTCAATGGAATTTTGATAAAAATGACAACTCCAGTCTCTAAAATTCATTCATCTTATGTTTAACACCTTATGCTTTATAATTATTATACTATGCACTTATATCTAATTAGACATACTAACTCACCCTTAACTGTCTATATACAAGTCACTTCTATCAAAAGAAATTAACAAAATTGCCCCTCACTAAAATTTTCTCTCCCTTCTGAAATCTTATCCTTAATCTAGCCGTCGCAGTTGCCACCACCGCTTCCACCGCCACCGCCGTCACCACAATATCTTCAACTATTACTCACATCTGCATAAGTGTTAAAGACAAATATGCAAAGTGTCTAAAGAAATTGAGAAAAAGTGTATGAACAAATAAGTATAAATATTTAAAATAATATACAGATTATTTGTTCTTTTTAATGACATTCAAACTATTTATTCTTTGCAAAAAATGTTATGCAAAAGTATCTAAAGTAATAAGCAAATGTATCTGAAAATAATATGTAAAAATATGCAAATGTGTCTGAAAATAATATGTAAAAATGTCTAATACATTATTTGAAATCGTCTGAAATAATTTACAAATAATTGATTATTATCAGAAAATAAAAAATGTCCGAAGCAATGAGAAAGTGTTTGATTGGATATCAAAATGTGTTTAAAGAAATATTCAAAAGTGCCTTAGTCATTATATAAACAATTTATTTTCTTTAAAAATAACAATCTAAAATAAAAAAAAACATCTGAATAAATGTGTAATAATGTCTAAAGAAAAATTAAAAAACATTTAAAGAACATACAAATAATTTGTTTCTTTCATGAATAAATGTATACAACAAATGATAAAAAAAAAAGAAGTGTCTAAATAAATATTTAAAAATGTCCAAATTAAAATATAAAAATGTCTAAAGCATTGTTTGTTCTATAAATTTGCAATTTTTTAGTTTAAGTGTTATTTCTCCCTAGGTTTGTCAAAGCCGATTCTTCCATGTCACCATCAGGTTCATCGCCAAAAAAGGAAGGGAAGCGAAGACATTTGGAAATGATGCGAGGATGATCGGAATGAGTAAAGATAAGGTAAAAATCTTTAATCGCCAGCAACCTTCACCCCGAAATTATTCGATCTCCAATGCGGATGATAGCGAATTAGCCATTGTAATAGAAAATGAAGGTCAGAGGTGCATGATTCGGAGATTGGAGGTGTGCGATTTGGGGATTGGAGATGCGCAACCAAGATCAGAGTCTAGAGCGATGGAGATTAAGGCACTATGGAGATCGAAGATGTAGGATAGAGCAACGGAGATCGAAGATGTGCGATGGAGGAACTAAGTTCGAAGTGACGGAGATCGAAGGTATGACAGAGATCGGAGTCCAGAATGGTGGTCGGCGGCCACAGCAATGAGAGGGGGAGAAAGATAAACAGTTTGAGCGGTAATGATAAGAGGGAGAAAAAGAGAAATGGTTTGAGAAAAGGAAATTAGGGTAAAAGGTAAAATTGTAAAATCAGCACTATATCTAATTAGATATATGTCCACAATATCCATACATTAGGCTTTATTCATCTTGCCTCTAACACCCAAAAAAATCATAAATCTAACAAATTAAACAATTATCTCCCTCACACACCAATTACTTCTCTCCGCCTTATTCATGCATATATAAAAAAACCAAGGTAGAAAACAAAACCCAAACTGAAAAAAAAAAGGTGCATTCGTTCACGGCAATCTCCGCATTCTCTAGCAACGCACTTGTCCAATAATGTCATCTAATTATTCAATGAATTCAACCCATAAATTTTTCCAATTCGTGGCCAAACGCAAATCCATGGATGGGTCAAGCATGAGTGATAATGTCTGCACAGGAGACAGTAAAGGGCAAATGACCTCCTAGGCTTTTTTTTGCCTCATCAATAAGCTCTAAACTGCGTAAGAGATGATGGAAGGGCAGCAAAAGCCTAACCGCAAATTACAATAGTCCGAATCTAGGCACCATTGCTTTTATCATTGGCTTAGCCTTGAATAACTTTTGGGGTCATTCCCCTATGACTGGCTTTGTCAAGAGGTTTTTCTTATCTTTAACGGTTCTTGTTTATTTAGGCTTGGCCCTCTATGAGGCCTTACCTCTAAATGGCCTTTTTATGGCCTCGTTCATTGTTTATAATTAACGATCACAAATTTGGCGAATTCATTCATTTTTATTCTACATCATTTTTCCTTAGGTTTTCTTTCCTTAGTGGCCTATTCAAGGGCTTCATTGGTCTATCCATCAGAGTCTATTTGTAAGTAGGATTGCAAATTCAAAGAAAGAGTTAATGCCTTCATTTAATCGAATCATTTATACAAAATAGGGTCATAAGTCATTAGTATGGTAGGTCTTTGGCATCATCCTACATTCAGCATCCATCAACTTGTTGACTCATTGTTTAATTTCATTCGTAACCATGAATGGTCCATTCCAAATGGTTCTCGTGTCAGGGATTTCTCTTTGTCGATTTAACAAGGGTTATTCCTCCTACATGGACTTTCTGGCTCTTAACTCTTTTGTCATGGGTCAAGGCCACACACTGTTTGAAGGCCTTCATGTGAATTCAGGCATTTTCTCTTAGTTTATTTAGGAGATCTAGTCTTCCTTATAAGGCTCTATCATTTGCTTCAACGTCGAATATCTGAACTTACCAAGTAGGGTGTGCAATCTCGATAGGTATAAGGGTTTCTATTCCATACATCAAAGTAAAAAAGCTTTCTCTTATTAGCCTTCGAAGGGTTGTTCTGCAGTCCCATAAGACACTGGACAATTTTGTTGCCCATTTCCCCTTGGCCTCGTTCAATCTCTTTTTCAGCCCTTTTTTTATGGTTTGGTTGGTAACTTCAATTTGTCCATTTGACTATGGATGGGCCATAGGTACAAAGTAGATATAGATGCCCTTTGTTTCTGTGAATCTATACACCTGTTGATTATTGAATTGATTATTATTATATTTGAGGATAGCTTAGGGGGCACTTGAATCAACAAATTATGTTCTTTCACAAGAATTTTATGATTTAATGGGCTATTACTGTTGTCAGGGGTTCTATTGCCACCCATTTAGTGAAGTAATCAATAGCAATGATGCAATACTTCACTTGTCCAAGTACCATAGGGAGCACCCCGATTAAGTTAAGGCCCTACATAGCAAAAGGTTAGAGGTCAGCTATAAGCAGAGTGTCAAAAGATAGCAACCTTTAGATTTGAGAGTTAAGTTGACAGAAGTGGCATCGTAGAATGAATTCTCTAGCACCTCTTCAAATTGTTGGCCAAAAGTATCCTTGCCTTATTATCTTGTGAGCTAGGGAATTAGTGCCAATATGCGTGCCATAATCAACTTGGTGGATTTCTCTAAGGACTTCCTGTCCCTATTTGGGAAGTTAGGCATCTTTGTAGAGGCAAAGCAAAGCCTTATCGATATAACTCGCCTCCTATGATAATGACCTTTCCTTATCACATCTTTATCTTTCTTTGTTCCTAAGTGTCTCACTTAAGGCCGCGATCTCGAGATAAAGTTGTACCCGCTCTCACCAATCATCCATGAGGGCTTGATATTCAAAAAGATGAATTAATGGTTAGGTCAGCTTTTCCATCAGGACCTCTTCCCAATCTTTTAATGGTGCATCGGCCTTAGCATTCCAGGCCCTCAAAATTTTATGGATCAACACGAGGTCAAATATCTGTATTAAATTCTTAACTGAGCTTAAGTACTTGCAAAAAGTTGAATTTCTAGCTCTTATGGCTTTAGTAACTTGGTTGATAATCAACTGAGAGTCACTACATATTTGTAAGTGTTGGACCCATGCTTGACTAACCATTCATAGTCCTATTAGAAGGGCCTCATAGTCTGCCACGTTGTTGGTAATGAGGAACTAGAACTTTATTCTGAGCATGGCTTTTATTCCAAGTAGTCATCGCAATACAACCCCAACACCTTGGTATTATGGGTTTGATGCTCCATTAACGTATATTTCCTAAGGTGGGATATCAGCCTGGTGCTCCATTTCAATAGGTTCTGCTGGTGTCATTTCCGTGACAAAATCAACTAATGTTTGAGCCTTTATGGCTCTCCGAGATTCATACTGGATGTCAAATTCTTCCAGCTCAATACATCATTTGGCCAACCCTCCTGATTGGTCTAGTTTTTGTAGGACATCTCTAAAAGGCAGTTTCATCCGAATGATAATTTTGTGTCTCTGAAAAAATGACCTCAACTTCTTAGATGCCACTACAAAAGCAAAGACAGCCTTTTGGAGGATAAGGTATCATGATTTTGCCTTTTGGAGTGTTTGGCTAATGCAATATATGGGTCATTGTTTGGGTCCCTATTCGTTGATGAGAACAACATTGATCGATCATTCTGTGACTGCTAGGTATAGGATTAAGGACTCGTTAGGCCTCGGTTGCTTCAATGTAGGAAGGTGTCGTAAGTATTCTTTGATTTGTTTAAAGGTTTCTTGACACTCTTTTGTCCAATCAAATACCACATCTTTTTAAGTATATGGAAGAGGAGCCAGTAATAAGCCCTGAAGTAGGACACAAAATGTCCCAAGGCATTCAATCTTCCAGCTAACTTTTGGATATCCTTTTTATTCTAGGGGTCAGGCATTACTAGTATTGCATCGATTTTGTCGGGGTTAACATCGATCTCTCTCTCCAAGATCATATATCCTAAAAACTTTCTTTTCCCAACCCCAAAAGTACATTTTTAGGGATTTAGCCTCATGTTAAACTGTCTCATATTATATAAAGTTTCACGTGAGTCTTTGAAGTGATAACCTATTGCCCTACTTTCAATGATCATATTGTCCATGTAAACATCCATATTCCACCCTAACTATTTAGCAAAGATTTTATTTATGAGGCATTGGTAAGTGGCTCCCCTTATTCCTTAGGCCAAAAGGCATTCGTTGGTAGTAATATACTATTTCCTTGGTGGTGAAAGTCATCTTTTCTTCATTTTTAAGGTCCATCCGAATCTGGTGGTAACCACTGAAGGCATTCATAAAGGATAAGATTTTTAATTCCATCATGGCATCAACTAGTTGGCCAATGATGGGTAATGGTTATGGGTTTTTGAGACAGGTATCATTCAAGTTTGTACAATCGACACACATACATCATTCCCCACTCTTCTTCTTTGCGAAGACCACATTCGCTAGCTATTTTAGGTATCATACTTTCCAAATAATCTCAGCTTTCAATAGTCTTTTGACTTTCTTCCTGATAAAGTATCTTCTCTTTAATGTCATGTTTCATTTTTGTCGCTGGACTAGTCGAGCGAAGGAGTTAACTTGCAACTTATGAGTTATGATTTCAGGATCTATGTTTGGTATATCATTAGTAGACCATGCAAAAATATCCATATTAGCTTGCAAGAATTCAATAAATAGATTTTTTTTACCTCAGGAGGAAGACCCTTGATCTTCACAGTTTTACTGGGGGCTAACTCCACTTCTTCCGAGTCTTTGGATAAGGACACATCGGGATCATTATCATACAACCCCTCATTCTTCCTCTTTGAGTCTGGTAAATCCCGTGTAGCATTCTTTAGACCTCATCGGCTTGCCACATAACTCTGGCACACTGAGGCCTGGTCTACATACACAGTTGTGTATCCTATGATAGTTGCAAAGATAATCATTAGCCATTTAATCTTGGATCTAATACGAAACTTACTGCACTCTTGTAGTTGTAACCTAAGTGTAGGTTGTCGCAAGTAATAAATTCTCAGGAGTCCGAATATCGAATCATAGAGAAGTAAATTAAGAAATACAAATTACAAATTTTTAATAAAGAAGGTTTTCATGAAAGGTATGAACAAATGTTGATTAAAAATTCAAATTTAAATAAAATAGCTAAGGTTAGGGGGTCTACTTTTAGTATATCAATTATAATTAATTTTAGCCCATCTTACCACTCAATTGGGATCCACACATAAATGAAGTCCCATTCGGGGAATTTAGTTAGTATTAACTTTCATTAATCTTGAAACACTAACGCCTGCTAATGAGTTCAAGTATCCATCATATAAACCTTTATCTACAATAACTCAAGATTTTAATATAGATGGCAGAGCCATGTTCTACAGAGGGAATCAAGTAGCTTTTGTGTCAATGATTGACTATGATGAATCAAGACTCCCACTTAATAAGGAAGAAAATACCATTTAACGTTGTGATCCATTCAAATCAATTATAACTTTTATACCAAAAGCTTCACTTTTTCACCTTAGCAAAAGAAAGATTAGTTAGCTATGATAAAAGTAAACAACATGTAGAAAGATGAAATGAACATAAATTGAAAGATTAAGAGAAGAACAAGAAGAAAAATGAGAAAACACATTGATAGAGCTTCGGTATTGAAAACTAGAACAAAACTAAATAAAAAAAGCTAAAGATGATACAATAACGTAAATGAGGCCTAAGAAATGACATCCCTTCACCGTCCCCCCAAGTGCCTATTTATAGAGTTTTGGGGGTGGGTAAAATGGTAAAATGGAATAGTGAAATATAGGTAAATACAAATCAACAATAGCAGGCTACAACTTATTTTAATTTTTTAACTATCGTACACATTGAATCAGCTCTTCCTCAAAGCATAAGATTTGTAGATCTTTTCTTTGGCCTCGAATTGATAGCTTGCCCATTCAAATCGGACATCTATAGCTCAAGTTATGATTTTTCTACCGAAACTGCTCTTCAGCATATGAAACAACGAATAGTCTCATCTATAATCGGATTTCGGCAATGAAAATGATTAAACTAACTTATGGAATAAAGCAAATTTGAAGATGTATGTGTTGGCTTTTAGATGAATTTAGAATCACTCAGTTCTGACATCTACAGCTCCAGATATGATTTTTCTCGTGAATAGTCACCAAGTGATGATTTTACCTATGTAAAAAAATAATTATTTAATATTAATGAATTGTGAAATATGCATATGAATAGTAACTTAGTGAATAGTAACCCAATGGAAAAATGTTCAGAATAGATAAATTAATCATACTCAAAATGTATAATGATAATTTAAACCCTTAATAGTAATACACTTATAAGTATTCATCAAAACTGTACCTGCGTTGACCTTCCAAGTATGACATTGTATGATGATAGCACATCTAAAATCAACAATTCAGACATGTGAGAATTGCACATGGTCTTCTCATTTTACTCGATGCCCATCAACATAAGGGGTAACCTGACCATTATGAGTGTTGGCACTTTGTCTCTCCTGACTCCATATTTGGGTCCCAAGATCGGTATTAGTGAGGATCTCCTAACTTTGATCTTTTCCAACATATCGGCAAAAAGGATGTTTAAGTTGGCCCTATATCCAAGTAAACCGTTTTGACATCAAAGTTATTAATCCTTGTCATATGACAATTGAGTCCACAAGAGAGACTAATATGCACAACCCATTGGGCCTTTGTCAGCATGTTGTTAGCATCGGCTATTTCTAACTGGCCAATCTCGCACACTTGGTGCTTTCGAGCCACAATGGATTCCCCTTTAATAATCACAAGGTGCATGGAGGCCGCGCGTTGCAGTAGTTCATATGATTATTGCATAAATTTGTGAAAAGATATAAAGACTTAATATAACAAAAAAATATGCTTTCAAGTTTCAGCCATTATAATTTTGGAACAAAATAATGTTTACACATTGTTAGGTGGAGGCTGGAGTAAAAAATGCTACTACTAGAAACATAAGAGAAACAAATCATGGTTACCAATATTTTGTTTTATAAGACAATAAAAAAAATAACAAAAAAATTAGAGACCAAAAGAATAAATGGAGATGTTTGATGATCCGTACATTGTAGTAGATATTTTTTTGTAATAAATTTTAATAATAACAGTGCGACACAAAAATAGGTTGCATGCTTCAAAATAATCCATATTTGGTCTGTTAATTAAAAATAATTTAATAAAAAAATTTATCTTTTATTAACACAAAATCTAATTTTTAATATCGATAAAAAATTTATCTAGAAAAATTTACTCTTAAATTTAACAATTATGGACCAAATTGATTTATTAAACTATAGAGTTTGAAATAAATAATTGATACTACAAATCTTAATAATTAAAGCTTCATTTTAGAAAACAACAATAAAAAAATCAATAAAAAAAAGTTAGGATCAAGACAAAAAAATGGAAAAACTTTATACATTAAGGATTTAATAATTGACTTAATGAAGATAAAAAATGGTTTAACTAAAAAATAAACAAATTATGGTCACCAATGTCTCACTTTAGAGGATAGTACATAAAAAACAATAGAAAGAAAAAACTTGGGGGCCAAGAAAACAAATAGAAGATTTAATTATATAGTTATAAAATTCATGGACTAAAATGTAACACAAACATAACTCAAGTAAAAAAAAATTAGAAAGTTAGGGAATGAAATTGCGTTTTAACTGGAAAAAATGTGAGATAAACAAAAGGTAAAATTGTAACCTATGCCCTCATAAAGACAAGAACCTTACGAAATGAGATAAAACTAAAAAAAAAAGCAAATTGTATCCTAAAAAAAATAAAAAAAAAGTTGAAATTAAAAAAATATATAAAAAAGCTGCTGAACGATGGCCCAAAACCAATTGGGCTCAACCAGCTCAAAACCGAGTTACTGTTCAACCAATAGTACCGATGTTGATATTTAGAATATAGTAGTAATATGTATGACCTCTGTAAAAAGTCCTGGGTTTCTGTAATTGTCTCTAAGGGTGAACAGGCCTTCTTTTGAAGTCAACCCCTGTCACGATCATCTTTCTCATCCCTTTTTTTAGGCCTTTTTACTTGTCTTGGGCAAGGAGATGCTGCGCTGGCCAAATATTCTTTCAATTTCCTGACTTGGACCATTTCATTGAAGAGCCGCTTCAGCTGTCAGCAATCTTCTATATCGTGACCTTTATCTTTATGGTATTAGCAATGTTTCTTCAAGTCCTTCTTATTCAAGGGACCCATTAAAGATGACTATCTAGGCACTTGGTTCTTCCTTTCCAAACTATATAGAATATTCATCCTTTTTTCGCTCAAGGGTGGTAACACTAGGTTTGGTCATGATAACTCGGCATCTTTGCCTCTCTTCCTGGAGGTTGACCCATTCTTTCTAGGTCTCTAGAAGCTCCTTCTACACTACATGTTGATTAAGTTCCTCCGCATGCATATGTCAGGTGGCTCGATCGAGAAACTCCTATATATTTCTTACTAGATTTTCATGCAGGTCCCATACCAATCTAGAATATTTCAATAGCCCCTGGGTTATAGCGACAAGGTGCAGCTCAAGGAATAAGTCCTGTACTTGTATAGCTTCAGCGTTGAACCTCTATACGAAATCCTTTATGGACTCGCCCTTACCTTGCTGTATCTTTAACAAATGGGCCATCTTCTTGGGGGTCGGTCTACTTCCTAAAAGATGGCAAAGAAATGCTTGGGGAAAAGTCTTTAAAAGATTGGAAGTAATGCCTTATATTGGTTCCAAACTAGGAAGCAGTGACTGTCATGTCTAACATTGAGCCTAGCCCATTTGAAGACCTTAAAACCCAACAGGAGTAACATAGGTACTCAAACGTTTTTATCGAGTAAAGTACTTGGCTTAAATTTTCTAAGTGTCCAATATAGGTTGGACATATGGGTAGGGCACCCTAGGTGCCTTAAGGGCACATGGGAGGTTTAGTGCAAAATATGCCAGGACACACACGGTAGGGGCACTAGGGTACGTCCTGGACACTGCCATGACACATAAGGCATGCCTCTAGGGTGCTTACCAGCACTTAACTCACAAACACACAAACATGCTCAACCAAACAAATTAGGTGCCTAGGATGGAAACATGCTTTAAACATCATAACTCTCATTCATCCATTCATAATATGCATGACAACTAAAACCACCAGCATCTTGTTTTCAAAATATAAGTTTGTACATGCACATGGAATTACATATGTCTCGGTAAGTCTATCATAGGCCACCCTAGTTTACAAGAACCCAAAAACACATATATACATGCAAATATGGTTCATACACTTTCTAAACATTACCATTCAACCTATGGCATATTCCTCTAACACATAGATTCTAAAGCTTGCAAGTAATGGATTCCATACATTAGCTTGCCACACAAGTAAGACTTGGAGTCATAGAACATTAAGCAAATATCATGGATTATCATATTACCTTGTTTAACCCAATAGTACACAAACTACACTTAGGCTCTTTGTATTTCAAGTAAACATTTCCTTACGACATATAAAGACAGGGCATGAGTTTCACAATTCATAAAGGGCTATATAAAGCCATTATGGGTTATACATAGGTCAAGTTAGCACTTAACCGAAACACATCCAAGCACCTGTAAGAAAACACTAAAACAACAACAACAAAACTACATATACATAATAAGTAATTCAATAAGGGGGTTAGCATGCACAAACAAGCATAAAAGCACACAACTTACACACCACAACACTAGCTTCATTTAATAGCCAACAGGGCCTAGCAAGCATAGCCTTAGTTCTACATTCAATTCAATTAACCTCTTAATGTTTTCCTATACTATCCTAAAGCTCACAAGCTTAAGAATTGAGTTGGCCTACTCAATCTTAAGCCCTAATGCTTGCCATAAACATAGATAATTAGCATAAAACATAGTTGCCAATGTGACCCTAGCCCCTACAGCCTCTTAGGATCCTTTGGTAAGCTTACCATCACCTAAGTGCCTAGAATTCCACCAAACAACATAGTTATCTATGAAAACTTAAGGAATTTACTTAAGGTCCTTACCTCCTTTAACAACCTTGTTACCCGAAGCTTCAATAGCTTAAATCATGCCATTCTTTATGTCTTTATAGCTAGAAATAACCTTCTAAGCTTGTTTTGCTCATGAATCCACCTTCACCACCAAGATTCTTCCTTGAAATATCTTGGATTGCACTTAGGAGCTCCTGAACACCATATTCATCCAACTGTAACCTCCATTGTTGAAGGCTTGAGGTAGTGGAAGCATGTGTGGAACTGAAACTTGACAAGTGGCGTGGAAAATGGTCTAACGCTAGCTTAAGTAAGCTACAATTTTGAATGAAACACTTAAACCTCCACATAAAAGATTCCTCCACTTAAGCCACCCGATAAACTTTTCAATTAAGTCTCTCATCTTCTTAAATCATCATTTGTATCTTGCTTCTCGGCCAAACAATGTTTGAATCCGAATGAACTTAGCACTTAAGTCACCTTCATGCTTCCTTTATAACTTCATTTTCCAAGTTCTTATAGTACACTCCTAGGTTTCCTAAGCTTGATATGCCCTTAATTCACTTAGCCAATGGCCTATGTACTTAGGACTTTAAGAGGCATAACAACCTTCCATTGTTAATAAATTTGGTCCTTCAATTTTCCTAGAAGCTTAGGGAACATACTAAGATAGCTCCTCAGTATTTTAGGTTTAACTTCCCATGTGGCCTCCTCTTCAAAATGGTTAGTCCATTGAACTTTAACCATGGATATCCACCTACTCTTAAGCTTCTTAGTATCCTTTGCCAATACCCAAATTGGCTCTTTTTCATATGTGAGGTTTGAAGCTATAGGAACACTAATAACATGAATCACTTGCCTAAGATCAGATACACTTCTTTAGTAAACTCACATGGAAGGTGTTATGCACATGTCCTAGCTCAAGAGGTAACTCTAGTTTGTAGGCTACATTTCCAATCTTTGCCACTATCTGGTATGACCCTACATACCTTGGGGCTAACTTACCCTTCTTGCCAAATCTCATCATTCCCTTCATGGGAGATATCTTTAACCACACCGAGTCTCTTACTTGGAATTCAAGGTCCCTTCTTTTCTTTTGATTTGCATAGGATTCTTGCCTATAGTTGGTAGCCCTAATCCGTTATTGGATTAGCTTGATTTTCCCAGTAGTCTTTCTTATGAGTTCTGGGCCTATCTCCAACTTGTCTCTAGGTTCATGCCAACAATGTAGAGTTATGCACCTTCTACCATATAGTGCCTTATAAGGTGTTATGCCAATCACTGAGTGATGGCTATTGTTGTAGGAAAACTCCACTAATGACAGATGTTGGTCTCAATCCCTCTAAAAGTTTATGACACAACACCTCAGTATGTCCTCTAGCACTTATATGGTTCTTTCAGTCTGTCCATCTGTCTGAGGCTGGTATACTGAGCTAAACTTCAGCTTAGTGCCTAATGCATAGTGTTAGGACCTCCATAACCTATAAACAAATCTAGGGTCTTTGTCTGAGATAATGTCATTTGGTACACCATGTAACATCACTATTTTCTTAATGTATATTTTAGCCAACTTGTCCAAAGAATCTATAAGGTTTATAGGCAAAAGGTTGGCTGCCTTGGTCAATCTATCCACTATGACCTAGATTATGTTGCGTTTCCTTCTGGTCAATGGCATGCTTACTATAAAATCCATTGAGATGGAGCCCCATTTTCTTTTTGGTATAGGTAAGCTTTGAAGTTTACCCTCCATGCCTCTAGTGTTCTACCTTAACTTGTTGGCAAGTCATACATTTAGCCATATAAGCACCAATCTCCTGTTTCATGTAAGGCCATTAGAAGTGTGACTTCAAATCCTTATACATCCTATAGGCTCTTAAGTGCACACTTATGATGCTAAAATAAGCTTACTTTAGAATCTTTTGCCTAAGGTTATCATTGCTAGGCACATAGATTCCATCTTGGAAGTACAACAATCCATGCCTAAAGGAAAACCCTTGATACATTCTTCCTTGTTTTTGCCCACAAACTTTAGGAAACTCCTTATTATGCAACTGTGCTTCCTTTATCAAGTTTTTCCACTCTAACCTAATGGTTAGAACCTTCACTTGGTTTATTTCTCATTGTTCTCATTCTTAGGCCAAATTGGTTAGACTAAGCACTTCTACTTCATTCTACTCTTCTGTGGCTTTGAGTACTCATGTGTACTTCCTGCTCAGGGCATCAGCTATCACATTAGTTTTGCCAGTAGTGTCCTTAATGATACATTCAAAATCTTTTATGTACTCTAGCTATCTTCTTTGTCTCATGTTCAAGTTTTTTGTGTAAATAGATACTTCAAACTTTTGTGGTCTGTATAGACTTGAAACTTGCTTTGTAGCAAATAGTGTCTCCACTACTTGAGAGCAAAGATCACTGTTGCTAACTATAGATCATAAACTAGATAATTCTTATCATAAGATCTTAGCTGCCTTGACCCATAAGCTATTGTTTGTTTTTCTTGCATTAAGACACAACTCAGCCCTACTTGAGAGGCATCTGTGTATACCTCACATTCCTTAGTAGGGTCTGGGAACACCAGTATTAGGGCTGTGATCACTCTTTTCTTAAGCTCTTGGAAGCTACTTTCACAATGTGGTCAATCATTTCTTTAGCTTTTGGAATTTACTTTCACAATTTTCACCTTACTTACATTTTTTATCTATCCTTGTCAACTTAGTTAGTGTGGCTGCTATTATAGACAACGTGGGCAAAAATCTTCTATAATAGCTAGCTAGTCCTACTAAGCTCCTGACTTCCCTCACATTCTGAGGTTGTTTCCATTCCAAGACAACCTTTATCTTTTCGGGGTTTATAGTTAGAGCATGTTCATTATCACATGGCCTAGGAATCCAACTTCCTTGGCCCAGAATTGGCACATACTTAGCTTATCATACAATCTATGCTCCTTTAGCAAGCTAAGTACTAGCCTCAGGTGCTCTTCATGAGCTTTCTCATCCTTTGAGTACACTAATATGTCATTTATAAATACCACTACAAAGTGGTCCAAGTACGCCTTGAACACTTTCTACATATGGTCCATAAAGAAGTCTGGTGCATTAGTGAGCCAAAATGGCATCACTATGTACTCAAAGTGGCCATACCCTGTTCTGAAAACTATCTTTGGTATGGCTTCTTCCTTAACTCTCAGTTGGAAGTAACTAGATCTAAAATTTATCTTTGCAAATACCTTAGCTCCCTTCAACTAATCAAATGAATTTTCTGTTCTAAGGATGGGGTATTTGTTATTAATGGTTAGTGCATTAAGCTTTCTATAGTTGATGCACAACCTGAAGGTTTCATCTTTCTTCTTCACAAATAGCACAGGTAACCCCAAGGGAATACACTTAGCCTAATGAAACCCTTATCTAGCAATTCATCCAGCTTCTTTCTTAGCTCAACCATTTCAGGAATAGCTATCCTGTAAGGAGCAATGGACATGGGAATAGCTCTTGGTACTAACGTTACCTCAAACTCTACCTCTCTTACAAAAGGGAGTCCTAGCAAATCTGTGAGGAACACTTCAGGGTACTCCTGCACTATGGGAATCTTGCCTAGTTCACTAACTGTCTCATCCCCATTTAGTCCTAAGTATTCACTCTCAACTACTATAGGTTTGTGTTCCACCACTTTCAAATGCTTCTCGAGTGCTAGCTTAGATGAGCTTTCCATAACATGTGGCTCAAAACCAGGTAAGCAAAGTTGCCTAAAATGGTAGCCTATCACCACATTATGGTCACTAAGCTAGTTCATACATAGTATGATATCATAGCCACTAATCTATAAGACAATCAAGTCAGCTTTAAGTTGAAGTTCACCAAGCCTAAATATGCATTCTTTAACTACGTGGCATGTGAACATAATTTCATTCCCAGCAATCCTAACTAGGTACATTTCATTCATAGTGCTTACTTCTAAATTCATAGCTTTGACAAGCTTAGATGAAATCACAGATAAAGAAGCACCAATATCAAATAGAATAAATGCTTCATAACCATTAAAGAAAATGGTACCTTTGAGTGCCTTCTTACTCAGCCTTGGTTAGCCCAGCCCTCCATCGTCAAGTTTGGATTCCTTAACCTCTTGTGTCCTCCTAGAAGTTTTAAGCTGGAAAACTCTTCCAGGGGCTTGGTTCAGCTTTTTCCTATATAGGGGCATGTTAGGTCATTGGTCCTTTCTTAATAAAGGTACATTCTACCTCCTTATGAGTAGTTGCCCATGTGACCACCTAATGCCAAACCTTCCAAGCAATTTCTGTTCCTCATTCTCAATGGGACAGTCTTTTACCCAGTGATCCTAGGCTCGACACTTCAGGTAACACTCAATCAGTCTATAATAGGGCTTTTGACCATGGTACTTGCCATAGCTGATAAATGTTAATTTTGTGGTCAAACATGTTGACTTTTTGTCAACTTTAATAACAATTTTCTACCTTACCACTCAATATTTTTGGCCGATTCTTGCTTTGATCCTTCATTTTGTAGGTTGGAGAAGCGGACCATAGCATTGGAATGGCACCGGGACGAGTGGAACGAAAAACGGGAACGCAAAAGTCAACGAAAATTATAACTGTGAGGCCTAGGCCCCAGGAGCGAGGCCTAGGCGCCACAGTACAAAAGTTCTCTGCCTAAAAAATGCACCCTGGAGGCCTAGGCGCCACCTGAGGCCTAGGCCCCAGGCACCTGCGAGCCTGGAGGCCTAGGCGCCCAAGCACCCCCTCCTGGGGCCTAGGCGCCAGAACACCTGCGAGCCTGGAGGCCTAGGCGCCCAAGCACCCCCTCCTGGGGCCTAGGCGCCAGAGCACCTTCGAGCCTGGAAGCCTAGGCGCCCAGGCACCCCCTCCTGAGGCCTAGGCGCCAGTCACCCGGGAAAGTGGTCCCCTACCTCAAATTTGAACTCAAGCTTGCTATTGGCCAAGGATTTCTATCCAAATGGTTTGGTGAGTGAAAGGGACACCTCCAAGGGGTAGAAGAACCTGGAACCTAGCAAAAGAAGGGGGCTTCATCTTCATCTTCTCTTCTTAGAACTAGTTTTTCCATATCCACCATAGTTAGTATTTTTAGCTTTTCTTAGTTTTTCTTGGTCACCATTGGAGCTAGCTTGGAGATTGCTTGGAGTGCTCAAGGAGACTAGCTTGGAGACTTTGGATTTAAGATCTTCTAGCCATCTTGGGTTTATTCTTTCATCTTCCTTGTAGTTTCTCATGGATGTTATTATGTTTACTTTCATGATTATGTTTTATTTAGTTATGGAGTAGTCTTCTTTTACACTTTCTATGGATGTAGCTACTTGAATTGATTATGTTGGATGAATTCATGGTTATGTGATATTAGTTTTCTACTAAATGTATGTTTATTCTTCTCTTGAGCTTAATGTTGTGTTAGCTAGTTGATGGCCACAATTGGTTGCACTATAAATTGCCTCTAAACTCTTGGAAAAGATTAGAAGTAATTGGACCTAGGAAAAGAATTTAATTGCTATGGACTTATTGGAAAATTAGTCTAAGTCATTAGGTAAAGGTAAATTGAGCTCTAATGTCTCTTTCTAAGCTTGTAATCGGATGGAAATCCTTATTAAGTTTAGATTAGAGAGATTAATTTTTTCACTTGGAAAAGTAAGAATTTAATTGAATAACTTTACCAACATACATTGGAGATTAACCCACTCACCTAAGTTTACCAACAAATCAAGACAAGTAGTGAACCCATAGGAAGTGTTCTTTCATGATTTGATAAAAACTACAATTTTTACATTGCATACTTGTATTCTAGGTTAATAGTATTCCATTTAGCTAAGTTTAGTCATTTGTTTAAGTTGCCTACATTTCCATCCAACTTTGATTGTTTAGCTAAAGTTTACTTTGAGTAGTGGTACTTGACAATTAATTTAATCAATCCTTGTGGGAACGATACTCACTCACCCCATCTACACGTCCACCGTGCACTTACGGAATAGTGGTTTCAAAATTTCCCTACAATAGCTTCTGCATTATGGCCCATACTGACTAAATCTTCATTATTTCTTACTTTCCTTCATTGTATTTGGAATTGCTAACTCTTTTCAGCCTTTTTTCTTTGATCCTTTATGCATATCACAGGCACCACTTGGACCACTCTTGATTTGGTCTTTAAACTCTTGCTCTAGTGCCATAGCCATTTGTACCATTTTGTAGTACTCTCAGGCTTCCACTATTTTAAAGATCTACCTTAGTTCTGGCTTAAGTCCGCTTATGAATCTCTTGGTCTTTTTCTTCTTTTGACATGGTCATCCGTGGCCCTACCTAGGAAGCCTATGAAAATCGATCTCACGATGGTCACAATTGGCTAGCTGTATATGTGCGTGGATTAAAACCCCCATGAAACTAGTTGATTAACCTAGAATATGTAGAATGCATGCTCTTTATGCTTTGACTAGAGTGAATGGAAACTATAAAAACATTCACTTGGCCAAGATACTTTTCATAGAAAATAAGTTCAAATAGCCAAAGCATACAAAATAAACATTTGTATAATTAATACTACACAAAACAACCATGTGAGGGCATTCAACAAAAAGTAGACTAATGCTCATTTCCCAAGAGCAACCCTAAAGTCTAGGACTCCATCATAGACAAAGGAGGTAACTAGGAGTACTATATATACAAGTTTCAACTGAGATCTCTTTAAACTAACTCCCACCTTGGAGCTAAGTCCTAGTGGCGAGTCACAAAAGTCATGTCCACGTGTTACTAGGCTCTGCGGCCAAGAAAAACACTATAGTTAGTATTGTTACTTAACCAACAAGTAACCTAAGTAGACTAGAATCATAAAGATTCTCAAGCGAAATACCTGCATTAGCAAACTACCATGATAACCCTTAGTGGTTATCCGGCCCAACAATGTCAAAATTTGCACAACATAAATAGGGAGTGAGAATTTAAGAATTCTCAGAAAAGGTCATCACTTTACTTACAAGAAAAGTCACTAAGAACAACACTTATGTGAACATATGTAATCTACTGTGAGCTCATACAGCTTGAGGCTAAACTTATGTGCATATGTCTCAATCCCTTAGGACTTCCCCTTAACTTAGTCCTTGAACTATAAGGTAGAGCCTTGCTTACTAGCAATCATAGCTTACTAGCCTAACCAGTGATGATTCACTAGTTGAAACTCCTTTATATTGTACAGGAGCTCTATGATGAGACTATTGTAGACTAAGTCATAAAGACCCACTAGATGCACTAACGTTCCACATTGTAACCTCATGCCTGACGGCACAGCTAGGTTGCCGATGGTACTAAACCTTTCACCCAAGCTAGTGATACCTAGTTGTGGCTCTTTGTTAACTAGTTTTCTTGTTTATGGTTGAAGTAACCATAAAAACTCAAGAAAACTCCTACGTCTTGAAGGAGTTTTGGAAGTCTCAGAGTACCCTCGGAATACTTAGACCCCTAAGTGCCCTAAGGACCCCTTTAGGCCTCCCCTTGGAACCTTTTAACAAAATTAAAAAATTTTAGCCATCATAACTGTGGCGACGTGTAAACACTCAGATACATTTTTGTGGCACTAGCGATGCGTCGCCAATACTTGCTATACCCAGAATTTTTTTAGTTTTGCTACTATGACCTTTGAAGACTTACCAAGCAGGCCAAACATGCTTATACTTAGATGGCATCTAAACTTCACATACTTGTAAAATATGTTGCAAAGACCACAACCAACTATCATAAGCCTACCTATGATGCATTACAACATCATTCCAATCTCCATAAAACTAATAGTCCACCATGATCAACTATGCCCTCTAACTAATGCTATTGTCAAAACTACTTAAGTTCATCAAGCAAACATACTCTAATAGCATTAATTAAGGTTGAAAACATAACTCCATTATCTTAACTTCAACTCACAATCAAGAATCAATCAACTTTTCCTCAAGAACCAAAGTTCCACAAAGTTCTTCCTAGTTCTAAAAAACCAAAGGCACAAAACACACAATTACTAACTTCTATAAAAATTTAAGCACCTAATCAACTAATAAACAAGAACTCACTAAGAAATCACAAGTTACCTCGTATAAAAAACAGCGGATGGTGGGTAACATGGTTCCAAGCTCCAAAAACATAAATTTTTTCTTGGAACAAGCTTCTTATAGCATAAGCACCTTTTGGTAGTTTCAATTTTCACCAAAACCTTATGATTGGAATATTCCACCTCGGGTTTAGTGAGATGAGTCTCTTTATATAGCTTGGGGAAATTGAGAGAATCACCTTCAGATAAGGGATTATCCTATGATTAGGGGATTTTATGTTCATCTATATCAGATTTCCTTTTTACCATATCTTAGGCTAGGCTTCCAATTATGGGTTTTCTCATATGGGCTGTATTTGAGCCCATATAGTATCAATGTATGTGTCATAATCTACATAAATATTATGATAAGTAATAAACAAGTAATATCAAAGTATGCTGGAAAATGACTTCCTTAGATGGTCAGTTTATTTTTTCAATGTAAAGCTGACAAAGAAAGAAAAGAAAAACAAAGGAAAAACTACTCATGGATGAATGAGACTCCTTGCCCATTCACTAAGAAACAATGAGCTATGCAAGTAGATGGAGAATAATAAAAAAAAAGCCATCAAAACTCTAACTTCATGAGCCAAATTAGTCATAAAATTTACTTAAATATTCCTTTCTCTGGAAGTTTGAATTCTTGCAACTCCCCACTGATCCAACAAGAGCCAACAATCTATAATAATGTTGAACAGAGGATGGTCATAGTCTTCATTTTGAAGCAAATGCATCAAAGATAGTGAATATGCTTATACTTCTACCCCCAAAAAATCCCAAACCACTGAACCGTCCTTAGACTTTCCTTGAATCCAAGAAGTTTCACTTGCAAAAAAAAACACAACCCAAAGCGAGCTAGCATAACCCTATAACTAGTTTGTAGTGCAATCGCAAAACAGCCTACCTGTTCACCCTCTCCTAGAAGCACTAACAGACCAATTTGAATTAAATTTCCACCTTCCTCCTTTGGGAGCCACCATTAACAATGTTAGGATGCTTTATGATCTGAGGAATCAAGTGCTATCTTTACTATGTTTGTGCATAGCAAAAAATTTTGGTATAGGGGTGTGAAACACATGATGATAATAATGGTGGTGGTGGTGGTGATGATGATGATGATCTTTTTATTTAAGCTTTTAAAATGCAGTTGGATTAAATTTTTCTTTTGTTTATCACAATTGAAAATTTTTTAAAGTTCCCACCAACCAGGTGAGTTGGCAAAAGGGAACACCTATCTTGGCTTTACCTAGGATTTAAGTGGCAGCCTAACTTAAAAAAAAAAAAGACACATCAAGAAGTGGTCTAATTATAGCTTAAGCTCTCTAGGTTTTGTGCAACAAGCACTTCACTTTATCCTTCAATTTTTCAATAATAACTTCTAATACATTGTACTTTTAACAAATTCTAAATAGAAAAAAAATTAAAAAAAAACATTCTTGAAAACTTTAACATGTTACTATATAACATTTGTATATAAATTGATTTATATACATTTATGTAGCAGTTGCCAAAAAAAAAAACTCCACTAAATCAAACTCAATTTCAAAGATTTTAAAATGACAAATACTAGCTTAAACATGAAGTAATACATTGATATGAATGATGTAAATGAGACATATTTTTCTTCAAAAACAAATAATATATGAGAAATGTATGAGAAATTATCTACTTACAAACTTCTTTAAGTATTTATAGTCTTTATATACTGTAATAATTTATATGATACAATCAATTTACTATTAGATTGAACATTTTTTCATATTACATGTTCTTCATTGAACGATTAGAATTGGTAAAAATTTTGTACTTCATTATATAAAGATCAGGGGCCTTTTTATAATCACCCCTCTTCATTATTGTACTAGTATATTAAACAAACAAAACTTAACAAATTTGTTCCATGCATATATGCATTAGATTAGATCATATTTATTAATTTTATATTAATAATAAAATTTTATAAATTTCTATCTTTTATCAAGTCATTACCATGTTATAGTTTTGTTACATATTCTACAATAAGTTCCAACCAGTTTTAGCAAAAATCTCTTTATTCATGTTCATCACACAATGCAAAGCCTTAACCACCTAAAGATTTTGGCTTGCAAATTTTGTCCTAGATAACAAGAGTCATTTTTTTTTCTCTTCTATACTTCCCCTACTGGCAATAATGATGTGTGCATGACATAAATAAGTGTTTACTGAAGGATGGGCTACACTAACACCTTTTTCCTAGCTATAGAGAGAAGTTCATACTTCTAGTCGGCTAACTTATTGAGCTTATGAATAATGTAGCTTTATGTTGATTTTGGTGAATTCTGAAATGCATATATGTGCATATGCACATACTTGATGGCGTTAGAAGGAGAGAAATTTCCATTTGGTTTGGATCATTTATGGTTGTTATGTTTGCTAAGATGGGAGATTTGATTGGTTTCTAATTAAGATATTAACTGTATTTAAAATTTTTAGTTATGAAAATTTAGTTTTAAATGTTTTCTTATTTATTTAATTCTACGTCTTCATTTCTTGTTCTCCTTCGTGAATTGCAACAGATTTATGTTCTTTTTCTCTTTTTTTTTTTTCTCAATTGTCTAAACATTAATAGTTTTATTATGGAAACTTTATGAATTTAAATTCATTTGGAAAAATAATCTTAAGTAAAAAATAAAGATAATTTGATAAATATGGTAATTAGTTAAAATAATTTTATAAATATTCAATTTCATATAATAGAAATTTATTTTTTATAATATGTCATTTTCTCGTATGATAATTTTGTCACATTAATTAATACATTTTACTTTTAGTTTAATACATTTCACGTATAGTCTAATATATAGCCCACATAGTTTAACATAATTCATTTTCAGTTTAATACATATCTCACACAGTTTAATACATTTTATTTTCAGTTTAACACATATCTCACATAGATTAATATAATTCACTTCCAATTTAACACATATTCTGCACAGTTTAATACATTTAACTTCCAATTTAATCATTTAGCATTCAGTTTAACATATATCCCATACAAATTAATACAATTCATTTCTAGCTTAACACATATCTTGCTTAGTTTCATACATTTCCCACATTGTTTCCAAATTCATCCTCACTCTAATATTTTTGCATTATAGATTTGCAACCATTTTTTTCCCCATACTTGTCTCACCACAATTGGCACCTTGTGAAAGGTATCTTACATAGGCATCCTCACATTTCATTGCCATATCTACACATTTTGTTCCAAAAAAAATTACTTAGTTCTACATAAATAGTTTGCAGTACCATATAAATAAATCTCAATTTCATACAACTCATTTATACTTTAATACAATACCCAAACTCAAGACTCAAAACTCATACAAAACCAGAAACATACAAATAAAACCCAGAATCATACAAATAAAACTAAGAAACACACACACACACACACACACACACACACACACACACACACATTTGTGTATTTTACAAACTAGAATCATGCAAATAAAATCCACACACACACATATAAATTACATATGTATCTTTGTTCTCTAAAAAATTAAAAGCATACATATAAAATCCAAAAGTATACATATATATTTTTTTACAGACCCAGGAGCATACATATATATATGTATTCTTTACAAAACTAGAAGCACACATACAAAGTCTAAATGTTACCCACTCCGGGGTAGTCCAGTTATGGTGTCAAAACTGTGCATTTAGACTCCCAGGATTTGGTAATGTTCTGTAGGCCATCAGAACACTACCCTTAGTGTGCATACCCAAGTGGCCCTCTTGGGCACTATGTAAATACATGCATATTGGTCCAACCATCACACACATATTCACATTGCATGCACACCATGGCAGCAAAGAAGGAAAACACTAGCACAAGTCTTAGTTTTGGCTTCCACACATTAGGCAATCTTGTTAAGTTCTAGTGGCCAGCTACTGCACCTGTAACTTCCACTAATAAACTGTATCATTCTAGCCACATAGCCCCCTGTTTTATTTGCTCCATTATCAAGTAGAGACTTAGAGCAAACCAAGGAATTTTTTTTTACATCAATAGCCCACCTATGGACCAAGTTATGGATTTTTGAAGTTGGTTACAAAATTCTGACCAAATGAACAGTAACTCAGCCAACTTTGCAACGTCATATCTTTGGCTACAGGGCTCTAAATCCAGAAATTCCAAAGCCCAGTTAACCCTCTAGATGTCCTCTAGGTGTGGTCAAAATTTCATACCAAGGTTCATTCTACACAGGGAGATATTAAACTTTATGTCCAGAGTCAAAATTCTAGCAACTTTTGGACCATTTTGCCCATACAATTTTTCCAAACCATGCAAACACTTCATTCACAAGGGGAAAGCCCTCCAAGGCTATCATATATATGTCCATTACACATATGAATTACATTCCCTTTCTATTAACAACTTTATGTGGCCAAAACAAAATTTACAAGTAAGCAGCCCATCTTTCACACTTAGGCAGCTTTGCACCACATCACTTACATAGCCAAAACATTACTCAAATGTTCACATACTTGTCTCATTTTACATACACTACATGTACATGCATACATGCACTACAATATGGTCTTAACTCAGCTAAATACGCACCCTAGGTTACAGGAGGTCCTGAGACACAATGGACTCCAAAAACAGGATGCTGGACAGCTGCTGCACAACACAGTAAGTACCACCATTAAAAATACCAAATGTGCTCCTAAAATCACCAAAATTTCCAGATCATAACTAGACATATGGAAGTTCATGTACCTGAAATTTCAGATCAAAACTCAAACCACAAAGGTTAGTTTGAAGGTGATCTTTCTGCTGGACCTGAAATGACAGAATTGAGGGGAGTAAGTTTCATTGAGAAACTTAGTAAGGGTAGCACTTGGATTCAATAGGCAATGTAACCATCATTAAAACCTGCATCCAAAGACACTAAAACACAAAAAACACAATGCATATATACAAGATATAGCAACCAAATGCAGCAGCCAAACACAAACAACAAACACATGAAATGTGGCAGCAACATATACCATAGGTTAGTCCATAAAACACATAATAAACATAACCAAATCACTATGGCAGCCCTCCTCAAGCTAATGCTTGGTCTTAGGAGGATTTTAACAGTAGTTAGTACTAACTTTGGGCTCTAGAAACCCTCACTTTACTGCCATCATTGTGCACTTCACACTAGGTCACAAAACCTTCAATAAGTGCACTCCCCTCACTAAGCTTGGTTCATCAAGCTCATGGCTCTCTTCCAAGCTTAGCCATAGCTCCATGGATGTTTGAAAATACAGAAAACAACCCATGAGAGCAAGAGAACCCTTACCTTGATGGGTATGCTGAAATTGGAGCTTGATCCTAGGTGCACTCAAGCAATAGCACCAAATAGCTTCCAATTGTGCTTCCTTGACTTCAATTGCAAGTAGTTTTGAGTTTGAAGGTATGGTGGCTATGGAGGAAGTGTGGAGGAGAGGGCTGGCTTTCTTTTTGCTGGTGGAGGCCGAAATTTAGAGAAGCAAAGGTGGTCTTGACTACTTAAATAGTCAAAAGTACACTAAACACACTTAAGTAGTCTTAACCTTGTCTTATGTCATTTTCCTTGCTACAAGACTATGGTTTCTTAGTCTTAATCTCTTGGCCCACATTTGACCATCCTTATCTTCCTTTAGCAGCCCTCCTTATGTGGGATAACCCCACAAAACTTTCATTTGACTTAAGTCATAGACATACACATCTTAAGGCCTACATTAGAACACTTAGGTCCTTATTGCCTTTTTGTGTTTTCTTTGTCCTTAGTTATCTTCCATAAGCAATTTGGTCCTCCAATAGCACTTTCATACCATTCATATCCTTCCCATAACTCTCTAAATCTCTTTTGTGAAAGTTTTGCAATTGATTACCCGAATTTCCAAAATCTTACAAAAAAGTTCATAGGTTGCTTGACAAACAAGCAATCCTTAAGGCTTTTCTTGGGGACCAAGTTACCAACTTGGAACACTTTTAAGGAGGTGTTGATCATACCTTTTACTCCCCACACCACAATCACTATGGTGATAATTACACAATATAATGGTTTTTAGCCATTATGACATACTTGTAATTCTCCCATTTTGTGAGGTGGTAACACTAAAAGCATACATATATATTTGTGTTTTTACAAACACAAAAGCATACATATAAACTTCAAAAGCATATATATATATATGTTCTTTACAAACCCAAAACATACATACAAGTCCCAGAAAAATACATATATATATGTATATATTTGTGCTCTTTATAAATCCAGAACATACATATAAAATCCAGTAGCATACATATGTACAAATTCATGTTATTTTGCAATATAAAATACAAATCATGGATGTTTTTATTATGTATCTCAAAAAATGATATGGACTTTCTGTTTCTTTGCCGAAATCGATGTCTTAACCATTATCGTCCACCGTACTCGCTTCTTAAACCTTTTTGTATGTTTTCTCTCTTCACAAGTTTTGAACCACCACTGTCTACTACCCTCTACTCCAGTCGTTGCCATCTTTGCCTCATTTCAAACAGCTTTGTTGCCATCTTTGCGTTGCCTAGAACACGTTGGCCTCCCTCTGAATGACTTCACACCATTTCGGACTTCACACTGCCTGTGTCTTCGCACCATCAGAATATTTTTCCCTCGTTTTTGCTACCTGGGTTTACGCCCTTTTTTGCTGGTTTACTTGGTGGAGGACGTAACTGATAGTAGGGGGAGATCACGGGTTTTCTCATGGGATTAGGGTAAAACCTAATTTTGGTCAGTCTTTATATGGTAAATGACTCTAACCAGGTAACTTCCCATTTTTCTATCTAATTTTTTGCACCTCCCTTTCTATTTTGAATTGAATGTAACATTTGGGATGAATAGAACCTGTTAGTAACACTAATAGTGTTACTAGGTGTATATCACCTAGGTGGATAGTCTCATACTTCATTGATTTCAACACTTTTCCATAGACCACAGTAACTCCTAAATACATATCTAAGTCATGTTTCAAATGAATGCCATATACTTTGCTCCAATCTTTGTCATAGCCAACCTAACATTCAGTGAGAAAAATGTTATATTTCTACTTGTTGACCACAAGACATGGTTGTAAGGGACCTTAATCTTTCCCCAATGTAAGGCATCCCTAGGGAACTTTAATTAATTAGAATATAGTAATCCCACACTTAGCTACAATTGGTTAAGCTAATACTGGCAAATTTTTTTAAATCACTACGTGTTTCTAGTTATTTACCCTAGAACATGAATCATGCATGCTTAATTTTAGCATAAGTAAGAGAAATAGTGAATAAAACAATTCAAAGTCTTGCCATGGCATTCATAAAACAAAAAAAAAATCATATATTGAAGTCATAAAACAGGTTGCTTAAACTTCAAGTACCAACATATACACCCTACACTTAACTTATGTACATCTAAAAGTAACCATAGTGTTTGTACACCTTATGAAAGTCTATACACGTACCCAACATACTAGATAGGCTAAGATCACAAGCCACTCCCACACAAGCTAACTACTTAAAAGATGAAGAATCCTTACTACCCTTATGCACTTTAGCCTTTAAGTATCAAAGCCAATTAAATAACTTAGTTAGCACATTAACAATGATTGACCAATAACTTAGAATCAATAATGATTCAATAAATATAATACATGTGACAAAACCTTACTTAACAACCTATCACTAGGTTTTAGCCTCCACAATGTTTATATTTACATAATGTGACACTTAAAGGGGTAAGAATTCAAAATTCTCAATAAAGGACTTAATACTTGAAAGAAAGATATTTATGACACATAATGATATAAAAATATATAAAAGCATCTTGATGTGATCTTAATAACATCTTGACGTTTTAACTAACGGCTACTAGCTAGGGTTTTATGGTGGGACCCATTCTCAATGTAGTCTTATCTTACAAAAACTTTGTTATGTCTTAACTAGCTTGGTTTGCCAATTGTCATTACTTACTTTTATCACATTGTATGAGAGTTATTTTATGTCTTAGGTGGCTTACCTTGCCAAGCTATCAAGCTTAGCTAGGGTATCTTTTTTCAAAATGCCTTTTAGACACTTAGTACATTTCCTTAAGCCATACTTAGCTTACTTGGGCTTCAAGATATTGCATCTTGTCCACCATAATACTTTTATCTTACTCCCTTATATTGTATTTAACTCTTAGGTAGGTTTTTGAGCTTTAACTTGGTTTCCCAAGTCTTACACATAGCCTAGGTACCCTTTGGAATCCCTTTAGACTTTCCCAAACCAATGCCCTTACATATACTTTTGATGCCCTTACACTAAGGTCGATGGTGCCCTAGGGACTGTATGATTGTATTTGGTATGAGAGTGCCAATTTAGTGATCACACCAGCCCTTAGGTGTGATTGCATTGTCCTTTTGAAGGGCAAAACTTGTGCCTTACTCCGGCTTACATGTTTTTAGGGCTTCTTAACCTGTTCCACATAACTGTAGGCTCAATTCCACATATGCCATAGCCACAACATGATCATAATATGCCAAATTAACATTCAAACATGAAGTTAAACACTTTAAATCCCTTACTTAGCAAGATTATAAGCAACATAGATGCTAAGGCACAAATAAGCATAATTTAGGTTTCTTTTGTTTTCTTTGTAACAACTTTGTTCCTAACTAACAAATCAATTACTAATGTATCAAAAACATGTAATTTGATATGAATTTGAGAAACAACAAACTTAAAAAAGCTAGGAACCTTTACCCCATTCGAGACATAAATTCAACTTTCTTAGGGCCCCATTTGCTCAATAGGCTTTCTAGTTAGAAATTCAACCTTTAACACCAAGAATCAAGCTTAAGGATGGGTTGTTTAGCATACCCAAGCCTTAATTAGCTAGAATAAGTTATTATCTCAACTAAAACTAAAATATGAGCTTACCTAAAAGAGAAACATAATTTCTTTCTCCTTTAAACTTAAATGAGCTATAAGCTAAAAAAAAGCTTTAATTTGCACTTTAAATCGGCAAGAAAATGTTGGGATGGGATTTGGTATTCTTTGGGCATGAAAGTGGCTGGATTAGTAAGGTTTGGGAAAGAGATTCACAAGTATAGTTCCTTGCATTTTATTTGCCTTTTTATTTACAAAATTAGCCCATCATTTTTTAAGCTTGTGCACTATTTGGTCCAAAGGCCTCAAAGAGCTATTTTTTCTATTCCATAAATCAAATTGGAATTAGTAAAATTAAAAATTATCTTTACACTTCAAATTTCTAATTTTTCATGTTCTAGTTCCATCTATGACTAAAAATAAGGCATTTTGGCCAAAATGACCATTTTGCCCTTTTTAGCCAAACTTTGCTCAAATGATCGAAACACTTGCTTTTTGCTACACTTACTTAAATCACAACTTGGTGTCTAAATTGAGTTTCTAAACATAAAAATTTTTACTTTATCTTAGCAATCTTACCTTTGGTTCTAGAAAGTCATATGATTGACTCCTTAGCAAACTTTACAATGCAACATCTTATCCTAATAAACCTTCAAGATTTTTTGGAACAATATCAAATCATTATTTAAAAAAGATGTGATGATTCAGGACCATTCTACCTAAATTTAAAAGTGTCCCATCCATTTGCCAACACTTTCTATTGGATCTTGAGAGATAGCTTTTTTCATGTGTAAAATAAGGAGGTATGATGAAAATGATTCACTTCTTTTTTTATCTTTGCTCTTAATAATAAATAAGCCAATAACATACTACATAATTATATAGTTGCCTATAGGATAAAATGCACCATTAGTCATAAACCTATTATTACCATTGCAAATTGATTCCTTTACTATTGGTCCCAAAATTTTTTGTTGCATATTGGTTCATAGTCTTGCAAAATGTGCCAACTTTGATGCAATTGTAAAATATCAAATTCTTAAATTTTAATTTTAACTGTTTGGTTATTGTCTTTCAATAAATTCAAACTATGTCATTTTTTTTAACAATCATTGGTGCAATTTACCCTTACCTAGATATATAAGTTGTATTCTTGGTGTGAAGTTTTGTTTTAGACAGAAATATCAAATTTACCATTAATATTTTAGGTATAAAGCGGATATGCCACTATAGTTTTTTTTTATTTAATTTTCCACTAATGTTTTAAAATGAGCCAAATATGCTACTGCTGGTTAGAAAATAATAGAAAATGATAAAAATAGCTGGTTTTGAAATCTTGGGGTCATTATACATCTTTCAAAAAAATATCAGGACCTTTAAAATTTTTTCTAAAAGATAGTCTGATTTCTGCCATCAGCGCTTCAGCCCTATCGCTGTCTCCATCACTAATGCCTCAGCCCCATCACCGCCCTCCCTCTATCTCTATTGTCTAATCCTCTTATTGGCATTTGAGAAAGAGAGTCTAATGACAAAAATTCTTTGAAATTTGTTAAAACTTATATTATTAACCTAACATTTTAAAAAATTTTATTTTTAATGTTTTTCGTTAGCTTTTTAACATTTTTTGCTAGATTTTTAATAGTTAGTGGCATATTCACTCTTAAATTAAGACTTTAGTGGCATATCCGACCCATTTTAAAATATTAATAGGAGATTGTGCAAAAAAAATAAATTATAGTGATATATCTGCTCTCAACCCAAAATATTAGTGGCAAATTTGATATTTTTGTCTTTGTTTTATAAGCAATAACTCTAGCAGAAAAGTCAATAGTTGCAATATCTTGTTATCTAATAACAATTATGCTATTATGATCTTGATCACTTTGTTATGTTTTGTAATATTTCCTTATAAATAGGGTTTTAGATCTAGTACAAGATGACATACAGCTTTTCTAGTAATGCAATGTAGTAGCAGTAGTACATTACTTTTGGCTGTATCTTTTTTTTTTTTGGTAGACAAAAGCATCTTTACAAGAATAGGTAGGGTAAGAGATATTCTACGGGTATAAAGAAGAAAAAATGTTTGCTTTTATGGGATTTGAAATGCATCCAAACTATCTTTAAAAGACATTGTGAGGGGGAAGGAGTCGAACTATTGACTTCCTTTCCCCGTGGTGTCCTTTTACCACTTTTTTCAAAGTAAGTGAGATGGATGTATCAATTTTAAATAAGTTTATGCATATATACATATAAAGGTACCACATACATATGAATATAATATAGTAACATATAAAACATACCAACCAAAAAAATGCAAGTGTGCATGAGACATATATCTAGATTAATTAAGAGTTTTTCTAACACAAAAATATAATAAGAACATAATTTTTAGATATAAAAAATAAAAAGTACAATTTTTTTTAAATATAAAAAAATTTATTATCATATAATTAACTGACTAGTTTAAATACTCAACATTACCATGGGATAAAAAAAGAGCTGGCAACAAAAGGTCAACAATTCCTACCCATTAGCAAAATCTCATAAAAAATTACATTTCCAAAATAAGAGATCGGAGATGGAAGTTCATGATGTGTAGACTATAGAGCTATGTCTATCCATAAAAAAACAGATAATAATATATTGTAAAGTTTTGTCAATATAGCTAGTTGTTGAACTAAGCTGATGATTATTTAGTCAGTTTTAGAACATTATCAAAATCAATCTTTATTGAATCTGGATTCACACTAGGGTGATAAAGTTGCAATAACAATAACTTTTCAACACTATATGACAATACATTGAACAAATAATTAAAGTCACGTGTTGCGAGTTAGAGTTTCTCCCCGAATATAATGACATCGTTAGAATGATGCATTTTCAATAATATTATTTTCACCAATTGTACTTTTATTATTATACAATTAACCAATCACGCATGATAGTTATAAATTTTACTTAAAAATATTTAAACTAATTTTTAAATAAGTATCATTTCCAAGGTTGTGAAATACGATAAGAAATAATTGAAATGCATGATAATAATCGGTACATAAAATAGTATGAGAAGAGCCATACCATACCATTTTTGTATTGGTACAAATTGTAAGCTACGAGATTAAATCTCTTAATTAAAAGATCTAAAGAAAGGAACAATGTAGTGAAAATATAACATCATCGAGTTGTAAGTTGAGACAAAGTTTTTTAATGCACAAAATTGTTGTTAGTATAATATAAATTCTTTTGCATTATAAAACCTTACAATAAAACCAACCGAAAAGTGACGTAAGATTATTGCATTGGTTTTTTTCCGCACAATATTTGTCTACTCCCATCGTGTCCTAAGGGGCAATAAAAAATTTTAAAAAATTTGTACCAAAAATCGCTACTCCTAAAACAATTTTTATTTCCCTCCTTAAATCCTCTTCACGGAAATGCCTCCACTTGTTTCTGTCAACAAATCCGCCCCTCCCCCCTCTCTCTCTCTAGCGTTCATGGAGAGCAAAAGGATCTGCATTTCCTCTCTGCTTTTTTAAACCTGATTCCCTCTCTTCCGATCTCTCTATCTCTTCTCTGCACCATATTCTTCTGCCATTGCTTCTTCACTCTAGAAATGGTGGGACTTCCCGAGGATTTCTCCGACACCACGGAGCGAATCAATTCAGACAGCGACCAGCGTGTTTACTTCGTCCCCTTCAGGTCTTGTCTCCCGCCCTCTCTTACATGTTTCACTTTCTTTCCCTGCTTCTCTGAATTTGACATTCCAAATCTGCACAGTTACTTCGAATTTTTTAAACGTGATGTGAGATCATGTGATGTTATTTGGAATCTCCGGTTTGATCCAATCTTGCCAGGCTACGTAGATTGGATGGGTATGATTTAGCTTGGATTTGATTCATTTGAAGGGAAAAGTTCAGGTGGTGTTCATGATACGAGGATCTTTCCTTTTAGCGTTGCTTCCTAGTGACCGAACATACGATTCATTCCTCTTTATTTTGTTTATATGAAAATTGGTACTCTCAATGTTTCCTTGAAGAGTGTTTCCGTTTATTTTACTAAAAAGTGCAACTACTGCCGGATTTTTTTTTCTTTTGCCTTTTTCTATGGCTAATTCTTTATCTATCTTTTACTTCAGCTTGGATCCTGTATATTCTCTTCCTTTACTAACTTTTTCTCTCTTGATTTGAACTTGTTTGAGTTGGTATTAAAAAGAGTTGATAGAAAAGATGAGGATGGACGTTTTGGCTTGGGTGCTGATGTGTCTTCTTTCAGGTGGTGGACTGATGGACAGGTTGCAACATACGTTGAATCAGAGGGAACAAAAGGGGTTTTGTACACAGCAACACCAGGAACATCGTATGGGGGTCCCATGAAGTTAATTAGCAACATATTCATTTCAGATCTTTCTTTCAATCTGCGGAGAGACGACTCTGCACAGAATGGTAGAAATGGTGAAGTCGGTATCTCAGGTCGGGACTACGCATTGGTTTCTGCAGATATGTGGTTGCAGGCCCTGAAGAGGTAAGTGTCTAAGATTTCATATGTCCATACTTGATCATTTTTCTCTATGTATATATGCAGAGTTATACTTGATGCACTGGACATGGTTTCTATAAGGAGACATCTAATTTTTCTGTGTTGTGTTGTTTTTTTTTTTTTTGTCTGTTTTTTTATGGAGAATATTATGTTGTTTGTATCATTGAAAACATAAATATTATGCATATGTTATATGAATCTTTCGCACACTTCTAGATGCCTTTCTTGTGTAATGAACACCAAAGAGTTTTAATGTGAAAGAAAAGTGGAAACTGCTTTTAAAAAATACTCTAAGAAAACCCATTTTGTTTTGTGGAGCCAAAATATGGTATGGGAAAAATGCCTCTAACTAAGCACACTTCCGCATTCCCCATGTGTTAAGGAAATAGGGAAGAAAGAGGAAAAGCGTTCTCCTAGGATCTTCCGGTGTACCATTTCTTGGTCCAATGGCCCAGTTTGGACTTTGGTCCCATGATTTTGCCCCTACTTACAATAGTTATGTTGGATGGCTGGTTAACAGGGGGAAGTTTTAGCTGAGAATGACATGCCTTGTATTTACTATACATGAAAGAATTTATATGTACAACCAATGGGTTAATGGCAGATAATAACAAAAAGTAAACTTAAAATTTTGACTAGTTATTCATTATCTATTATTTTTTCTGTGGTGCGTGGTTCTTGGATGGTGCATGAACAATTAACTAGTCTAGCTTGGTTTGCATGCTTGTAATAATGACTGAAAAGAAATCAATGGTTGTTGCTAGCTTGTAGAGTTTGGATGTACTGGAGCTTTTTATGGCAGGAAATAAATTACCGTCTTCGTTTTTGCTCACAGAAATAGTATCTTCTAATGCTTGCCTTCTAGAGATCTTATAGATATTCTAGATTGTTTTTGCTTTACCCGTTGGCACTCGATAGGTTTGCTGGAATTAGCAGTTTAGCAACTCAGCTGATATGTGCCTAATATTAGGTTTGTATGCAATAATATAATTTTGTTATATGTAGGCACAGCAACTCAAAAATTGTTGCAAAAGGTAGTAAAACCTTTACCACTTCTGAAGATGATATGGCAGATGTTTATCCATTACAGCTTAGGCTGTCTGTTCCGTGGGAAACAGATACGCTGGGGGTAAAGATTAGCAAAAAGGTATGCTATTCCATTTCCTGATCATTGTAATTTGTTGTTTGCCAAGTCAAAAAATCATAGATATCTAGTGAAAAAAAAATTATTAGATTATTTATATGTGCTGTAATCATTAGTTTGGGGGGCACCTGATTTCTGATTAGAGGGTAAAGAAAAGTAACGCCTTCAAGTTACTTCACTTATTATCAGGACCTGAGCATTAAGCCATATGGATTTGTGGCATTGGTATTGTATCTCGAATTCATGGGAAATAGGATTTCTAGTTGCCAGAAAATTTAGCAGTTCTAGCAAACTTAATATTTTTTTTCTTAATGACTTTGTAGTTTAAATGAAAAGATGCTGATAATATGTTCCAAGGACCGTGTCAAATTCTACTTTCTTTCTTTCGCTAATGATCTTTGCTTTCTTTCTACATGATTTATGAAGGATCAAAACTAGCAATATGATACTTGGAAAAATTAATATTATTTCTCAGGAAATCATGAAAAGTGTATTTCAATCTTATTATAAATAAATTTTGTAAATAGGTTGGTGCCACATCGATTCCTCCTTCCAATGTACTGGACTGTGTATGAAGAGTTAGGTATATCATGTTGCATATTTCTAAATGTTTCAAACTATAACATTTTTTGCCTCTTCTGATTTTTTGTAAGGGTTCGAACCCCCTGTTTCTCCTTTAGTCATATAGTCTCTCTTTTCTTGTAAAAAGTAATAATCTTTTTCCTCAATTTATTAGTAGTATGGGTACCGTGTCTTGCATTGAATTTTATTTTTATTGTACTCATGGAGGCAACTCATGGATCCCATTTCCTTACATGCTGTATTTATGTTTTAAGGATAATCAAGTTGAGCTCTTCAGAAGGGCATGTAAAATCTTCAGTGTGGAGATTGAGCAGGTTATATTCCTTAAGAAAGATTACTTTCTTAGCTTTCCAATTGAGAGGAGAGGACTGAACAGCTTTCTGACTTAAGATCTCCTGCAGTTACGGATTTGGGACTTCTCGGGGCAAATAGCATCACTTTTTGCAAATGACCGAAACAGACTGCCAAAGGATTCTCCACGTCTGTCGGACAATGAGGTAAGATGTAGTATTTTTTTCTGAAAGCTGTTGATATGTATTTTCTGCACGCAGAATTGGATATTTAAGAAATATTTTCAAAACGAAAGGCATATTTAAATATGGAGCTTTTTCCTTTTAAGTGAATCTGGATCAGAGTTTATATTTATTTCTCATTATGAGCTTCTACTTTTGGTCATTTAAGAGCGTTCCCCATCCTATATATGGGCAGATACTGAATAGCTATGCTGTGTAGGCTCTCGTTTTGTTTTCCTCTGAGGAGAGGTATCTCATTCTTCTGTTTCTTTGTTGTTTGTTTTTTGTTTTGTTTTGGGGTTAGGGGATATGGGGAAGAGAGATCTGAACCCACGTTATATGGATGGAAGGTCAAAGAACTTACCATCTCATCCAGAGGCTGGGTTTCACTCATTTGTTTTCTACTTCTAATAATATTTCTTTGAAATTTGATAGTTTTGTTTCCTGTTTTTTATTTTATTTTTTTTAAAAAAAGAGTAAGGCCAATGCATTGTTTGTTCTTGAAAAAAAATTTGGGCAATATTTTGGAAAAATTACAAAAACCTCCCCTGTGGTTTGGTCTAACCTACACTTTGCCCCCTCTATTTTAAAAAATCTACACTTTACCCCCTATTTGTTTTACAGTGTCTGACAGCAATTTCTGAAAACCTATTTTAAACTATTTAATAATGATGTTCTGGCAATTTCAAGATTTTTGATATTTTTTTCATAGCCAACCGATTTTTAAAAAATACTGATATGTAATTACAGGAGAAAAATACATTTACAGAAAAGAAAAACTGATAATTTAAAATGTCTATTAACTATAAAAAAAATATTGGGGAGATTGAAATTACTGGGAGATTATTATCGTATAGTTTAAATACAGTTTTAGAAGTTGTTATCAGACAGTGTAAAAAACATAGGGGGCAAAGTGTAGGTTTCTAAAAATAGAGGGGGCAAACTATAGGTTAGGGCATACCTTAGGATGATAATTGTAAGTTTCCCTTTTTTTTTTCCTTGGAAAATTTTGTGGCTATCTTTTTTCCTTGGAAAATTTTATGGTTATGTAGATTACAAAATATTGAGGCCAATGCATTGCTTTTTCTCTAAATTTTCCCTCAGGGCTAATGCATGTACACCTGCTTCTATCAGCCTCTTGCTGCTAAATGTTTTCTATTTGAACCCTTGCAAACACTTCTTGTCTCCAAAATATGTCTTAGGACAGGGACTGATGTTCTTTACTATTGTTTTGTGCATAGATTCTACTGGACTTGCAAATTTATGGGTTGTCAGATACCATAAAATGTAAAGATGGTAGAAGAGATGATATGTTGGTACAGAATCCCGCAAGTTCTTCATCAGGTTCTTCGCATATGATGAATGGTAGTACAAGCTCTGTTTGCATTCATAATGTGGCCTTGTGTGGAAGATCAGGCGAAGGAGGTTCTTTAGGATTGACAGGATTACAAAATCTGGGAAATACTTGCTTCATGAACAGTGCGATTCAGTGCTTAGCTCATACACCAAAGATCATTGACTATTTTCTTGGCGATTATGGTAGAGAAATAAATCATGACAATCCACTTGGCATGGATGTATGTTACTTTATCCATTCTCTGGGATTCATTTTTCTTAAACAACTGGAACATTCTTAGGAAAAATGTCTTTTAGAGGTTTTCTCTTTTCATTAGAATTGCTTTACTTCACCCTTGCTTCAAGGAGATGCCTTTTGTGTCCAGGGTGAGATAGCTTCTGCATTTGGCGATCTGCTGAGGAAGTTATGGGCCCCTGGAGCAGGTCCTGTGGCACCAAGAACGTTTAAATCAAAACTGGCTCGTTTTGCTCCCCAATTTAGTGGCTTTAATCAGCATGACTCTCAAGTTAGTGAAAGTTCTCTTAGAAATGGCTTTCTTTCTTATGCTTCATCTTTCTGATTCATGAATCTGATGATTCCTGTTCTTAGGAACTACTAGCTTTTTTGTTGGATGGGCTGCATGAGGATCTCAATCGTGTGAAAAGCAAGCCTTATGCAGAAGTAAGGGATGCAGATGATCGGCCAGATCAAGAAATAGCGGATGAATACTGGGGGAATCATCTAGCTCGCAATGACTCTATTATTGTTGATGTTTGCCAAGTAAGTATTTCTAATTTTGTTACTTGTTTGCTAGACAAACATAACCATTATATTTACAGAGAAAAGAAAACTACAGAACTGTTTGGTTTTGATCTCTACTTCATTGGGAAAAGATTGAAATTGCCCAATCTGCATATGTTTGACATGAAATAATTTTAAAGTCAATGAGCTTGTTGGAAGTTCGTAACCAATAAATCTACATAAAATATAAAGAACTGACTACAAAATTGTTTCCTTAAATTTCTATGTTACATGGAGGTTTGTGCATGCCCAATCTGCATATGCTTGACATGAAATAATTTCAAAGTCAAGGAGCTTGTCGGAAGTTCGTAACCAATAAATCTACATAAAATATAAAGAACTGACTACAAAATTGTTTCCTTAAATTTCTATGTTACATGGACGTTTGTGCATGACAATCATAATGAAGTTATCGGTTATTAGAAAAGAACTCCATCCAAACAAGCTGATTTTGCAGAAATACTCAAATCATCAACTCTAATTTGTTTATGATATGATGGATTCTAGCCAATTATAATAATCGCTTGATCAATCTAGAGCTCATTTCAATTTTTCCAGGAATGCGGATTCATAATATCACATATTGATTAATGAAAGAGAGATTCAACAGTGAGAAGGATGATTGATTCTTTGGGTTCCTTCCGTCCTTAGAACGGAACAAAGAGAGTATCAGATCAATTCTCTAAATGCCTTTTGGGATATTACATTGCGTGCCATCTATTCATGGAAATGTTTGGCTTTCACTATGTTTTTCAATTCTAGTTCTGATCTCAACTTCTAAATTTTTTTCTAAATTTTTTTTTGAATAAGGAAGTATAAGAGAAAATAAAAGTACTTCTGGCACGCATACCTTAATCAAATTATACTGGTTGATATAATACATTAATTTTATCCAGTTTTGATACTTAATAGAAATATTAAGTTTTTGAGTCGCTTTAATCAGCATGAAAAATTACCATTTAGAGATAATTTGCAAGAAATATATATTTGATAAATGCTAACAGATTGGTAAAATGAAAAAGGAAAAAAAAAAGGAACGCTGTTCCGGACTACAATGTGGTTCTGATCGAGACCAGCTGAACTAGAGAATTTGTTTTGTTAGCTTTCCATTAGAAATCAATTTTTGAATTCTGTACATGTAAAATTTGTGAAATGGCAATTGCTATCTTCCAGTATATAAAGCATCTCCATCAATAGAATTTGTACTGATTATGTACTCAAGTTGATAAGTTATGCTGTTTATATGGTAACTTAACAAAGGACTTTACTATACTTCTGAAACTCCAAGAAAGAAAATCAAGAAAAAAAAAATAATTGACTGAAAAAGTCTAAAATGAAGTCCTGAGGTATCCTAATCTTAGTTACATTTTATGCTTTATAGCATGTATCAGCTGGTAGCTCCATGGTGCCTTTCTTATTTGGAAAACTAAGGCAGAAAATTATATTCTGTGTTTGCTTTCTTAAATAATTTGTATAATTTGTTTAAACCATTAAATAAGTTGCATTTCTATATGGTTATCCATTAATAATCTGCTGCCAATTTTATCTTTTGTCACAGGGCCAATATAAATCAACTTTAGTCTGCCCTGCATGCAAGAAGATATCTGTAACATTTGATCCATTCATGTACCTCTCGCTACCATTACCATCGACAACAATGCGAACAATGACTTTGACTGTCATCAGGTCTGATGGGAGTGCTCAACCATCTGTATATACCATAACCATCCCCAAATATGGAGAATTTGAAGATCTTACCCGTGCTTTAAGTGTTGCTTGCTTGTTACAAACTGATGAAATCTTATTGGTGGCTGAGGTATGCTACCTTTTATGGGTACTTCTTTTTATGTAGCCTTTTATGGTTACTTGAATTTGTTATAATGGTTTCAGATGCATGTCAGTATTTAATTACTTTTATGATTTCTGTACTGTGAATATACAGATATACAACAACCGCATCATACGCCTTCTTGAAGAGCCTAGTGATTCCTTATCCTTGATAAGAGATGATGACTGTTTGGTTGCTTACCGCTTAGCTAAAGATGTGGAAAACTATCCTTTGGTTGTATTCATGCATCAGAAGATGGATGAGTAAGTTTTATTTAATCTCTGATGCATGAGTAAGTTTTATTTAATCTATTTATGCCAGAATACTTGGATATCTTTATATAAGCCTGGATTGTTCAATGTAAAAGAGTTTAATTCATATGGTTTTTTTTTCATATTTTTTTAGATATTATTGGCTTTAGAGAAGTCTGCTTTTGACCTCTATATTTGGCTACGTCTGTGTCGCCCTATGAAGCATAAACAGAAATTTAAGTCTTGAGATGATTATTCTTGGTGGTTTCCTGGTGCATGTTTATGACCTCTTGTTGACATGCCCCATCCATCTTCATGAATTGTTCACGATGGGAAACCTGAGAATTGGGTTATGCAGATCAACAAACAAGAAGAAAAATTTGTCGTCAGGAGAAAAATGAGGGGAACTTAACAAGGTTTCAAGGTGTAGTAGACTTTGAGAGTGCATCTCTTCTCTGTGGGCAGAGGTCATACTGATAAAGTTTACTGCATACTTGTTCATGGTGGGGACCTTAAAGGCTAAAAATTATATTAGAACGCACGGTTTTCATGAGAAAAATGGGGAAAATCACATGGTCTTGAAGTGTGGCAGACATTGGCACATTCTTTTCTGAATGGTGAGGAAGTGGATATTGGGAGGGCAATTGGGGAGGCTTTCATTTGCCACTGGTTGGTTGTATCATTGTAAAGGGATAGGGCTGGTTGATTTTGGAGCTGTCAAGGTTATTCAAGAAATTTTTTTGTTTTTTCCAGGGCTTGGTAGTTGTAGGGTGGTGGGTGGTGGAGTACTTTTTATGTGTTGATGGAAATTACTAGTTATTACTGGATTGTGTGAAAGATGAAGCCACCGGATTTAGGCCAGTTAAATGCTCAAAAAGCTCTAGGAGCTAAATTTTTTATGTTTCCTTCATTACAAGGAGGAAACAAGGGATTCGTGTTTGAGGCTTTTCAACTGAATCTGATTTGAGTGGCTGAAGGACTTCTGTAGATATACTCTCTATGAGTGCCAACTGACGTGGAAGATATGCCAATTGAGATGAAGTTTGGATAAATTGGTGCAAAATTGCCTTTTTCATGGTTTAAACATGATTAGGCAATGCTGGAACCTGGAGCTCTATAGCTTTCTTAGGAGGCTTAGCATTGAGTGTTTTGGTCAAGTGCTTTGACAAGTGAAGTCCCAGCACAGTTATGTTGTTCGTTAAAGTTTGGTGATAGCATTTAGGTGTCAGATGCCTTCATGAAACAGGGCTGTTGAACAAATTGCGTAAACAATTATGAACAAATCAATTCTTGTTTTTAACAGTGTTATCTATGACGCCCACTTTGTTATGATCGTAAGTTTCATTTTTTACCTTGAGATTAATACATTTTTTGGTACACCTGCTATTTCTGTTTCTTTTTCAAGATTGTTATCATTAACATAATTACATCCAAGATAATTGTAAAAATGCTGTTTATTCTTTGAATTAATATGGAAATCAGCATTTTTTCTGATTTCAGCTGCATGAATTTTATCAAGAGTATTTCCAATCTAATTTGTTCGGTTTTTTCTTTTTTAATTCTTTTTTCCAGGCAGTACATACATGGGAAACTGACTACAAGTTGGAAGACATTTGGAACTCCTCTTGTTGCAAGGCTCTCTAATGTTGTTAATGGGTCTGACATCTGTGATCTGTATATGAAATTGCTCAATCCATTTCGCGTACTGTCTGAGGAGACATTAGATGATTGTAGTACCACTGAGAGTGGTGCAGCTGATGATTCTCAGAAAGATGATATTAGAATTCCGAGTTCAAATGGGATGGCAAACACATCTGAAACAAGGGTAGTTGACTCCATCTCAGATGGTGAGTTACTGTTTTACTTAACAGATGAGAAGGGATCAATCAAGGAAGGCAAGATACCCATGGATGAGGCCGTGTCAAAGACAGTGCCATCCAGAAGGTTGAACGTGCTTGTTTGTTGGCCCAGCAAACATGTCAAACAGTATGACACTCAGCCTCTTAGCTCCTTACCCCAGATTTACAAGTCCGGCCTTTTTGAAAAGAAACCTCAGGAGTCTGTCTCTCTTTATAAATGCCTTGAAGCATTCTTGATGGAAGAGCCACTTGGACCGGAAGATATGTGGTGAGTATCTTTTTATTATTCTTCTATCTGGATCTTCAGATTCTTTCATTTAATTACTACATTATTTTCAACAACCATTTACATGGAGTATATCTTTTCTGAACATTTCGATGTTGTCTGGCTGGCATGCTTTTGATATGATAATGTGGCACGTACATGAACCAATGGAAAGCTCTAGTGTCTAGTGTCTTGGGATATTTTTACTTTGACGTATAACCCAGTGTTTTCTCTATGGCTTTCTCAAAGGTTCCCAAATTTTCTGTAGAGGGGATCCTTATGATTTTTCTTTTATGATAACATGGGACATTGTTCTGCTACCTATTAGTGCTGTATATTTGTTGATGTTAATTAGGTTCACAATTATTACTGCTATTCAAGTGTTCTCCTTTTCCTTTTATTTCTTGACCTTAATCTCCTTGACTTCTATTCCTTGTTATTTCCATCTTAATTAAACAATAGAAATTGTGGCTGGCAATGTTTGTTTAATGTTCCCTTTACCCTGAAACATCCTTAGTTTCTGCCTCCTGACAGATATTATTTGATGTAACTTTAGGTACTGTCCTGGCTGCAAAACTCATTGTCAAGCTAGTAAAAAGTTGGACCTTTGGAGACTGCCAGAAATATTAGTTATTCATTTGAAAAGATTTTCATACAGCCGATTTATGAAGAACAAGCTGGAGACGTTTGTTGACTTTCCTATAGATGACCTTCATTTATCAAGTTACATTGGGCATAAAAATTGTCAGTCATCTAAGCGCTACATGCTTTATGCTGTCAGCAATCACTATGGAAGCATGGGAGGTGGTCATTACACTGCATTTGTCCATGTAAGTCAAGTTCATGACATTGTTATTGTACACTCCCAGGCATAATTCTTCACGTCATTGAACATCTAGGTCAATGCCATGAATATTATTTTTCCAGTCATAGTTACATTATATGAATGTCATTGGAAGAGGGAGCTCCTGGCATACCTTTCCGGAATGTTTCTGTTTTTTTTTTTTTCAGGGTTTATATTATCCTCTCTGAAGAATGCTGTAGTGGTTTAATGGCCAAGAACCCCTTCTTACCTTGTGCTAGTATATAATAATCATGACATGATTTAATTGACATGGCTGATAAGAGGATCTTAATTCAAATGCATAAATTGATTCACTGAAATTTCTATTTTATCTTTAATGAAAAAGAAATTTTACCTTGATCAGTTAGTTCCAGCTTTTGTCAAGCTATCTTGTCCCATATAATAATCCTGTTAACCACATGCGGGCTTATGATACTCATTAACTTCAGGCAGCATAACAACTTTTGGTTTTTAATTGCAAGTTGCCAGAAGCAATGGTTGAACATGGCCTAGCAAACTTGTCCCTTGTAGATAGTGTGATTTTATATCTGAACTTAGAGATTGACTATGCTAATCGAAACCCGAAAAGCTGGCGTAGCCTAAATGTTTTAGTTTTTGCTTTTGTGATGCAGCACGGGGGTGATCGATGGTATGACTTTGATGATAGCCATGTCCGTCCTATCAGCCAGGAGAAGATAAAAACATCTGCTGCATATCTTCTCTTCTACAGAAGGATTGTAGAATAGAGTAAGAGGTGAGGATTAATACCTAACATGCAATTCAATTAGGCGTTTCAACGAAGAGACCCGCATTCTTTCCACCTTGCAAGTAACTTAGCAGGTGTCATTTTATTGTTTCCGCATTATCTGCTTCAAATCATGCTGCCCTGGAATGGACTTGAGTTGAAGATAGGTTCGAGGTTAGTGGAATTGCCAGTCAGGCTGTATCATAGTGACAAATTCAAAGATTGGAAGATAGATTTTTTTGTGGACCTCTTATGGACCTCTTAACCATATGTTGAAGGAAACGTATAACGTTTTCTTTCAGAGTTGAGTACCATATACCAAAAAGAGCTTATTTTTTGGCCTCCATGGAAGTGTATTGTTGTGGAGCTATTGTACAACTGATGAAAAATATAGTGCACTGATTGATTCACTAATTCACACTTTACAAAAATGCCTTTTCAGCCATACATCTCCAGCATTGCATGCTTCATTCTGTAACACAGTAAATTCAGTTAGTAGGAAAGAGGCTTTGGTATTTATCTGTTTATTTTGAGCTATTAAGTATCATTCAGAGAATTGTGAAGTTAACCCGGAAGGGTAGCTCGAGTGGCGTAAGTCACCATTTGAGCTGCGCGAGTTCGAGGGTTCAAAGTCCCATGTGGCCTCTCGGGGTGAAAATCCATCCGTGCTTATGTTGAGCTTATGAATGTAATCCAGAGAAGGATGAGTCACAGAGATTGGTGAAATCTATAGAGCAGATATTGGAAGATAAGATGAATTATGGAACAAGAGCTTTCCCCAGGGCCAGAGTTGGAGGTGGACCACTTCTCTTTTCCAGATTTGTGCAAAGATTTTAAGATTAAGCTGAGCCTCTCTGTTTTATTGCAGTACATCACCACTGATTCATTGAACATGAGCCGTGGGCCGGCCGGCTGGGGGGGACCAGTTCTCTACATGGTTCTGTCTCAATCTTTCCCCAAACATTTATGTGGCTCAAAATCCTCACTTGGGCACCCTATGCTTCTAACTCGGATGTTCGAATTGACCATCAATTACCTCGTAACGTTTTCGCAGTTACACAACTCTTTTCCATCGGTTTTCCAATCAATCCTAATCACGCCAGTGGAGGTTCAGAAGGTTGAAGAAACAATGAATAAGATTGTTAGGTATATAGAGCCCAAGTTTTGGGGAAAGAAAAAGAGTGGAGGGTTGGAATTAGAACTGGAATTGGAATTGGAGTAGGGTAGGGACATAAGGTAAAGAGGTTATGATAGAAAGGGGAGCGGAATCAAGTGGGAAATCAGAAAGTATCTCGGGCCAGCAACCAAAGCAGTGATTTGTCACTAGTCTGACTTCTGTCTTCTCCTTCTTGCCTTTTTCCCCTGATTTCCTGCTGCGTCACACCAGAAATTCATTTAGTAATTACTATATTTTGTTTTCAACATTCCCTTTTTTCTTTTTCAACATTCTCTTGTACATTATGCAAAGTAAAAAACAATAATAAAACAAAATCGCTATATACGACACTAATAATGAGAAAATAAGCACAAAATAAACGGGAAAAGTAATTTTTCAAATTAGTAGATTTGATAGGACTTTAATTATATTCAGATCTTAAATTATGCGAGTCTGAAAACTCTTCCGCTAACAGTTCAACTCTTCGTTTGAGAATTAAATTTGTGGTTGGTTTCAGCGCTTGAGATAATAAGTGCATAATTTTTACATATTAAAACCCTAATACTAAAAAAATTATGATTAAATAGGTTTTCTAAATCTCTGGCACTGTCTAGATCAAATTTGCGATAGTAACCATGTTTTTTTTAATAAAAATGCAGATAAGTTCATTTCTCTTTTCGCAGTTTATTAATTACATAGGACATGACAACTCAATAATAAACAAAATATATTACTACCATATCCATTACTAAAATTTTATAAAAATTTCACACTAAAATAGGTTAGAGTAAATGAATTACTACCACTCCTAAACTTTTTTTTTTTTTTCAACTTTTCATGATTTTGTACAATGCTGTTGCTGATATTAACGAAAGTAGAGACCACCTAACTTTTGAGCAAGACCCACTCCTCACAAACTTCAAAAACACCAAATATGATTTGACATTACAGATTCTGTAACTGTTCACCCTCTTTCCCAACGGACAAAACCCTAAGTTTTCTCTCCCCCCTCTTCTGCCCTCTTCCTCTATATATCAAACCACGCGTTTCCATTTTCAACAACACAGTGGGATAGGCTAGTGCACACAGGCCATGCAGGCTGGAGGAATCACAGTCCATTAGTATTTTCGACTTCCTTCTCAAGTTCATCGCCAGTGGGTTTTGTACCATCAACAGGACGCATCAAAATTGGAATCAACGATGGGAAAAAAAAAACTTTGGCCGTCACAGCTTGTAACAATATCATTGTTCTTTTGAAACTAGGGTTTGATTTTCTTGTTAATTATGACCTCAGCACGATGAAGAGCCAATTTCACAATTCATAATTCTACGACGTTTGTTTTTCTTTTGGAGGAAATTCTTAGGGTTTGCTGACTTTTTTTGCTAGCTTGTTTTTCAAACTGAAGGATAAAATTGACGTCGGATCTCTCTTTTATGCTACTTGTTATCATCAAACGTTGTTGCCCTTCGATGGCTTTATTTGTTACAATATCCATTTCAACAAGTTTTTTAATTATTATTATTATTTCATTTTTTCGTACATGTTAAGTTGTGTATATATTATTATATTTTAATAATTCATGCCTTTACCTTTTTAAAATTTCACATCGAAGAGAATACAAAATACACCAACTTAATTAGAGTATGAATTGATTTAATTCGAAGAAATCAAAACATGCCTCAAATACGTTGCCCGCCATAAAGAAGAGAACCCTTAGTACGTACATAAAAAACAAACTGGATGTAAATCTATCATACTAATTTTTCATTTTAAAATACAAAAATTTTCGAAAGAAAAGAAACTTATGGCATTAATTTATGTCGAATTACATTTAGTTTTCGTTTTCTTAAAAAATTTCGCTATTGGTATTTAATGTGAGTGTTTCCTTAAGGTATTTTTAACAGCAAGACGATATACACACACGAAAATATATGCTCTCTTGTCTTATAAAGCTTGTCCAATTTACTATCAACAACAACTAATTCTTGAATTTAATATATATAAAAATCATTATTCAAATTACAGGAAAAAAATTCTAAAATTATAATTTGAGTCCTTATAAATAAAAATATTGAAAATTACTAATTTCAATCTCCACACTTATGTAGTGATTTTAGTATAATTAAATTCACTGAAATCAATAATAAAAAATAAAGAAATAAAAAATTTAAAAAGTAAGTCACCGAAATTAGATGGTGGGCAACATAAAGAATGGAAAAGTTGCAATTGCAAGTTTTAACTTGAAAAAATTATTGTGGCAGCAGTGACACAATTTTTTGTCGAGCATAATGAGAGGGGTTCTATATTGTTTGGATGACTAAAAAAATCACCATCATCAAATCCGTTAGATAAAATCAATAAACATATAAGTAAAAAAAATAAAAAAAATAAAAACAAAAATTGCTACATAATGGTTCGGAACTCTCTCCTACTGCAAGCTATTCCTTTTCTCACTATTTTGTACGGCCTCTTTATCTTAATTTCATATGCCTTAGAACTAAGTTATGTAGCTTTTATGTGTGAGCTAATATTTGGCTTTAACAAGCTATTTAACTGACGTAACAATAAAAACATAAAAAAACTAATTAGATTTTTAATTGAGTAAAAAATTAATTAATAAATCGATGGCTAATATATTAATATTGGGTATAAGTTTTTACATAAAAAATTAAAATAAAATTCTTTTACTTTATTTTCTATTTGTGTTGTTCTAGATATTTTTTACTATCTATTTTTCTAAAATAATTCTAAAAAACACATCATATATATATAATTATAATAAATATTATAGAGTTAGGGGCGAGACGCCCCCAGCCCCCTTAGCTTCACCTTTGGATCTGAGACTTGTTTTCATATGGTGTGGAAGCTCATGTTTTTTGTGATGCCCTTAGTTCTCCTTTATTTTTTGACAAAAATTCATAATACAAGTAAAGTGAAAAGAATATTGAAAATATATATATATAAATTCATTTATATTGAATAAAGGAATATATGAACAAACTAAGGTCTTCAATAGACTTTGAACTCTAATCCTCATGCTCACCGAGCTTATTGAACTTGTATGGTTCGTCACGATAATTAGTCCAATGACTCAAGTTCGTTAAAATCATGTGATCACGTGGTTAATTAACAGATTTATGAGATTTTCTATGTGATTTTATTTTGGAAAATAATTAAATTAAACACTAATAATACAAAAATAATTGTCATATTGGTCATGTGGTCCTATATATATGCCCGCTGCTAGTAGTGGACAAGAGAGAGAAACATAAACTTGATCGAAAAATTAATAATGTAAAATTAAGGTATATATATAAACTTATACTTGAAAATTAATTAGCAGATTATGCAGAATAATTAAATCCAATATATATGAATTATGAAGAGTAGTGTGAGAAAAGAGAAACACACGATATGTTGATGATATTGGCTCGATATTGGGCTAGTCTGAGGGGAAAAAATTGCCTTTAATTTTCCCTCAAGCTAGCTAATGTTGATAGAGCAATTGGAAATTAAGTGTTATTATTAGATCATCAACTAAATTACACACAGCAGTGGTACTGTAATTATACTTAATACTTTGATTTAGTAGAAACCATGGGACTTCTGAGAACCCTCACCAACAACTGCCTGGTCACGCTTCGCTTAGTTGCTGCCATCCATATTTAGCCCAAAGTGAATGTGAGGGAAATGTGCCCACTGTTAACATATTAAGACAAATAAATTAAACTAATTAATTATTTTTATTTTCATTTCTTTTAGGCTCTTTTTATAATAATAACAATTAAAAAAACAACAATAACAACAACAATAATAATAAATGTCATCATATTAAACCTATTCCGATCGAACGTGTTATAGGGAAGCTACAATGTAATACTTATAAATGTCAAAACCCCCAATTTCCTCATCGATCGCCTCCCTCCGCCGCCCCCTCAAGAAAAGAAAAACATATAAATTTATACTTCTCTGTCTCAAGTTCTCTATAATCCATTTTAGTTTTTTAATTTAAGTTTGACATAAATTTATTTATATCTTATTTTATATTTTTTATAAAAATATATTTTTGAAAACTATAAGTTTTGTAGTTTCAAAATATAATTTTTTAAAAAAATTATTTTTAACAGATATAACAATATAAATAAATTTAAGCTAAATTTAAGTCAAAAAATAAAATCAAATGAACCTACATTTTTGGCAGCAGCGCTAAAAGCTTCCCTGTGGCTGATGTCCGGGTTGCTAGCTTTAATCCTTTGTATTTCTTCCCTATTCCCAATCAATTGAGAAAAATAAATTAGGAGTATGATTATCAAAATAAAAGACTAGGCAATAATTAACTTCTTATTTTCAAAAATAAAAGAAATTAAAAACCATAGTTGACATATATATATTTATATGTGTGCACGTGTCTGTGCCTGAAAAATAAATAAAAAATAATAGTGAGTGAACTTACTTAATGAATCTATTATATGCAGAAGGAACGCGTTGTCTCTTCTCTGGAGCTGTACGTGTTAATATGTGATCGTAGATAATTAAAGAGATTAATTCAATCAAATGATAAGTACAAGTATATATTAATTAAGATAATATTTTAAATCTATGCATGTGAATATTCAACCAAAAAGGAAAAAAATGACCATACAAATGCTTGATAAAGTTGAATTAGAGCCCAATTTTGTAGTTTAGATTAGGATTATTCTCTCTGGCACTACACAGTATATGTGATTGTGGAATTACAAATTTATGTTGTGAGCTAAATTGAACAATGCAATAATTAACAAGTGCTAAAATTTTTGTAAAATTTTCTCTTACTAAATATTCCATTTTTTCTATAATGGATGAAATATTTCTCTTGATATTGAGATTAAAATATGTATAATTTATATTTTTTTTCATTTTTTCCCTTGAAATTATAATTTAGAAAAAAAATCTATTTTAAATTTTATATAGTGATAGTTTAAATAAGGATTAAAAAAGGTAAAATATCTTCTATTAGTTTTGTGTAATAACAGTTTAAATAAGGGTACTAATTTTTTAAAAAGGAAATGGTTCAACCCTTTCGGGATAGCCTAAAAACATATATAGTTCATCATTTTTGCGATGGAGAGTAATATATATGATCACTAATAATATGAATTATTTGAATTAAAATAATAACACACACATCAGTCCGTGTAATTATCATGGGATTATTTAGTGAGAAAACAGTATTTTAATTATGTGTCTATTTATCACAGTTATCTTAAATAAATTAAATATTCGAGCCATATGTTTATGAAAATTCAGAAAGGAAAAAAGAAGATAAAATGCCTAAACACGCTGAAGAGTTTCTAGACATGACTTCTATTGTGAGTTATTAGCTAGGACTTGCTTGGTTGATATTGTAAATGATATTGCCTCAAAAGGTTTTCCTCATCATCTATATTTTAAGGTAGGTGTTGATGAAAATTAAGAATATTTAAATATCAAAATAAATTCTAAATTTTATTCATACCTTCGAAAAATTATATATAGATAACAAGTCCTATATTGTTAAAGCACAAGTCCTATATTTTTAAAGCACATATATAGGTCATAAGTCAAATTTCTTGCACATTGCTTTTAATTTATGGTCATGCTAGCTAGTTATTTACATATGTCTCAATTTAGTCATGCTATAGCTAGTTATTTACATATGTCTCAATTTAAATAATTCTAAATAAATATTCAAATGAATAATAAACAGTAAGGACTGGAACAAGGAATTAATAGTAATATTTTAAAATAGAATTAGCTCATATAAAATAAAAAGAGTTTTAAAAAATATTTCTTTTTAGGACTCAAATGGAAAAAAGAAAGTTCCAACCTTTAGGGAAAACTGTGAAGTTTAATTAGTAGGAACAAAATGTAAAGGATTACTATCATCAATTCTTACCGGCATTATCTCTGAGAAAATTACTTGTATATATTATGAAAATTAGAGGTATAATTAAGATCATATAGAATAAAAGAAAAAGAAAAAAAGCACAGAAAAGAATAATCTTTATGAGAGAGAGGGGGCGAGAGAGAGCTAACGACGAGGAGGCATTCTGGGGGATTCTTGCTGCAGGTCTGGGGACCTAAAAATATTATTGCATTTGGAAGAAGATGAAGACCCACTGCAGTCCTTATTACCATTACTGTTTGAATAATAGCCTTCAAAACTCGTGCTCATCATCTGCTGTTTCTGCACACAAATCATGATTTATTATACCCAAGGAGGAGCTTGTCACAGATTTCAGTCATCAGGTAAGCCTGGAAAAAAATGTAAGGAGAAAAAAAGCTAGCTAGTGATGTTAATAATTACTTGGGGATGTGGAGGGGGAGCTGCAGGTTGAAGAGAAGCTCCCATGTTTACAGACAGCAGATTTGCACAGTGCCCACATCTCACTGTCACTATGTTCAGCAGACTGTTGCATGGAACACTCACCTGCAGCACACAAATTTCAACACATCTATGTATCAACAACAATCTTTCTACCCAGAAACTCATGTTAATTAAAAGTACTGCTGCTAGCTAGTATATATATAAATGCATGCACAAGAGAAAAGGAGGAAGGAAGAAGAGGAGGAGAGAGTGTGAGAACTGGGTGGCTAGAGGGATCAGGAATATGGAAGTACTTAATTTATGGGCATGTTTTGGTTTTAGGGGCAATAACAAGGAGGAAATAAGAAGCCTCGATCCTGGCTCCCAATTATTCAATATAGCTTGCCTGAGATCAGTCAGAAGTAGCTTTGGGTGCGCCTGACACAGCAAGGGCTATTGCCCATGATAAAGATGATGCATGAAAGGGACTTGACTTGAACAGAAACTATAATTCAAAGCCCCATCTTCACCAGGCGTATCCAAAAGCAACAAATTAAAGATGATTCATCAATACTGAAGAGACTGTTCTACTGATCACCTTACTGAATCATGTTTGTGCTAGCTAGCTAGCTACCATGCATCTGCACCATTATTTCATCAGTCCTCTTTTTTCCCACCTTTTTTTCCCTTATTTTTTTTTCTTTTCTTCTCTTTTTGAAAAGGGAATTAAAAAAGGATAAGAATACATATGCATGTAGTCCAAATCAAGGATCTAAAATATATACGCTTTAGTAAAAAAAAAAAATTGAAGAGGCAGACAAATTAAAAAGATGGGGAGAGAGAAAGTGCATTTGGTATGTGCTATGACAAAGTTCTTATACAAAGAAGGAAAGACACCTACTTGGGTACTTGAAAGAGAGAACAAACATGAAAACGTGCAATTAGGATTAACAAGACAAACAACTACTTTGATTAAACAACCCTTTTCTGATCTTTTCATTTTTGAAATGATACATCAGTTCATGCTGCACACACACACACCACCCACACCCACACACCTACACACACAAACACAAATGTAGAGAGAGAGAGAGAGAGAGAGAGAGAGAGAGATCATGAATTAAGATCAAGAAGAGTAGAAACTGGACACCAAGAACACTGAAAAGCTAGCCACTGGCTATGTCCATACAGACACACACACACACATTTTAATTAGTCCATTTATAAGGAAGAACCCTAGCTAGTAGTTCTAGCTAGCTAGCCGGCCCTATCATCTGCAAGCGAAAATCAGCAGTTCCCCTACCTTATTTGCAATCAACTAACACCATCAAGATACTTAATTAATTGGGTTTGTTTTCATCTCTATATATGCAACATTATTGCCCTCAAGATTTATCCTTTTTGCCGGCCAGCAGCACTTTTCAACTGCATATTTTTCAAAGCAAATTAAACTTTAATTCCCATATGGATAGATGAGAATTTCAAGTTGGGGATTTGAGAGAAAACAAAAGATGTAATCTTTCTTAATTAGAATTTCTCAGATTTTTTTTTAAAATTTTAGACAATTTCATAATCTAAAACGGCAGTACTGATATGAATTGGAATCTCTGGAAACTATTTCCTTTTTTTGCATCTGCTTTGACAACTGATGACCAATAATCCATAACCCTTAATTTGCCTGCGTCCCATCAGCTTCTTGACAAGACTGAAACTTCAGGCTGCATGTCTGATCTTCTGGCTACCCAGTTGATTCATCGTCTCTTCCAGAGAAATTGACTAAATTGACCAAATCAATTTCCTAAACTCAATTTCAAATTACAATAAAGCTAGCACGCACGTGTGTGTGTATATATATTCATCAAATATAGTCATGTAACATATAATATATATGAACGAAGAGGTAATACAAATACTATTACCGCTAAAATGATGTTGCAGAAGTTGCAGTGAACATAACACACACGTTCAGATGCCAATTCCATTGATGATGACAGTTTTCTTAATTGATCTGGTTCAAGTTCTGTTTTTTTTTCTGTGTTCCCTTTTTTTCTTCTGGAATATTGAGGGGCTAGCTAAATTAGACCTAAAGAAGTGCTCTTTAACAAAAGAAGGCAAGCAAGAGAGAAGAAGAGAGGTAGAGAAGGAGAAAGGAAGGGAGAAAATGGAGGGGGGCACTGCAAAGACAAACAAGGCAATTGGGAGAAAAAGAAAAGCGAAAAGCTTATATTGTTTAATCCTTTTGTTTTTGGGGGGCAGAAGGAGGGATTGTGTAGAGGAAGCGTACAAAAGCGTGAAAGGACAAGTCTGGTCGGGAGAGAGAGAATCAGTAGAGAACAAGTGGGGAAGAGAGACCTAACAGAGTTTTGATTAATAACCATCTGTATAACTGATGTTAAAAGCTATCTTGTATAATTCTTGTCTACTTTCTCTACGTGGTTTTCTGCAACCCTTTTTTATACTACTCAATTATGTATATTGGGACCAGGCACCTAAGATGGAATATAATTATATGAAGTTCTTCATTTCTTAATTAAGTAATGTTTCGAGTTAATTTGTTGAATGGAGAAATATGAATTTAGAAGATCAACTTTCTCTCTAAATGGCTTAATCACTTTAGGAAATGATCATCATTTTTACAAGTATCATATATTTGTCCACACGGATAGCGTAGCCAAGTTGTGTTTCTCTGCTATATATATGAGTACCTTGATTAATAACAGAAATTGTGATATTTTCATTAGATATATAGTGCCCTTAGAAATACTAAGAATTCTACAAGTAAATGTATTATTTGTACCCGGGGGGGGGGGGTGTTGTGAGAAAAATTAAGAAAAGAAAAAGAAAATATAGAGAGATAGAGGGTGAAGTGAATAGTAGTGGAAAGGTGGGTTGTGGACTATTTATGAGAGTGTTATGATTGGCAGAATGAGTGGGTAGGAGTCATCCATCGGCAAAGCCCCCATCCATCCTGGCTTTCTGTAGCGGACGAGGGGGAGGAAGATACCTAGCGATACAGAGTGACATATAGAGATCGAGAAAGAGAGAGAAAATTATTTATTTCGGTATAAATAATTAATTAATTCTCTTACTCGCTCCTCCTTGGAATGTTTTAGGGATGAGGGCAAGAGAGAGGATGACCATGTGTCAACATCCATGTGTGAAAGTTCAGGACCAAAATTTCTTGGGATTTGAAGGATCTACCCATGACTTATCCATTTTTTTCTCCTCTCTACTGCCTCCGGTAAAACTACTATTTAATTACATCGTTTTTTATTCATATATACACATTCTTGGGGAAATTTACCTCTTAAAAGTATTAAAAAAAACTAAATTTGTCATTAAACTTTTAAAAATACCAAATCTCATATTGAATTTTATTTTTAAAACAAAATTTACAGCTCACATTACAAAAATGACCAAATTTGTCACTCCTCTGTGAAGTAACCATCAAATTGAAGATGACAAATAACAGTTTTGACAATTAGTTCTTTACATTTCTTCTATTAGTGCCTTGAGTTTGCCCATCTAATGATCATACCATCTTCTTGAAGAATCGGTTCACCAAATGCATTTTCATACTTGGTATCTTACTCCTGACCTCACTCAATAGCTTCCGACACATATCCTAACTCAAATTGGGAATGGAGCAGATGCTTGTGCAGCTTGGCACTCCAAATTTTGAGATGGCTATTCCATGAGAGCTTAAAAACAATAAGAGTTTACATGGTTTTGCTTGGAGCAACAAGCGGTGGCCTTCAACAATGTTTTGTTAGACACCATAGCCGTCTTGTAAGCAATGAATAAGCTCATGAAGTGCATTGATGTCATAGACATTGCCAACATTGGGGTTTTTTTATGAGGGCTAGCTCGTAGGGAGGCCTTGGACAAGATAAGGGGGTTAATGGCTAAGGAGTTAAATCACTTGCAAGTGAAGAAGATGTCGTTGAAATGGGACGGCAAAGTGGCAAAGAAGCTGAACTTGTAGAGGATGGAGATGAAGAGATTGTCAAGCAATTGATTGAAGAAGATGACATGATCATCAGATAGTCAAACTTAAGGTAAAAGTATAAGAAACGTGAAAAATGAAGCACCAAAATTTTTATTTTTCCACTTCATTTAATGGTCACTTAATATCAATGGTAAATTTGGTCTTAAAAGTAAAATTTAGTACTAAATTTAGTACTTTGAAAGTTTAATGGTGAATTTCACCTTTCCAATACTTTTGAGTGGTAAAATTGGTTCTCAATCCTACATTATCCAATTTTCCCTTTGAGTTATGAGAACTCAAGTTAGACCGTATGTTGTTTCTTTCATTTATTTTGTGTTTTATTTGGTCTTTTTTGTCAGTTACTTATAAGTTATTTCTCAAGAATTATCCTAATTTACCTAAAAGGTTTTGGCTTAATCCAATTTTCTTCCTTTTATTTGCTGTAATATGATTTATAGCCTTTTATTGACCAATTGATATGTTCATATTATTTTTTAATATCCTATATCAATGGTTTGTAAGATGTTCACTAGTAATAATAGGAATATAATAATAGGAATAAAGTACCCTTTATAAGAAAAAAAAAACAAACAAAAATTAAACTTAATGACTTAATGGTCAATGGCAGACACTACAAGAAAGAAGTAATCGAGCAACTAAAACTAACAACTGAATTTTAGTCGCTAGTCAATTCAGTCACTAGCTTGTGGACCATGTAATTATTGCGACTGACTAGATACTGAAATTTTTAGTCGCTAATTTTAAATTTTCAGTCACTAGTTAGTTACAAAATTTATATTATTTTTTGAAATTAGTCACTATTCAATCGCTAAAACAAATTAAAAACTTTGGCTCCGGCCTCTCCGTCCTCATCTCTACTTCTTCCTCCTTCATCTTCTTCTTCCTCAAGTTCGACCTCCCCTTCCTTTTTTCTCCTTCTTATTCCTCTCCTTCCTGATTTCTTCCTCTTCTTCCTCAGTTTCGCTCTCTCCTTCCTCATTTCTCCTTCTTCTGCCTCCTTCATTTCTCCTTTTTCTTCTTCTTCCTTCAACTCCGGCCTCGCTTTCCTCATTTCTCCTTCTCCTTCTTCTTCCTCCTTTATTTCTCCTTCTTCTTCCTAAGCTCTGGCCTCTTCTTCATTTCTCCTTCTTCTTCCTCCTCATTGTCAAATTAATAATATTATGTTTAGATTCTATATTTATTTTAATTGAACTTTTTATTATTGCAATTCATTGCCACATTTAGTGCATTTCATTTATATATAAATACATACATAAACATCTCAGCAATTTTTTGTTTAAAAATAAATTGGTACTAGAGACTAACATTTCAGTCGCTAATAGCAACTTTAGTTGTTAGTCGGTCGCTAGTCAATCGCTAGCACCTAGTGACTAAGGTTTTTGTAATTGACACATTTAGTCGCTAATCAGTCACAGTTAGCAATTAAAGCGACTATTTTCTCAGTCGCTATCCTACGTTTATGTTGTAGTGAGATATACAATCATTCCTATTAGAAACCCTTCAAGAGTAATTATATTGCTTTGAATTTTTATGTTTGGACCTACGTTGGTTGAAAGAATTTTGATTGACCCAATAAAGATAAGATATCTTGAATTTTGAAATCTCAATTAGATCCAAGCTAGCCTGCCAATATCTTGTTAATTAATTTCCCCGTTGTTTGGAAGCATTCGTGGTTCACAAAACGAAGCATGTAGGTTTGTGGTTGGCTCATGAGCATTTGAATCAACAGGTCAAAACCCTCTTAAAAATTTAGTGATAAACAAGTGTTTTTTTTTTTTTTGGATGAAGTGATAAACAAGTTATTAAGCCAACTCATTCGTGTTAATCCATTAAGTTGCAGTTTGTTTAGTATTAAGTTGGATTAATTCAAAAATAACTTATTTTTTATTTTTATATTTTTTAGTTAAAATTAATGTTATTTAAATTTTAATACTTACATAGCTATGACAATCCAGTAAATATCATTTTTCATAATGTAACTGAATTTTTATATTCTTTTTACTTACTCTAACTTAAACAAAAAGGAATTAATAAAAATTTAATTACATAATAGCAAAATATTATTCAAATGATATTGGTTCTGATAAAAAAAACTGTAAAATTTTTTTTTAAATTAATCCACTAAGTGAATTTGACATAATTAAATTTTTGTCACAATTAATTAAGGCCAGGTTCATAATTAATAATTTGATCTAGTTAGGCCCTAAATTATCAATTCTGCACGGTTAAACCCTGAACACACCAATTTGACGACACCACTCACCTGAATTAATTATATAGTATATGTAATTACTTCTCCAGCAAAAAGTGGACATCTAAACTAACAAATTAATAAAGCTCGACCTTTTAAGGAAACAAATGAATATTCAAAATTATTGGTGAGGAGGTATGTCTTGTCGTGTGTACCTAAATCCTCGAAAACACATTATGTTCTATAAAGAAATACTATTGGAAATACAAAAATTTGGTACATAAAGTAACTTTACAAAGCTATGTGTAGGGTTGGACTTAGAGGGGAGCTTGCATAGGCCTGCCCCAAAAATGATAGAATCATAGTTATTAATCCTTAATTTTAAGGATAAATTGATTTTAACCCTCATTAAAATTTATATAAATCCCTTATAAGAACTAGAAATTAGGAAAACATCTATTTGCTCCTGCTTTGTAAAAATGCTGAGCCGGCCCCTACCTATGTGCATAAGATAATTGGATACTAAATATAAGATTCAATTGATTTTAACTTAACTCCGCTAACGTATTTTTACTTTTATATCTTTTTCATCTAAAATTAATTTTATTTAAAAGTCAATATTATATAGATGCAATAATTCATTTAAAAGTAAATTCTCATGACATTGTTAAATTTTTATGAATTTTTAAAAAAATTTAGTAAGATTACAAAAAATGTATTTCAAATTGATTATTGCAACTACATAATATTAGTTTTTAATTAAAATTATTTTTGGGTAAAAAAGACATAAAAATAAAAATAAGTCATTTTATAGTCAATTAACTTAAGTTAAAACTAATTGGATGTAGGTTTGCATATCCACTATAGAAAGTTTGTATTGCCAGCATTGTTATAAAAAAATGGAAGAAAGAAAAACAAACACTCCTATCTAATTTTGTTGTTTCGCCAGTTGAGGCCCATTTTTCAAAGAAAAGGGTCCAAATTTCATTTATTCTGTTGTCGCAAGGCCCAATATATATGTATATATATATATTCGGCACAGGCCCGCGGCAAACAATGCAGAATCGCGAGCCATATTTTCTGGATTTTGTTTGTTGGGTTAACCATAATCCGCCTCACATTAGGTGAAATTATACTTTTTTTTCTCCTATTTCATAAATATATACTTTGTCTCATGTATTTTTAAGACAATCCAACAGAAAATTTTAGAATTTTAATTTAAATATTATGGTCATCATTTTTCTGTAATTTTAATCTATATGATATTTTTTTACAGTTAATAAATATTTTAAATTATCAATTTTTTCTTTCCGTTAATGAAAAATAATATTTTTTAAATCATAATTAACTGTAAAAAAAAAGTATCATACAGAGTAAAATTACTTGAAAATAATTACTATACAGTTTAAATTAAGATTTCAAAAGTTGATATCAGACTGTAATAAAAATATTGGGACAAAGTATATATTTCTAAAACCTTATGTGGAAAATCTAATTTTACCTAAACCTTATGTGGAAAATTATAATTATCCGTTGTTTGTTTGTCTAGACTCTAGTGGTAGTTAAACAGTAACAGAATTTGGTGAGATTGGATACGAACGTATAAAGACATTGTTAGGCTCCGGATCGTGTTTTTTAGCGGAATCCGCTAATAATCAAATTAGGTCTCTATTAATGGTTGAAATGGTTATGAAAGTAGATTGTGGAGCGTACCTTAGGAGTGGCATGAGGTCGCTTTTATAGGATCAAGTTCGATTTATATGCTTTAGGACATTTATTCCCTTAAGTACCTTTTGGGTTTGGTTTCGATCCACTGGACTGAATTCGTCATGAGCTAAGTTCTAATGGGCGCATTTCTTGATTCTGACCCTGGGATTGAGCTCCATGCCTAGACAAGTAGGTAGCACTTATTATTTACAAATAATGATTGCTAAAACATCCAAGTTTTCTAGAAACACTAACAAATCGGATACTTATCTTTGTAAATTGAATCAATGGGAGAAGAGTGAGAAACACCAAAATCATAGAAATACAACCTAATTTCCTACCTTGGACAGATGTTTCCGTGATTTTGTGTTCCCCTCCTTCATCTCTAACTCTTTTAACAACTAAAAATTCCAACTTTTCACTTATTGCAACGAAGCTTCAAAAATTCATTTAGGGAAAATTAGATGGACCCCCTAGGTTTGGGTGAACCTATACTTGTGTCCCTCATTTTTCAATTACGTACACTTACCTCCCTCAAAATTTAATTCCGTCATTCACCGTTAGACAGAAACAGTGAAAAATTTTGATTGTCTACGTAATATTCTTCCATGGAAACTTTGCCCCCCAACTTTCAGATCAATACAAATCAGATCCACAACTTGAACTTCCTCCTCCTTGCCCCCACTGTAGGCCTAGTCGGGAGAATGCCACCACGCCATCGGCCTCGTCGCCATTGGCCTCGTCTCTATCGGCGTCATCACTGTCGGGTTTTGGCCGGAACCCAGCAGGAAAACGACAGTTCTAGATGTTGGCCTGGAGAATCAGAGATGCTGGTCTCACCGCCATTCTCCTCTAGAAGCCCCACGAGTGGAAACTACAAATCTCACGTCTATGACGCATATCACCCTGTATCGATCCGGATGGAGGCATGGAGAAGGATGAGGAAGCGTCGCCGGAGGTGGATTTGATTCGGAGATTTGCATTCCTGATTTGAATGATTTGGATTCGATTCGAACACCATATTTCTCGTTGAATGACGCCAGCCTGGATTGCGACCTCGAGCATGGGTATAAGTGGGTTCTGTTCAGCGAGCCCATTGCCCTCCAAATCCAGACCAATTTCATCGCCGTTTATCGCTGCGATTCAGGGAACTTCGACGAACCGCCTGCCCGATAGAGTGAACTCCGCCAACGAACCGCCACGATTCAAGGAACTCCAATGACGAACCAAGCACGCGAAGGAGAGGAGAACTCCGATGACATCGACGAGGAGGCCACCAATGAAGTGAACCGAGCACACGAAGGAAAGAAGTAGAGACTGAGAGAGAGCGAGTTCGTGTGGTCTGGATTCAGCGAAAGATATCAAAGACGTTTAAGGTCTGGGTCTGCACAGAGCGCCTCCTCCACCTCGCTCTGGCAGGCGGCTGGGATGGGATCTGAGTGCAGAGAGCACAGGGACAGAAGCGTTGAACTGATTGGGAAAATAGAATTGAAAAGTTTGGTGACAAAGGTTTTAATGAAGAAGGCTGGGATGACAAATTCAGGCATTTTCTCTTTTTTCTTTCAACGGTCATTAATGGAGTTAGGTTTGGAGGGGGTAATTATAAGTATTGGAACCATGGAGGACACAAGTGTAGGTTAAGATAAACCTCACGGGAGGTCTAGGTAAGTTTTCCTTTCATTTAACGAGCAAATCAACGAGAACACAAAAAAGGGGATACATTTCAAATATATGTTGCAATAGATAGATGGTCGAGATAGTTATCTTCTAGTACTTTTTAGTTATGCCAAAAGTTTACTGTTTCAATTGTTCTTAGTGGTGAAAAAAATTGACTTGACCCGACTTACTTGAATTTAAAGTTAACCTGACTCAATTTTAACAAAGAAAAAATGGATGACTTGAACCTAACTTGAACTCAAATTCGATTGAAATGGAACCTGAAAAAAAATCCATACACAAATGAACCAAACTTGAAATACCCGAACCTGAAATAACCAAACCCATATTGACGAGAACCCGAAATGACTCAAACCTATGGCTGACTTGACCCAAATCTGAGATGACTCAATGAGTAAACTTGACAAGACTTGATTTTAACTCTCACCCTAAGCCTTAACATTCTTTTTTCATTACCTTTTATATTTAGTAAGTCTTATATATAGAGACTTCCATATTTAGGAACTTCGTTTTTTTTTTTTACTTCCATATTTAGTCAATTCTATATTTGGGGAGGTGGCTTCCATAATTAATAATTTTTATTTTTTAAGATTTTCATATTTAATAAGTCTCATATTTAAGAGGAAAACACTTGTATAGGCCGGACTTATATGCAAGCCCTGATAAAACTGATTACTTATACTAAAGAATCTAACTTTGAGCAAAATTTCATAATTGACGGAACAATTATGAAACAGAGCGAAAATAAGGGGGTCACGGGTTTGACCCTCTATAATGCATTCTTTTTTCTCTTTATCCTTCTCTTATTTGTTCTGCTGATGCGTTCCTCTCTACTTTTTTCTTTTTTTATTCCTCATTCTCCTCTTTTTCCTGTTTTGCTTTCTCATTTGTTTTCTTTTTCGTTTCTCTTGTTTCTTTGTTTTCGTTTTTTAACATTTTCCGTTCCTTTTTTCTTCGTTTTATTTTTCAAAATTTTGTTGCTGGTTTTTTTTTTAATTTTCCTTTCCTTTTTTCCCGAAATTATATTTTTGATGCTGCTTTTTTCCTTCCTAATCATACTTGTCATCTTACTTTATTTTTTGTCCAATTTTTTTTTTTGCATTTATTTTTTTAATTTTTTATTTCTGTTTCATTTTAATTATTTTTCTTTCATTTTTACTGTTTTTCCATTTCTAAACTTGTTTTTTCAACCTTTTTGGGCTTGCCTTCACATTTTTTGGTTTCTTCTATTTTCGTCCACCTTTTTTTCCATTGTTTCACTTGGTATACTTTTTTTCCCCGTTTCATTTTCCTCTTTTTTTTTTCTTTGTGTGTTCCTTCACCTTTCTTTCTTTTGTTTTCCAATTCATTTTTGCTTATATTCTTTCCTTTTTCCTTTTTTCTTCTATTTTTTTTTATTGTTCCTAGTTTTTTATTCTTTTATTTGTTCTTTTATAAGCTTTTATATATTCTTTTAATAATTTTTATTTTTTCTTTTAGAAGTTCCAAAGAACAAATAACTAATTTATCTAGATAACAAGTAGGAATTGATAAAGTAAAAAATAGTTGTGAATAAAAGAACAAACAACATCTAATAAAAGAACAGATAACTAATTTATCTAAAGAACAAGTAAGAATTAAAAAAAATAACTACAGAAAAAAAATAAATAACTACTAATATAAAAAAAACAGTTAATTTATCTAAAAAATAAGTATAAATTGATAAGAGAACAAACAAATACTAAAAAAAGAACAAATAACTTCTAATAAAAGAACAAACAATAAGTTTATCTAAAGAAAAATAAAAAATCTACTAAAAAAACAAACAACAATTCATAAAAGAACAAACAATTACTAATAATAAGAATAAATAACTACTAATAAAAGAACAAACAGCTAGTTTATTTAATGAACAAGTAGGAATGGATAAAAGAACTAATAACTACTGATAAAAAAATAAATAAATACTAATAAATAATAAGCAATAACTAATAAAAGAATAAACAACTTGCAGTAGAAGAACAAAGAGCTATGACTAAAAAAAACATCTTGTTTATCTAAAGAGATAAGCATAAATAGATAAAGAAACAAATAGTTACTAATAAAAAAACACAAACTAATTTATATAAAAAACAAACATAAATTTATAAAGGAACAAACATATACCAATAAAAGAACAATCACAAACTAATAAAAAAATAAACAACTACTAATAAGAGAATAAATAACTACTATTAAAAGAACAATCAAGAACTGAGGGAAAAAACAACCAGTAACTTAAAAGAATATAAATTTAAGCTAGAAAAAATAAATAGTTACTAATAAAAGAACATAAAATTAAGCCAAATAAATTTGTTTCTTTATTATTTTTATCTGTTCTTTTATTAGTTTTATTTACTTTTTAATTAATTTTATCCATTCTTTTATTTGTTTTAATAAACTATTTATTTTTTTATTTTATTAATAATATTATTATTTGTTTGTTTTTTATGGGTATAATTAGTCTTTTTAGATAAATAAATTTTTTTTAACAATGCATATTTTTTTAGGATTCCTATTTGTTCTTTTAAATAAAAAATAAAACTGGAAAAAAGATTAAAAAAACTAAAGTTGGAAAAAGAAATTAAAAAAATTAATCTAGAAAAATAAAATTTAAAAATGCAAGAGAAACATAAAAATAATACTGTCTAAAAATTAAAAAAATGGAACAAATGAAAATGAAAAAAATGGGAAAATTTGTAAAAGAGAAAAAATCCCCTAGTCCCCATGGCGATTCATACCCAGGACCATGCATTTCCAATGCCCACGCCCTGACCACCCACCAAATGTGGATGCCTGTTGGGTTGCTGCAAAAATAGTATAATAATCGTATTGTATTAATGGTGGCCTGATTGCCTTATTTTTTAGAGGCTGGGCTAAAATGAAAATTATTGACTTTTATAGGGATGGAACATGGCAAAAGCCCGACTTACCTACTAGTTACTCTATTTGAGAAAATGACTATCATATTTAGTAACTCCAATTTTTTTTACTTTCATGGTTAGTTTTTATAGTTTGGGAGCAGATTTTCATATTTAGTAACTTTCATTTTTTAAGATTTTTATATTTAGTAAGTCTCATATTTGGGGAAATGACTTCTAAGTTTAGTAAGTCCATATTTGAGTTCTTCCAAAACAAGTAATTTTTATATTTAGTAAGTTCAATGATCTTAGTAGACAATTGTCAAAATTTCAACATCCGTCCCTAAGCTCTTAAGTATAATGCAATAAGGTACCTAAATTTTAAAAAATTTCATTTTAGTCACCTATAATAATTACAACAAGAGTCTTTAAACTTTTGAAATCTTTGCATTTTCACCAAAATTTTTAAATTTTTTTAGTTTAGTAACTAATAGTAAACTAAAGTTGCATTCCATAGCAATATTATAGAAAATTCATCAGAACAGAAGCACAGAAAAATTGTTGCAATATATGTCTTGATAATAGCTAGGTGAGGGTCTGCATGGCTTGTGCAGTAATAGCTAAAGGATATAGGTATAGAAAAATAATTAAGTATTATAAAGTATTACTAACAATATTAAATAACCTAAATATGTAATAAACTAGAATAAAAAAATTATGAATGTTTTAATTAAACATATTAAGAAAAGAAAATTAATTTAAATTAAATCACACAAAAATTGAATTATTTAATCAAATTAAAAAAAAATTGAATCAATTTAGTCATTTTGGTCTTTGCACTAGTAACTCAAGTAAACCTAAAAGTTAACCTGAATCGGGCTCGAAACCCAACTTGAAATTACTTGAAATTGAAATTGACCCGACCTGTATTGAGCCCGAACCCAAATACACCAAACCCAACTCAACCTGAATATGAAATCAACTCAACTTGACCCTGACCCAGATCTGAACTCATGCTAACCTAATTATATCCAAACCTGAATGGCTTAACTTGATACACCCAATTGTCATCCTTTGTCCTATTAGAATGATTTTTTATTCTCAGTTGTTGGATAGAGGACATTGAGGGAATGGTGGAAGTCAAGAGTCAAACTCTAAACTAGTGGTGGAGGAATGTGTCCATGGGGGGTAATTAAATTTTACATGTAAAAAATTAGGCCCATTGTTTTACAATGCTTGTTAAGTTTTTGTGACCCATTTATTTGTATATAATTCATGGAAGCTCGTTTTATTTATTAGTATTTTTAATTCTTAGTGCTCCAACCCACTAATAACAAAAGAAAAACCTCATTTTCTTTGTACATATCTTCAACGGTTTCTCACTTAATCTTCCACAGTGGTTTCTTCATCAAGTATTGATTCTCTCTAGTGCTCACTCTTATATTTCTGCTTATATGAAATTGATCATTCAAGTTTTCTCATGAATCATATGAAGCTTCTTATGGTTTTACAAAAAAAAAAATTAAGAAACTGTTTCATACTTCAGTCCCTAGAGAAACAGAATCACAAGTTGAATTAGTTGTATTCAAATTAATCATATAATTCAATTGAAATATTTTCCTTTGTCTAATTTTCAATTGGATAAAAAATAAAGGGCTAGATTATAGTAGATTCTTGTTATTTTTAGTCTTCCATTTTTCTTTAATGCATTTTTTATAGAATATGACTGTGTTTACTTTAATTTAGTTTAATTTAGTTGATAGGTTAATTCGTATTATCTTGACTCTTCAAGTATATATTACATTGCCACTAGTGAATGTTCATTTGCAACTACAAAAATTGTGAAAGCCCGACTATACAACTAAATGAATAATAAGTTTCTTACTGATAGTTTGGTTAGTTACATTGAACAAGATATTACGGAGACTTTTTTAGTTCGAACTCTATTCTAAGTGATCTTGTTGATGTCAAAGAACACCATACACAGTTTAAATTGTAAATATTATTCAACTTCTCTATGCTATAAAATATTTTAATATAATATTGTAGTATAAATATTTTTTTTATATTGTTGACCCACTTTAGATAAAATTCCTAACTACACCAGTTCTATAAACCTCTTTCACTTGGGCCACTTCCCCACATAATGTCCTAAAATGATGGTTTTATCCCTTTCGGATCTACAAAATGTAGGTATTCTTGCTTTTCTCTTAGATATCAATATCTCATATTCTTTGTACATTAAAAATGGTGAAAATTACAAAACTCATATAAGGTTTGGCAAAACCTACAATTTTGTCCCCACTGTTTCAAATACATATAATTACCTCCTACCAAGTTAACACCGTTATTCACTGTTACCATAAAAAAGAAAAAATATCTTACTTTGCCTTTCTATTTTTCTTCTTTAAAAATGTTTCCTCCTAACTACTAAAACTCTTTCAAATCAAACCAACTAATCTGAAAAAAGAAAATTAAATCCAGAAAACCTACCTAGAAACTAACCCATAAATTGTTTCTTGGAAAATCCACCTTAGTTCATTCGTTTCTTGGAATCACCATCTCTCAAAAACCCACTGATGTCTCGAATCACAATATTCCAAATCTATATGTATCACCATTTCAAATTGCTTTCATTCTCTTGATGATATTTCAAAGCACGCTCGTTTTCCAGTTTTTCCACTTTGTTCTTCGGCCTTGAATTGACACATCGCCACTAGCTAAAGTCACTCTTGTTCTATGGCCTCAAATCGTTGACCCCATGCCCGCCAAGCCATTGCTACTAAGCCATTTGTGGCTTAATTCAAGTAAGATGCTAAATAGCCATTTCGCGAGCAAACAATGAAGCCAAGAAGAAATTAACGACTATCAGTTCACTGAGAATCCTAACAACCGGACAGAAAACCATGCCAAAGAATCCCAACAACTGAACAGAAAACCATGTCAAAGAATCGAATGGGAAATAGAACTAGAGGCAGGAGATTAATTACCTAGGAAATAGAAAAATCGAATCATGATCTGCTCCGAAAATGAAACTAGGGGTAGGAGATTACCTGGAAATCCCGTTGCCGTTGCCCTGAGAACAGGGATGTAGCCAGGATTCACAGGCGGGGGAGAGGGGGGCGAAAAGCGTGAGTGTATGTGACTTGCTGGCCATTGCTGTAAAATCAAAAATCTAACACTTAGCAATTATAAAATGGAAGAAATTTCTATATCCTTCAACTAATTTACTTAAGAACAACAACAAATATTCTCAAAACTTACTCTTCTCCTTGTTATGAAAAATCGAACAAAAACAACAATGAAAAAAAAAATTTTATCATGATGATTTGGGAATCATAAGGCAACTGGATTTAAATCATCCTAAAATTATGTAAAAAAATTATAATGATAAATTTGTTTGTAATTAATACTAACTTTTGTCTAGGTTTCTTCACTTGTTCTCCAATAACATATGCAAACAAGTCAATCACATAAATATTAAATACAATACACAATGTTTCATTACCATAATTCTTATTTCTCAAGCAAAATAGTATGAAGATTCAATTTCAAAAACAGAAGAAGCTATAAACTGGGAGCCAGAAACATAGGAATTGGGATCTTACATCTTAGCTTCACTATTGACCGATTTAGTACACGTTATTTACAAATTCAAGGGAGCAATTGATAAAGAAACAAAGAATTAAAGGAAAAGAAAGGAAAATTGAGAAAATACCTAACCTCTGTCGTGACTCGATTGCAGGACGCGCAGCCGGGGGGGGGGGCCCTTTCTTCAAAAACTCAGACTCGAAGTTTGAGGTGGAAATGGATAGAAGGAATGTCAACGATGAGGAGAAGAAGCTCAAGCTGGCTGAGTCACTGTCATCTGTCAACAAGCTTGATTGAAAAGAATTGCCGTCACTGCTGAAGAGAATAAAGGGATAGAGCATTGGAGCCAAGAGAGGCTGGGTCTAGTTCGTTTGCAACTCACGATCTCCATGTTTCTAATTCTAGCTCCAATTAAAACTTTTTAAAAAGGATAAAATCTGAAAAAGTCCCTAATTAATTTCTATAATTTATAAACAAGTACCTAACTTTAATATTGGTACAATTTTTATCCTATTAGTATTATATACTACTAATAAAATTTTTAAAAAAATCTAGGTGGGGCGACAGCCCCTCCTTGCCCCAAGGCAGCTCTGTCACTACTTGAGAATCTTGTATTGTTGCCCTGGGAATCTCATTGTTGTTCTTCTCCTCCTCTAGAGCGTTGTTGGTGACGGAGGCGGTGATATAAATTCAAAATCATCAGTTACTCCCTTGTTCACCAGGTTCGGCTAGTTCAACTCTCTTGTTCACCATACAAATTAATGGTTTGTTCTTTTAGATTAATTGCGTTTGTTGCTTGATTTTTTTTTCAAATTAATTGGTTTGATTTGAATGAGTTTTAATAGTTGGGGGGCAAAGTTTCCAAGAAATAAGATTAGGATGGCAAAATCAGGCGTTTTCTTATTTTTCGTAGTAACGGTGAATAATGGTGTTAACTTGGCAGTGGGATAAGCATAGGTATTTGAAACAATAAGGACCAAACTATAGATTTCACCAAACCTTGGAGTGATTTTTGTAATATGCTCACTTATTGCAAAAAAGGACGAATTGATTTTTTTTTTCGGTCATTTCATTGTTGAAAAGGATGCCCATCTTCGCCCCATCACTCTTTTGTAGGAAGTAGTAGGTTCCTTTGGTTCAGAATTGAGTTGGTTGAAGTACCCAAAAAATAATTGTGATTTTTAATTTCCCAAAATGGGTCCATGCAATCTTTTTTTTTTTGGTATTCCAAGTATTATACCATTATACAAGGAAGATATATACTATTATTAAAATTCATGTAAAGAAGTATGTCAACTTTTTTAGAATTAGAATAACAAATTAATCAACCTTATTATGATATGCTTTAAATGGTGGGAAAGCTAAAATTCAAAATTTGACATTTTTTATATCCACCTAACAGTTTAGCCATTATGTCAAGGGTGAGCGATCAGACTATACACTTACAAGCTATTTAGAAGCTATTAAGGAAAATGCTTGAAGTGTAACTCAGAGTTTGTTGCATCCCGCACCTTCACTTAACATAGTAAACTCTGAGACAAATGCTTTTGTGCAATTCACTGAATTCAGAGTGTGTTAGATGGTATAATAGCATTTTCGTCCACATTGTTTTAAAAGTGTCTCCTATTGATCCTTTTTTTTCCCCTTCTATGGATTTCCTTAAAATGTTGGCATTGGTTTTGTGTTAGATGTTCTATTCAAATATTTATTAAAATAATAGTAGATGAAACAGATTTTATTAAAATTGATTCTTATAACAAATTTTAACATTAAATTAAATACTAATAAACTGAATAGTCATTACAATAATAAGAAAATTTTGAAAATTTAATAAGTAAAGTACTTTCGTAAAAAAAATTTGTATTCATCTAAATTTTTTCTTCTTCTTCTTCTTCTTTTTTGTTTATTGACAGGGTCATACTATATTTCAGATGTTTAAATTTGCAAGTTAGATACTTAATGCAATAATGTAAATGAAGAAAAATTTTACAATGGATGGTTACTTTAAGAATGCATTTGCAAGTAACCAAAGTTTTGACCTAGTGATTAAGGTTTCTAGTTATTACTAGGAGATCCAAAATTTAATCCCCTCTCCTTCACTGGCTTTCATCTCATGTAAAAAAAAAAAAAATGAATTGCTATGTTCGTTGCTTTAGAGGCAATTTTGCAATACTAAATATGGTTTAATTAGGGATAAATGGTGCAGCCAAGTTGCAACATGTATCCAATAAACACTATTTCATCACGCACCTCGCAATTAGCCTAGTGATTGAGATATGTAGCGACTACAGAGCTCTAAGATTCAATCCCTCTCTCCCTCTCTGGCTTTTGTATTTGCTGCTTTGTTGAAATGATACATTCAAGGAGTTAAATATGCAACAAATTATAAAGATTTAAAATTAATTTTAAAAATAAAATAAAATTTAAGGACCAATTTTTAATAGGAACTAAAGGTTCAGGACTAATGAGTCTAATGACACCCATATATGCAATGAAGTGAATGAACAGCAGAACAGGTATTTGCCACCTACTCGAGTAACTTGCATCTGTAACCCCTAAGCATCAGTGAATGTACTATTTTAGAGCCTTATCTTAATTTCTTGCATTGAGAGTTCCTAAGTTTTTTACATTAACCTTAATTTCTTGCATTAAAAGTTTCTAATCTTATTTAAGTGTTTTATTTTAAGCCTTTTATAAATAAAAACTGTTAGTATTGATGAAAAATGTCACGTGGGTAGATGATTTGTCACAGTAATAAAATGAAAAATAACACCTACCTACTATAATGATATTGAAAATAAAGAAAAAAATGCAAAAGAAAATCTCTAAGTCGGTCAATCTCCCCAAAATCGGCCAATATCCCTACCCTCCGGCCAACTTGAGACCCACGATTGGGCTAAAAATCCTCAATTGAACAAAGACCAAATGATTTCATCATTCATCAATTTCATCGTTTCGATTTCATTAAGGTTTTAATCTGTTCCTTCTCGGCATTAACAATCGGGTAGAGTGCGATGCCATCCCTAGAATCGGCAGCTGGAGCCCATTGGAAACAAAGGTGATTCTTGAAGTTGATGGCGGCGGTGTGGTGAATTTGGTCATTGACGGCGGGCTCAGTGATGAGGCGGAGTACCGTGAGGCAATAATTGGTCTGGGCGACTGCACTTGAGAGAAATGACTTTGAGGCAAGATGCAAATCGAAGAGGCGGTTCGATTTTCGGCGAGAGAAAATGGCGGAAGGGTGAGTATGGTGTAGGGGTGAGGCTGTCGGAAGGGGTTCGATTTTCAGCCACAAAAAGTGGCGGGAGGCCGGCGGAGGGTTCTTGCTACTCACTTTCAGTTTTTTTTTAATCTTTTCCCACATCATCATAGCAATTTTTTTTTTTTTCATATATTTTTTTATTATTTTTTTGCTTTTTCCACCTCGTTGCTAATTGTATATTCATTGTGTCATAATGACATATCGCACACACTGGCGCACCACATGACGTTTTCCATCCTTGCTAATGGTTTCCATCCCGTAAAGGTCTACAATGGAACACTTAAATGAGGTGTAGGGACTTTATATGCCAAAAAAAGAGGTTAGGATCTAACATGGTACAATAATTAAAGATTAGGGGTCACGACCCAATTTACTCTCACCTACTCAAGTAACTCACCTACTCGTCTTTTTCTCATTGTTCCCAAGCCACCAAAAAAGTAACTACCTTCCATTGCTCTCCAAATTTCTTTCCAAAGGTCTCTGTCCAACAAGCAAGACGCACAAAGTTCAAAACTTGGAGCTTTTTCCTCTCAAATTGTCTGGAAACAAAGATGACCCCGACTGGAGTTCTGGGCATGCTCTTTCTGCTTCTGGCTCTCTACTGTGGCATAGACCCTTTCAAGCACAGCTCAATCTCCGACTTTCCCAACTTCGAGGCTTACAGGGTTGAAATGCCACCATGGTCAGCTGTTCCGACTGAAAGAGACGCTCAGAATCTGCTCCAGAAATCTGAGGTCAAGTTCTTGAACCAAGTTCAGGGCCCTGAGAGTATGGCTTTCGACCCTCTAGGACGTGGTCCTTACACTGGGGTCGCTGATGGGAGAATCCTTTTCTGGGACGGTCAGAAGTGGACAGATTTTGCTTATACTTCCGCTAATAGGTGGGGCCTTTCTAGCTCTCGCTTATGGGGTTTTTGCATTTATGTTCTGTAGCGCCTTTAGTTCCTAGACAAATTTGAGTGGAAGCTTTGATGTTTATACTTGTAACTGAGCAGGTATATATGTTTGGATGGCGCCTTTTGTGACAAAAGAATTTACCTGTTTCATGGACTTCTTTAACTAGGAAATGCTTCTGTTGGGTTGCTACACCCTCATTTAGTGAAAGGCCATCTTATTTAGTTCTATTGCTGATTCTCAATTTTGGGTATTGATCTTGATCTCATTCCCCTTTCTCATTAATAATCTAAAATCAGGACTGAACTTTGTGATCCAAAGCCATCGCCTTTGAGTTACTTGCCAAATGAGCACATCTGCGGCAGGCCCTTGGGCCTGCGATTTGACAAGAAAACTGGCGATTTATACATTGCCGATGCATATCTTGGATTGCTGAACGTGGGTCCAGAAGGTGGATTGGCCACAGTGCTTGTAAATGAGGTTGAAGGTGTGCCATTGAGGTTTACCAATGACCTTGACATAGATGAAGAAGGGAACGTTTATTTTACAGATAGCAGCACAAATTACCAGAGAAGGTTTGCTTTGCTTGTGATCTTTTTCCTTTCTACCTGCCCATTTTGAAGTTAACTCTTTCAATTTGTATGTTAATCCTTGGGATGTCATGTGAGTGGTGAAGTTATTGCTTATAGCTTGAACTAATGCAAGGGAAACAATTTGCCCCTTGAATTTTGCTCCATCAAACATGATCCTGAGTACAATGTAATACATTGTAATTGGTTTGAAGCGATGACTTATTCATGTCCAATGTGTAGATTGAACACCCCCCCCCCCAAAAAAAAATAAAAGGCTTTTTCCATCTGCTGCAATGAATCTAATTTGGCCATGTGGAAATCAGTTTTGCCTTTATCCATTTAAGCCATGACGTGAAAAATTTTTATACTGATATTTGTTGTGATTTGGTTGCATCCAGTTACGAGTCCTAATTTGCCTTGAATTTGTTACTTTAGAGCTGTTGAATCAGTGGCCTTGCCTCCTATTTAATGTGCCTGCTCTGCTGGTGTGCTGTGCCTTGCATTTTGTGATTGCACTATACTATCCATCTAGTTGGAACATTATGAATACAACAAGCTACGAAATGGGCATTTGGAGGCCACTAATTAGCATGTCTTGATATCTGTTTTGCCGACAAGGCCTGTTTAGTTTGTCTTCAAAAAAGATGGGGAATTTACCTAACTTCAAATTTTTTTGGTACATTAAAATATAATTCTAGCTGAATATCTGGAGGTCACTGATTACTATGTCTCTGTATCCATGTTGCTGATAGGTCCAGTTAAATTTATCCGCCAATTGTCATGAAAATGTGCAACATTTGAGAAGATGAGCTAGGACCCCGTTACAATGTGTAAGAGTAAAAGTCTTACACCATCTTATGGCCATTGATTTTAAATGAATCTAATGGTAATAGACCGTTTATTGTAACATAGGAAGATTGCTTGCACTTGCACATGAGGACTTTTCCTGCTTTTGGTTCATTAACCTCAGTTTTAACTCCTTTGGGTATTATGAGAATATTCTACTATATCATTAGTTTTTTTTTTTTAATGTGCTTCATACATTCCAAAAGTAATGGCCTTTTTTTAGAAATTGGAGGGTGTTTGGCCAGATCATATTAAGTGTATATTACCTATCTACTTCTTTGTCTATTGCATGTATGCTATGGTTGGTCCTCTATATAAATGGGCAGAGTAGGAAAAGCATGGTAAATTAGCAGTCTGTGCTATGTCATTTTCTGGATGAAGAGAATAGCATATTTTTTCCCCACATCTTTCGCTTATTTTTGTCACTGCTTTAAAGGTTATGTGAAAATTTTCATTTCGCTGGATTGTTTTTATTGGGTAGCATCGCAGAACTGACTGATATTTTAATCTCTTTGCTTCTACCCTTCTTTGTCTAGTCACTTTGATCCATAATCTCCCCCTGGTAAGAATTTAAGAGAAATTGCTCAATGATCTAGAGCATGTCAATATCACTGTTAACCATTTCTGTCCTATTTATTTGCAGTGATTGAAATTCTTCGGCTGATTCTAAATCCTTAAAATGTACTAATATCTGTTCAAATTCATCAATCATGTGATCAAGAAGAGAGTTTTTGAGAATGTATCTGAAATAGGAAGGAAATGTGTTGCACAATGTTATCTAGCAGCAAACTGTCCAATATCAGTATCAGCTCTTTTCTTCTATAGACCATTGTGTGGATCCTCTTTCCATTCTGATGTCATTTTGATTTACAGGAACTTCATACAGCTAGTGTTCTCTGCAGAGGGTACTGGGAGAATTCTGAAGTATAATCTGAATACAAAAGAGACTACCGTCCTTTTAAGAAATATTCATTTCCCTAATGGCATATCCCTTAGCAAGGATGGTTCTTTCTTTGTCTATTGTGAATCCTCTGGTGGCAGGTTGGTCAGCTTCTCTTTTGATTAATAACTTGTAACTTGAAAAATCAAAAGTGATAAGAATCACCAGGTGCTTTGTGATGCAGTGGTTTAACTTGAGCAGTTTGATAAACTTTGGCAGCTAATTTCATAGATGTCAAATTGTTCTTTGCACGTATTACATCATTTGTAACAACCACACAAATTTCTGTAAAAGCTGCCCAAGTACATTTATATGTTCTTTGGACCTAAGTGAATCTAGAGCATTTTTATGGCTGGAAATGCTCGCACAATACATAGGTAGAACAGCCATTTCGCGCAGAGTCTGGAGGATGTTACATTTGAAGTTAAAAGTTTTCGCATAGTCTTAGAATCTTTAGAAGAACCCCATTCTCAGCTTCAGTGGACCTCTCCCAAATGCACGGTCTAAAAAGTTGCACCAAAACTCAGATATCTTGTTGATGCATTCAGATTGCATCAAGTACAGAAAGGTGGGACTAGAATATACTGTTGATTAAATTATCTTTCTTCAAGTATGAAATAAAGTGTACTTACATTTCATGTCCTTCCTCAAATTTTCGATTCAGCACTAGGATTTGTAGGAAAAAAATTTAAACAGATTTATAGTCTTGCAGAAACTAGAAATGCACCAAGAAAGATGGTTTACAACCCCTTTTTTTTTCACGAAACATATAGCCACTGTAATTAGTTTTTATATATCTGATGCAGGCTACACAAGTACTGGTTAAAGGGGGAGAAGGTGGGGACTTCTGAGCTATTGGCCATCTTGCCTGGATTTCCTGATAATGTCCGGGTAAATGAAGATGGTGATTTGTGGGTGGCTATCCATTGTCACAGGACCATGTACTCTCATTTGAGCGCAGAGTACCCAAAACTGAGGAAGTTCATCCTCAAGCTCCCCATCTCAGCAAGGCTTCAATACCTAATTCATGTCGGGGGTAGGCTTCATGCAGTCGTGGTCAAATACAGCCCAGAAGGAAAGCTGTTACAGATCCTAGAGGACAGTGAAGGTAAGGTTGTTAGAGCAGTCAGCGAAGTGGAAGAGCGAGATGGAAAACTGTGGATGGGGAGTGTCCTGATGCCATTCATTGCAGTCTACAACCTGTCTTGAGAGGAATAGGTTTTAGATAATAATTAGTTTGCTTGCAGGACAAGAAATCTTTACAGAACTTGCTCCTGTAACCAGTTGCATTCCCTTTTGAGCTTTTTGTGTTTAAGATTTGCTTATTCCGTAGCTTTACTACCTTGCCTCCATAGAAATGCATCTTCCTGCAGGGACAGGATTGTTCTCCCACGTTTCCAACTTCAGTCTTTTTCCCCGCTTCTTACTAGATTCAATTTTTCTTTAGTTCTTGGTGGATGATTTATTATTATTATTATTATTATTATTTATTTTTTGTGTGAACACCACTTTTCGTGACCAAAGGTAACACTTTAACAAGGATATCAACTTTCAAATCTATGTGATACTCCCTCTGTTTCATAAAAATTGTCATCTTTACTATTCACAGCAATTAATCTATGATTTTCTCTCTTAAAATTTATTGTAAAAATATGAACTTTTTACATGAAAATGAAACTTTAAAGATTCTAGTTTCTAAATATCATTTTTTAGAATTTTTTTTCAATTCATATTAATATAAATATATTTAAGTTAAACTTTAGTCAAAAAAGGTAAAAGGGACATCTAATATGAAACGGAGAGAGTATAATCCTTGTACTTTGTATACTGCTTTTACGCTTAGGGATGATAAAATCTGATCTAACCAGATGACTTCATCTAACCTTACCAGATTTGACAAGAAAAGTCAATGAATTGAACCCGAACTCGATTGAAGTGAACCTTAAGAAAACTCTAACCCAAATGACTCAAACCCAAAATGTCTTGAACTCGAGATTAATTTGACCTAAATCTGAAATAACCCGATGATTAGGCTTGACATAACTCGATTCTAACTCAAACCAACAGAAATATGGCTGGCAAAGATTTAAAACATTATGATTTTTTATATATTGTTTACTTATTTAAATTATAAATAAATTGTGACCATAAAATTTAAACTTTAAAATCCTATAATAATATTTTTTATTTAGGGGTATTTGAAAAATAAATTAACAAAATAACATGCTTTACATAGGGGTCTTTTGAAATTTAATAATTTAGGGATTTGTTTATACATTCTTTTGAAGCATGTAACCAACACATTGGGTCTCATCTGATAGTTAAATTGGACGTCAACTAATCCAAATCGAGTAGCAGTAGATCTATTTAGGGAAAACTTCATTTGCCACATAAAATTTACTTTTTTGTAATCCTACACAAATTTGTTGAATTGTTGAATACGTGAATTGGTTATTTGGGTTTCAAATTTCAAGCTTTCCATACAAACTTCAATTGGTAAATATAATATTAATTTAATATAGTTAATTGTTTTAAATGAGGGTATTTGAAATTTGATTTAATTAATATGGTTCTCTTCTTTGTTTAAAATTTGATTCAATTAATTTCAAATGTTCCGAATTAAGTTATTTTTATGCTTAGTCAAATTAAAATTTTTCGTAGTTTTTCTTCCACTAGTATTAACATTCCTGCCTTACCCCGTGTTACTAATATTTCTGTCTTGTATTAATAGGAATGATAAATACAAAATTAATATTTAATTATTTATCTTTGAATTTGAATTTAATTTACCATAAATACTAAACCCTAAACTTAAACCCAAAACACTAAAACCATAAACACTTATCCTAACCTAAACCATAAGTCCTCAATCCTACCTGTAAACACTCCACCTAAACCTAAATCCTAAACCTTAAACTTTAAACCTTAAATACTAAACTTTAACCATAATTGCACCTTAACATTTACAATAAACCTGAATTCTAACCTTAACCATAAGCATTCAATCCTAACTCTAAACCCTAACTTTAAAACTGTAAACCTTAAACCTTAACACTTAATCTTATTTCTAACCCTTATCCTAAAGCTTAACAATTAATTCTAACTTTTATCTTAAACTTTAGCTTTTCTCTTTTATTATCTTCCATATTTAAGAAGTTTTATATTTCAGGCTTTCATATTTAATAACTTCCTTTTTTAAAAACATCCATATTTAGTAAGTTTCATATTCAAAGGCTTTAATACTTTAGGCAGAAATATCAAATATGTCACTAATGTTTTGGATAGGGAGCGGACATATCATTATAGTTTTTTTTTCTAATCTCTCACTAATGTTTTAAAATGGGCCAAATATGTCACTGCCGGTCAGAAAATAATGAAAATTAGTAAAAATAACATATTTTGAAATCTTTGAGTTATTATGCACCTTTAAAAAATATCAGAATATTTGAAATTTTTGCTAAAAGATGGTATAATCACTGCCATCAACGTTTTAGCCCTATCGCTGCCTTCATCACCAGTGCCCTAGTCTTGCTGTCGCCCCCCTTTGTCTTTATTGTCTAATCTCCTCACCGACATTTGAGAGAGAGAGAGAGAGAGAGAGTCTAATTACAAACAGTCTTTAAAGTTTGTGAAAACTTACATTATCATACTAAAATTTCAAAACTTGTTATTTTTAACATTTTCCATTAATTTTTAAACTAGCAGTGGCATATCACTCTTAATTTGAAACTTGAGGCCATAATTATAAAAAAAAAAAATGAAACTTTAGTGTCATATCCGACCTATTTTAAAACATTTGTAAAAAATTGGGCAAAAAAAAAAACTATAGTGACATATCTATTCCCAACCCAAAACTTTAGTGGCAAAATTGATATTTCTATATGATATTTTAATAGGTTTCATATTTGAATTCTTTTAAAATAAGTAATTTCCACAGTAATTTTGATGATCTTGATAGGTCATTGTCCAAGTACAACATTCGTCCCTAAACTTTTAAATATGATGCAATGGGTACCAAAATTTTAAAAATTTTAATTTTAGTTACCATAATAATTACAATATGGGTTCCTAAACTTTTCAAATCTTTATATTTTGTCTGAAAATTTTTGAAAATTTACAATTTATTCACTAATAGAGTAACAATGAACTAAACTTATATTTCATAACAATTTCACAATAAAGGTTGAATATCACAACATATTTATCAAAACATAATTAAGATTTTTTTAAATTTTTTTAATTTAATATACTAAGAAAAAAACTAACATAAATTAATTGCATAAAAAATTGAATTATTTAATTTAAATTTTAACAAAAATTGAACAAAAAAAATAAATTGTTTAAGTGATTTTAGTATATATACCAGTATCCCGAATAAATCCGACTGGTCAACCCGAGTTTAGACTAAAATCCAACTTGAAATTACTTACGATTGGATTCAACTCAACCTGCATTAAACCTAAACCCAAATAAACTTGACTTAACCCAACCCGAACTCGAAATGCACTCCACCCAAACCCAAGTGCCCTGACCTGAACCCAAATTCATGCTAACCCGATTAAACCCGAGCCTGAATGACCTCACCTAAACTTGACCTAACTCACTCAATTTTCATCGTAGAGTTAAATATCATGGTATATTGCTTACTATATGTAGTACAAATATTTTCATATTTTATCATTTTAGCTCACAGTGCCGCGGTATTTCGCATACCGCTCACTATTTGTGTACATTTTATCTGAAAACCGCAATATACTAAAAATATTACGAGGTATGTACAACAGTATTTTTTTTTTTTTTGCGGATGAGTGTGAGATATTTTTTTTTTATCATTTTACATCAAAATATTATAAACATATAAAACATTAAAATATAATTAATACACATATCATAAAATAAATATTTACTTTTATTCTTTTGGTTACTTTTTTTAGTTAACATAAAAATTTAATGGTTATGTTTGAGCCACTTAGGAACTTAATGCAGTATTAGAAAATGTATTGTTATTATTAAAGTATTATTTTTTTCTCTTATATCAATAAATTAGTTTCTTTCTCTGGAGTATTATTTATTTTTCTCTCTCTATATATAACATTTTTTTTTATGTTTTTGGTATTAAAAAAATATCTTCTATTATATATATTTTATTTATATTTGATGCATTATGATAAAAAAAATTAGAATACATATAAAATGTGCAAATAAAATTATTGAATTTATGTCATCTTAAAATAATATTCTAACATTTATTATTTTGTGAAAACGGTAATGATATGTGGTGCGATATACCATGCGGTATGTCTTAAAAATTTGGAGTGCGGTATATACTTAACGGTAACGGTATTTAATATCTTAATTGTCATCTCTATCACGCTCTTGCTCTCCTACTCCACTTTTTGTAATATTTTCACTCACTTATATTTTAAAATGTGACGGCTTCTTGCTTTTGCTTTTTGATGCTTTAGGTGAACTCAGACACTTACCCTTCTAAAGTTTTCAATGTCATAAAAAACATCCTTCCCCAAACAAAAAACATTTTGTTCTTTAGAGTTCAGATGGATAACCAGGAAGGACCATTTAGGTGACTTCGAGTGCTATGCTACAGACTAAACTGTAAGAAACAAAGACTGAGAAGCTCAATTGAACGAAATTAGAGAAGTTGGGATATTGTTGGAAACACGAGTTATCGATCCTTTGGATGGTCCATGGGAGAAGGAAACTGCTCACCGTAGAGAAACAAGCCCAGCCACACGCCCACGCCAATCAATCACCTTCCCAAACAGGTGCGAGGAATCTAAGATGTTGTGATTGCGACTCGACTCGGCTTCGAGCAGCAAACAAGCGATCTGCTGCACCGTAAATGGAAGAATCGTCGAAGGACTCGCAATCGTTCCTAAGGAGGCACTGGGAAGGCTACAAAGAGTTCTGGGGCGAGAGGTTTTCGTTTCTCGACAACTATTCCAGGTTCATCAAAGAGCCTCTTCCTTCTTGGTCCACCTCCGACGTCGAAGAGTTCATCGCTTCCGATCCCGTCCACGGCCCCGTTGTAAGGATTTCTTCACCTTCACTGATATCTTTGACTGCTTTTCTTTTGGAGCTTATTGTTCTAGGTGTTGTCTGATTGTGCCCCTTTTGAATTTCTATCTGTCTTTGTCGTTGTTCGCGAATATGCTCTTCTGGGAATCCGCTTCTTTTTGGCTCTTGACTTACTACTGTAGTTTCTGTATGTCTTAATGTTTCATTCGTCTTTTAATCAATATAAAATGTTCGTTTTAAGAAGAAAAAGTTGAGGACTTTGATGAGAAAAGAGAATGAATTGGGTTCAGAGAATAAGTTTATTTCTGCTCGTAGGTAATATGGAACAGTTTTATGAGATTCTGCTGGTGTCTTTTGGGCTTGTCGAGAGATGGGGCTTCAGCTTCAAACCATTCTAAGTTATAGATAATCACTGACTAGAGCCTAGAGGACAGGGAGCCTGTGGCAAGCAACAGAACCAGGTGGAGGGGATTTAAATATTGGTGAGTGTTCTGGAGTCTAGCTGGCTGCTTCAGGTCTTGTTCTGTGATTTTGGGCATTTAAGGCAGGATTCTTTTGGTTGTTTGATGGGGGTTGTTTTGTTGCCAAAGGGTACAACACTACAACTTTGGGTGGGTAGCTTCGTTTCAATCGTAGGGTCCTGTAAGTTTGTGCTTTCATGACTACTCTCTTGAATTCAATTCTCATTTTGATTGAATTCTCGTTCATTCACACATGGGTGTGAACTTCCTTGCTGCTTCTGGGTTTCATGACTGGAGTTCCACGTTTTCTTTTGTGTGTGTGCTGGACTGTATCATGGTGGTTTCTTCCTTCAGTTCTAGCTTTTGGCTCAATCTGATTCTGGTTGATCAAAAACAGCTGCAAGTTCATGCTTTGGTTACTGTATGTTCTTACTGGATCACATGTGCAGATGATTTTTGCTTTGAATTATTACTCCCTCCGACTCATAATATATTTCCCTTTTCCAAAATAAGTGTTCTCGGTCCTTATTTAGACATCTTCCAAATGTATGCTTCCCATTATGCAAAGCCCATGAATGCTTATCCTTGTAATTATGCTATTTACTAAAAGGTAATTTGGAGAAACATAAATAATATGCTTGTGACACAACATCCATAATTTTTACAGAAAAGGCAAAAAGGACATATATTATGGGTTGGAGGGAGTATTAGTAAATTATTATTATTATTATTAGTGTTATTTTGCACAAGTTATTCTTTTAAAATCTAGAAATTACTTAGGCAAATTCCAGAGGTATATTCTGTTGTGCTAGTACTACATATAGCATTTACATGCCTAACTCTAATTTGTTTCTTTTCTTTCCAGCTGAAGACTGCAAGAGATGCAGTGCAATTCGGCCTGATTGGCAGTGCTATAGGTGCTGTGTCAACGGCAGGTGTTTCCTGGAAATACTCGAGGAGTTTACATGGTAATTAATGTTATTCTTTTTGTTACTATAATCGTGGCAAAAATGCACGACATAACTGTTAGAATAGACAAATTTGAAATGATGCAAGGATCCGAGCATTGTATCAGCAATATTTGGTTACTTTTGCATTCGATGCGTTCTCGTCTCTCATCCTTTATGTACTAGAGGTGAAATACCATAAATTTGGTTGTTGGGCTCGGCTTTTCTGGCTTTCATTGTCCAGGTTACATAAATGGCATCAGGGATTAAGTTGTCCAAGACTGGAGCAAGAGTGTTGAAGTGAACAATGTTCTCACACACACACACACTGGCCAAAAGTACGCATATTTTTTAAAGTGACCAAAAGGTTAAACATGAAAAATCCTGACGTCTCTTATGATTGAACAATGGCAAATCCCTTATGCCTGGTATAGGTGTCTAAGTTCTTTAGTTGTGCCGGTGCGTGGATCCCTGATCCTGTCTCTAGCCTTGGTCTTAAAGAAATCTGAAGCTAGTAGGGGCTATAATACATCAATATCCTTCTTTGACACCTTTTCTATGTTGTGCTCATAGAAAAGTGCAGGTGGAAGAAGAAATATTTGCTGTGAAACAGAATCATGAACACTGAAATAGAAATGCAGAGTCAAGGCCTTGTAGAAGAGAAAAAATTATGCACTATAATGAAGATTAAAAGAAAAAAATTTTTATTCGTGCATACTATATTAACCTTGGAAGGAAAGGGATCATCTTGCTTTCCTGGTTGGATCTAGTTTTTGTTTCTAGTTTCGTGGCATTATTGCCAATGCAAGAAATATCAGTTAGTTGGGAATGATCTGAGGTTTTATTATATTACTCTCCGGGGATTGGCCCAGTGATTTTCATGCTTGAAATAAGAAAAAAAAAATATAGAAGGAAAAAAAAAATCTCAATGCTCAGACAAAATTGTGCATCCAGGAGAGGGTTTTATTCATTTGTTATTATTTATTGCTTTTCTGTATGCTGAAATTATTTATGGAACCAAGTTAGAATAAAGATGCAAGACTATACTGCATTTCATTTCATTCGCATTTTCACTCAATCCAGGTGCTGGATTATCTTTCCTTGCTGGGGCTGTTTTCGGGTGGACATTTGGGCATGAAGTAGCAAACCACTGGTACCAGCTTTACCGGGTGGACACAATGGCCGCACAAGTCAAGTTCATGGAATGGTGGCAAAGCAAATCTCAGCAGCGATCTTGAGCCGTTGCCCGCTGCTGGAAGCATTACCAAGACTTTTTGCTTCTGTAATCTCAATAACGTGGTACAATGCCCAAGTGCTGATATCAGGATAATTTGATTTAATGTCCTTACGGCAACTTAGAGATCAAAATTGTCTCGTTGAGAGCTTTTTCAGACGTTTCTGTCATTTTCAACAGATGAGTTCTGTTTCATAAAAGAAGTGGATCTTTGTTTTGTCATTTTCAAATGATCTGTATGATGATGCAAAAACTGTGTCCGAAGGCCATCAAAGAAAGGGGAAACTTGCCGATGGGAGACGTATAAAACCAGAGGATTAAAATGAAGTACACTGTATTATAATGTAATTGACATGTTAAGTGGGTCACAAACACATTCTAACAAAGACCTGATAACCTAACGGTCTGTTACATTCTGCATCATCAAATGACGGTGGCTCCTTGATGGTCCAGATTAATCCATCGAGCCACAATTTCCGTCTAAACCAAAGTGCAGCTATGATCTTCTTTCTGTGAATTAGAATTACCCAGAAAAAAAACAAATGCAGATCAGAGAGATTAATGGGTAAGGGAGAGAAGAAAAGAGAAAACTATTTGGAATTATCCTTGGTCAGTTGTCCCTTCCATCCCATGCTAGTCTCCATCCAGCACACATATACACAAAAACACACAACAATCCAGAATACCCCAAATAAGATCCTCTGTCCCACCCACATGATTTTAAGAGTACTCCTGCACTCGACCCCACAGGAGCCTTTATAATAGCCGGCCCATGATCTACCTGGTCCCACAACAAACGGTGTCGTTCATGGCCAAAAACGACAAAACAACAGAATAACTTCGCAGCAGAAGTGTACAACTATACGCCCCTTTGGCCCCCCCCCCTCCCCCACTCTCTATAGGCTATAGGTCTGGACTTCTCCAAAAGCCGGCCCCAAAATCAAACCGGTCCCACATGTCCTTGTCAGCATGGACGACCTCCTCGCCGCCGTGTCCCCCCTTTTCGTCCGCCGCCATCATCTTCAAATCCGTCTCCACCTCCGACCTCGTCGGGCCCTTCTCCGACCTCTGCGTCGACAGCAGCCCGGTGCCCTTCTTCATCAATCGCTTCCTCCTCTGCCGCCTAAGCGCTTTCCTGCAGAGCCCCGTCGGGACCTTGTAGAGCCCCAGAAACAGAAGCTCCATCACCGTGAACGGACAGCAGCAGCACACCGCCGCGCACTCTGCCGTCGCGCCGCCCATTACTTCCCCGCACTTTCTTCTCCCCGGCTTCGCGGTTTCCGGAGACAGCAAAGGGACCGGCGGCGCACTCGTCAGGGTTTTCCCTCTCATTCGAGATGGAGTGCCCGAGGAAAGGGAATTTCTGGGATTTTCCTGGGGGAAAGGAAGAAGACGAAAATGGGGGAAAAGTTGGATTGATGGAGAAGAAAGAGGGATAGAGAGGATAAGGGGAAAACCCAGCGAATTCAGAGCGTCGCAGATTTCAAATATGAACGAAACGTACGGTGCTGACGAGAGAGAGAGAGAGGAGCGGCCGATTAGCCTGAGACTTCGGTGGGAGTTAAGTGGGCGAGAATAACTGAATGAGAGAGAAACAGGTGGACTAAATAAGTTTGACTCGAGACGGTTGATATTTTTGGGGGAATTTGAGACAATAGCACCTTTTTTTTATTATAGATTGGTCATAAATTTTTATAATTTATTTGTCTCTCGCTCTAGGTGAACATAAAAATTTAATTTAGAGGGAATAAAAATTAAAAATTTAAATAATTTAAATTTATATAAAAATAGTTACTGGATAGTTAAAATTAAAATATAAAAAGTTGATATAGGATAACTAGTGAGAATTAATAAACTCAAATAATTTAATAATTAACTGTTAATAAATTTAAGTTGTGTCATAATATTTTAAACTATTTAAGATTATGAATTAACAGACTATTTAAACTACCAATTCTGTTCTCTTTTATAAATTGAGCTTTTATGCCAGCTAAGTCTCCAATCTGGGACCAATTTGCACCATTTGCTGTAGCAACTACCGGATTGAGACTAATGGCACTTTGATGAGACATGTTTTTCTTTTTCAAATAAATATTTTAGTTGAATTTTTCTGTCATTATACCGTTTAATGGGCTTGTTGAAAAAAAGATGGATGGTCGTCAATCTTGGGGTAACAATCATAAATTTTAAGTCAAGACTTTTATCACTTATTTTATTTTTTTGTTTTTTTTGTTCATGTTGAAGTTGAAGTTCAATTAAAGAAAAAGAATTGCTTCAAAAGGGTAGATCGGTAATAGCGTCATGAAGATTAGACATTTTGACATGGTATTAGGGTGAAAAAAGAGAAACGAGTAATCTTGTAGGTTAAAAATCTCAACAAAATCTTTCATACTTCTTCAAGTGTCCAAAAGAAACCCACATGAAAAGAAAATCCATTTGTTAGACATTACCATACTTTTTTTGTTCAAAATTAGAATCAATAAAGAAATAGAAGAAGATTAAGAGAACATAGAAGAAGCAAGCCGATAAGTAGAAGTAACTTTTTGCCTTAGAATCACGATAACAGAATAACGCTGAAAGGAATTCAATAGTTGCATAGTCCGATGAATGGAATTAGTGAATGCATTGCTGAGAGATAGAGTAACATAGAATGCCTGGAGAGCTTACGAACAATCTGTCATAATTTTTATTAAGGCGAGCCCATGGGTGGATGCCAAAAGTATAGCTTGATGAATAGCCTAAAGTTCTGCTTCTAAACCTAATTCACAAAGTGGAATAAAAAAGCCTTTCTGGCTAATTGGAGGGCCATTGACGCGTAGCCAAACCCAAGCTATTTGCACTGAGGATGTTCAAACAAAAAAAGGAAATTTCTGCCTTTAACCCAAGCTAATTTGTGACAAAAAATTTCTGCCTTTAACTATGGCTCATGGTCCTTACCCTTACCCCAGGTTCCACATAGTATGGGAAAAGATGCAAACTTTTGTTGAAAAACCTTTGCCAAAGAATTTTAAAGTAGGAATTCATCTTTTCTGACGATTTGATATACAACATGAAAGGTAGCATGTCAAAAAATGCACATATTACGACCGATCCAGCTAATCCAAAAGGTGCAAACAAGGAAACAAAGCTAATCTAGAGGGTGATGCTTTAGATGACTCAAGAGAAAAATAAGCCATACCTCAAAAGACAAATCAACAAATGGCATAGGGTGGGAACAAAAATTGTCCCAAATATCCTGAGATCCTATATATTCCTAAAAAAAATGAAACATTATCTCCAAGGAAGAATGACATCAGGGGTATAAAGGATCCATCAGACCCCCATGGGCAGCAAGGTTTGCCCTTGTTGGCAAAGCCTGCAATAAGCATTTCTATAGAAATGATATATTTTTTAGAAATATGGGAGACCCATATAGACTTGAGAATGGTGGGAAATTCAGGATGTGGTAAGCAGTTTAGAGCATTACCTACAGGGTTCAGGAGAGATAAAGGCTATCTCCTTAACTCCATATTATAACCTTGCTTGACAGAGAAAGATCTCGAAGCATTTCCAAGCCAATAGATGATATCCCCAGAATCCATATCGGAGTAAGAGTTAGTAGTTAGAATAAGTTTTACAATCTGTGATGGGAAAGGATTTTAGAGTAATGTCAGCTTCCATCGGCATTCCTGGAAATCATAAAGGTTTGCAACTTGGAGATTGGAGTCTTTGAACACATCCCCTGTGAGAGTACATAAGTGTGCAGGCAAAATTCTCGGAATCCATGCATCCTCCCAAATTCTGACCATGAAACTAATTCCAATATTCCATTGAATATGATCAAGAAGTAGTGCCCGATCATGCAATAGACTTATGTAGATAGTAGTTGCATTCCCATTGACTTTAATGACCAAATTGAATGAGCATTTCCATATTTGGCCATAAGGACTCAGTAGACCAAGGAATCATTAAGCCTTGTAAATATTCACCAGAAAGTTTTGGCACGAAGAATTTGATTAAAAAGCCTAAGATCCTTCCAGCTTATTAATTGTTGACAAACTTTATCCACGAGAAATTGAAATGAAGATCGGCGTGACAGATCCTAAGCGAATGGAAGGCCCAAGTATGAGGGAATGATGTCATTAACTTGAAAAATAAGGATATGAAGTATCTCACTTTGAAGAGATCCTGCCACGTTTAAACTAAATAACCATTCTGAATTATGAATATTAATTCGCTAGCCTGAACAATCTCAAAATCATGTAATGTTTGATTTAAGGCTTGTACTACTGTCATAGTTTGATAGAAGCAAACAAGGTAGTCATCAACAAAAAATGAATGATTCCTACTAGCTCTAAGGCCCTATATGATACTTGAAGATTGAAGTTTTTGTAGCCGACTGGAGAAATCTTATGCATATAAAACAAAAATATAAAGAAATAAAGGGTTTCCTTGTCGAATGCTTGTAGATGGGGAGAACCAATCAGTAGTACACCCATTGACAAGCACATAATAGGAGAACCCATTTCTCTAGAAAGTGCATAAACCATAGAACCTTTTCGATACAGGGGCATTGCAAAGAGTCTTATGCTTTCTTAATATCCAACTTCAGAATTGTTTTATCTCCACATGACCCAGTTGCAGGAAAAGTGCAAGAAACAACATACAGAAGCTCAAGGGCAATAATAATATTGTCCTGAATATGACATCTCGGAATAAAGTCATTTTGAAAAAGTGAAACTACGGTTTGCAAAACTAGTTTTAATTGATTGACCATAGCTTTAGCAATTACTTTGTATAAAGTATTGCATAAACTAATGGGCCTGAAATCTTCCATAGTGCAAATCTCATTTGACTTAGGAATAAGAGTGATAAAAGTACGATTCACCCGCTGAAGGATGAAACCAACATTTAAGAACGATAAAACGGCATTCGTAACCTTCTTTCCTAAAGTGGCCCAAAATTTTTTGAAAACGATTGGCTGTAGGCCATCTAGCCTTGGGGCTTTGAAATTTCCTTGATATAAAACAGCCTTCTGAATCTCTTCCTTCGTAAAAAGTGCAAGTAACATATTACATTGTTGATCAGATAATGTTCTGGAAATATCCGCACAAAATGAATCTTGAAAAAGAGCCCAGTTTTCCAAAGGAGGGTTATAATGTGAGTTGAATGTGCTCCTAATATGAGCACGAATATCTTTTTTGTTATACAAACAATGATCATCTTGAACCTGAAGGGTAGAGATTCAAGCTCGTATACGTTTATTCGTCATAGATTGGTGAAAAAAATGAGTATTGAAATCTCCCCAAGCAAGCCATTTTATCCTCAACTTTTGAGCCCACATGCTTTCTTCTATTGCCAATAATTCAATGTGTTGTTTACGAAGTTCCAGGAATCTAGACTACTGAAAAGAAAAATTCAGAAAGAGTTGGATATTCTAAGGTTTTGCTTAATTTGGCATAGCTATTAATGGAAATTACGAATGCAAGACTTACTCCATCGATGTAAGGCTGGCACTATGGCATTACATTTACTGGCCACCTGAAACATAGAGGAACCATGGATCTTAGCATTCTAGGATGATTTGATTAACTTATCACACTGAGCATGATGTTGCCAAAAGGCCTCAAATCTCTGAGGTCGATGATAAAAAAACCAATTGGGGTAAGTATCCGACATAATATGAGCATGATCCAATCACCAAATACCAAGGTTAAAGAGGATTGGATCTAGAATCAAATCAAACCATTCAAAATTAGCGTAAGCTTTATCCAAAACCTCTATAACCAAATCATCACCATGTTGAAAATTCGACCATATAAAGCAAGGACCACCACAAGGAACCTGAATAAGAGCTAACAAGTCTAAGAAAGACTAGAGATATTTCGCTCTTAGAAAAATGTGGGAATTCTTCCCCATTTTCTTCGGTTTAGATAAGACATGATTTAAATCCCCGATCAAAAGGAGAGACCCACTATATGCAGATATAACTTCCAGTAAATTATCCCCAGTTTGACTTCAAAACTGAACCTTAGGATGACCATACACACAACCAAGGTGCCATTGATAGCCAAACTCATCCCTAAGGGAAAGCAAAATGGGGTGTGGGCCATTAAACAAGAGTTGGCAATTACATATTGATGATTTCCAACCAAGCCATAAGCCACCGCTCCTCCTAGAAGCAATAATAGCAACATATTGAGAAAAACCTAAACTTTTTAATGACATGGATGTAGAAGTAACATTTAACTTAGTTTCCATAATGAAGAAAATGTCACGTCGATGAGTCTGAACCAAGGACCAAATATGGTGAACTGCCGTTGTTCGATCTACACCCCTGGCAGTTAAAACTTATGATTCTCATGGCGACCCCGGGGTCTCTTAAGGAACAAACTCCAAAAATTCCTGCCCTAAAGTCATAGTTTGAGCATAATGACTTACAGGATCAATAACAATAGTCCATAGAGTAGTAAAAAAATTTTTGACCAAGTGTTGGAACTTTACTGGCTGATAAAGATCTGGTGGTTTAAAACAAACACATTTAGACTTAACGGGCCAACAAGAAAAGGGTCCCCATTGGAAAAAAAAAAAAAAAGCTTCAATTTCTTCTCCACCATGCTTGCAACCACATATTAATTTGGTAAAAAGGACAGGGAAAGTTTCTTTGGCCAAGCAGGAGAGGATCATGTCCTGGGAGGCCTTTTTTTCCGCTTTCGTTGAAGGTGGCGTCTTGCATTGGAGAACCTCCCCGGTCAAGAGAGCTAGGAAGGTCTTCAACAATTGACAAGACATTTTATGGCTTGTGCAGAGAAATAACTGTCTCCGAGCTAGCCTTTAAAGCTATTTGGGCAGCATCGCTGCTGAGGGTAGATTGACAGTGAAGAGCACCAAGTTTCCATTATACCCGACTATCGAAGGGACACATTTCAATCCTCTGATACATGAAAAGTCAGCCAGTTTAGCATCAACTTTTTGTGAGGTGGCCACCAACCAGGATCAGACTGTTGAACCTCACTATATTCTGTTAAATCTATTAATCCCCACGATCTTTTAGACCCTCTGCTTTGCTTGGTATGAGCTACTCTAGTAGAATCAAAAAGCTGGAGAACCAATAGGAATATTCCTAAGGCCATCAGCAACACTAGCATGTGGCAAATCATTAGCAGATGTGCGCAAAATCAGATCAATAAAGTCAAGTGCTTGTCTATCTTGGAAATGGTCCATGATAGCCATAAAGCAAGGGGAACAAATAAGTCATCGAGTGACCCACTCCGCCACATTCATCTACAAATCTTGCAGATTCGTTCATCCTTAAGTTGTCTCTAGTTTAGGTGTCCTTTCTTATCTCTCCAATAGAAGCCAAGCAACAAAGGCTTTGTAATGTTCATTTTAACACCGAATCGAAGGTAATGCAATCGGTAGGCGGAAGTGGGAGAAAGATCCATTACTTCCACTGTGCCTAACTTGCTACCAATCAATTCTGCGACTGAAGCTGTAATGCGCAAGCTAGGCAATTTGTGAACTTGCACCCATGAGCAAGACACCGTCTCGCCAATCCACAAACAAACAAATCTTCGGGTGAAGGAAGCACAACACACACTTTATCACACAAAATTCACAAAGAAATAAAGATCAGCAAAGCAGCCGCAGGTATAAGATAATACCAGAGAAGAAGACAACCGATGATGAAATAACTATCAAAATAACCACCAGCGATAAGAAGCCGCAGTGGAGCAATTAGCCACCAGCGATTCGGTTGAGTGAAAGGAAGACGATAGCCCAACAGAGCAAATCGGACAGAAGTCAGAAAAATGACAGGGATGAAGAAGAAGGTAAACAAGGAGGAGTGAACAATAAGCAGCCTCTGCCACAGAAACAATACGAAGCCCGACAACTGGAACCTCTTAATAGAGTGAACAATAGAAATCGTGCCTCCATTTCAGCAATAAGCAGCCTTCGGCACAGATGGGAACAAGAACAGCAGCCTCCGGGACCAACAACTAGGGTTTGGTTTCATTTTGGGCAAAGGGGGGAAAAGAACAGAAAAATCCAAGAAATTCAACGGGAACCATAGTCAGAGGGAGATCTTTCGCAGAGATTTGACAGAAATTTTGAGGAAAAAAAAAAAGATGAGTTCTATGGGCAATAAGTCAGATAAAGGAGAAGGTGCTTCGGTTGACAGTTTTTGTCTGACTTACCGTCAGTTTTAATTTTCTTGTTGACTACGACATTATCATACCATTGGCTCCAACTCCAAGACGGACTTACGAACCATGGGAGTATTTCAAAAGAGACCTTCTTCTTCCATGAATTGTTTATCTGAGCTTACAAACTAAAGTCCGAGAACATTTGGCATAGTGAGTGAGGTTTAGTACTTACGTTGAGAAATTAGTAGTGGCCAACGATGTACTTAAAGTCTTCAAATACATGAAAATAGTATGGAGCAGTTTGGAACACATTAATAGGGGATGAGTTAATGTCTCTTAACAAGGTTTTAGGATAAGTTAAGGTCTCTTAATAAGGTTTTAAATCTCATACAAATGTACAATAAAATACCTGTATCTGTATTATACAGTCTCAAATTACCGTTTTAAATAATTACACATGTTTATAATACTTTACCTAAAAATATCAAAATTTGGAAAAAAAAAATAGAAATTTTATTCAATGGGCACTAAGATGATATGACTGCTACCAGCTGATACACCCTGATACAGGGAATAAAATTTATCTTGACTATCCTTATCATTTCCACACCCGTACCAGCTGGTACGGTATTTGACCAGGCCAGTCAGCTTTCTACAGAACGGAAATGGCCCTTGAAATTTGTTAAAATTACAGTCTTACCCAGCCAAATACGCCTCCAGCGCGGCACTGTTCGATCTATTATTTGTTACCGAAAAGTGAAAAACATAAAGCCCCATACATTGCATTTGTTGTATGCTCACAGACTATTGCACAAAAGGAAGACCCTAGATTATAAAAGAAGCATTATTTAAAGAAAACAATTGGTGTCTTCGTTAACACAATCAACGATTAGCTGTCGCCATTTCTACCTTCTTAGAATGCAAAATCCCTAGTTTCTGGGGACAGCTAACGTGAAAAGATTCGTTGTGATTTTGATTAGCCTCCGGTTCAGCTAGCGCTTGCACTTGTGCTATGGCACGTTTCATCAAAATCCGAAACACGGTGCACCTAACTTCCAATATACCCCAACCGGTGAAGGATAATGGCCAAGATAAGCATTAATATTGCCAGTACCATACCAGGTTTCCCTAGCAACCAATTCTTCGCTTTTCTGGCACCTTCTGCTCCTCTCTGGATTCTATCTGCCCATCGCATCTGAAACAGTTGAAAATCGAACAGACAAGCCACAACTGTGAATAATCTAAACCATGAATCTAAGTAGGCATCTGTTTCAATTCCATAGGAGATCAAATATGAAAGTGGGAGTATGGGAAGCATGCATTGCTTTGTCTGGGCCTTGTTACATCAAGAATACAACTACTGTTTATTTGTAAGGGTAAGAAAAGGAGAAGGCATGTTACGTAATTTTCTTCACCAAATAGTTTATTTTAGAGGAAGGAGTCTTTGTAACTAGAAAAATGAACAGAAAATGGATGTACGGAGAAAGGATGAACAAAAACTTACCATTTTATCCAAATCCTCAGGTGATAAAGATGCCATAGCTTGTTGTGCTTTTGCTGCATCTTCAGGAGATAGCTTCATTCCAAGTTGCTCACTCATGCTTGCCATCATTTCTGGGTTCATATTCTTCATCATTGACGTAAACATCTGTAAATTTCACAAGAAATAGCAATTAAATATCTCCAGAGGGTTAGTATACAGTTAAACATTTGAAATGCCAGCCCTTGAAACAGTTCCAAACAAAAAGGTCATCGAGGATCCATGATCTGTGACATTAATATTCATACCTGTCGCATAGCTGGGTCTTTCATCTGGTTTCCCATTTGCTCTTGTAACTCAGCAGCTGATGTTGGGAAATTTGATTGCGGACCAGTTCTCAACGCTGAAAAGGGACCAGAAGAACTGGTTTCACCAGAACTATCACTCCCATAGGAAGCGGAGGCCCGTTCCTCAAGAAAGCTTGAATCAGTAACTACACCTTCTCTGCCACTTTCTCCAGAAGATGAAGCTGAAGTTGATTCTTTCATTCTCAAGGAAGATGCCATCTCAAACATTTTCTGAAGCTCTTCAGGTGGCATCTTACGGATCATGTCAGTAGCAGTTTTAAGCATGTCAGGTGACACATTTGGAGCAGCTCCAGGTCCAAAACCATTTGTAAATGTGTCAGGAAATGGCTTTTCCCCTTGATAGGAGGAAGCCAATTCAAGCATATTTTGGAGCTCCTCAGGTGACATCTTGCTGATCATACTTGAGGCAGCCTTAAACATGTCAGGTGATATCTCCCCAGCCTTACCACCACTAATAGCAGCAATGGTCTCAGGGTCAGCAGAAGAAATGAAATTCTGAAATGACCTGTGGACCAATAAAAGGAAAATGAGGGCACTGAATTGTTCCATGGTTCACATTATTCAGATGGAGATTATGCTAGAAATCAGCCAAGATATCCATCTCCTAAGCAGGCTAAAATGTATAACACCATGCTAGTTTTCATTTTGATATTTTGGGGTCTAATGAAGCTTCAAAAGAGTGCATCATCCATATCTATTAATGAAAGTGGTTTGAATTTATAAACACACTGAACAGATTAATTTTTACTTGGCTTTGTAATCTTTATCTTTTCATTCCATCTTGATACAAAGACCCAATTGTTTTTCAAGGCTTAAACCAGTCTTCAGACCACATGGATTAGGATAGGGTTACTTATTGACCTAAATACAACTTCTGGTTGAAATCCATGAATGTGGCCATTATTTGTTTGTTTCATTGATGATATTGGTCTCTGCTCCAGTTACTTGCAAGTTCTCTACATATAATGTAAGAAGTTTCTTCACACACAAACACTATCTACTGCCACCCCCCAACCCCCCACCATAGAAGAAAAATAATACCTGATGTACCAGCCAAAGTGTAAGTGAAAACTATAATGCAAAACCGACCCTCAACCAAAAGAATGCAAAACTATACCTGATCGTTTCTGGGTCATCTTTTAGAGTTCGTAAATATTCTGAATTCGATTTCATGTCTCCTACTCTAATGCTGCCAGTACCCTCCTCCTGGTGTTTAACTGAGTATCCAGCAGATGAAGCTTTAGAGCTTGCTTCAGACGTACTTCCACACTCTTCTTCAGTTATTTCTTCGATAACAAGTCCTATTTAGCAATAATTATTTTTCACTTATAAGAAAATCTATAAAGCAGTAGCTCATGAAAGCTATAACAATTCTTCATTACAGAAGTTTGAAATTAAATCACAGACATCCAAGTGTCAGTTTCAAGAGCTTTTAATAGAACCGACCCAGAAGAAATAAACAGCAGTTAAAAAGCTAAGCAGAAGAGAGAAAAGAACTTACTTCCAGGTGCCTGATGACTTCCTTCTGCAGCTAATCTTTCCCTAGCATCTCTGTTTCGACAATATGGCAAATAGTGTCAGTTCTTTTACACACCACTAACAAAGATGTGCTGACTAGTATCGCACCCGCAGGATGGCATCAGAACATGCCACTGATTTCTTTAACCGATACCAGGTAACTAATAATAAATAAGATAAAATAATACCTCAAGACCTCAGCAATGGTTTCATCATCAGGGGATGCATCATGTGCTTTACTCAGATCAGATACAGCATCCTAAAAATTCCATAACCATTGTCAACAAAAACATGGAACTTGGCAGTTACATCAGCCAAAAAGAAGAAGCTCGTAAACAACAAAACTCACTTCTAAGTTTCCTAATTCTTTGTGTGCTTGACCACTCCGATAAAGAGCTTTAACATTCTTTGAATCATATGCTAGAACCTGCATTGTTGCAAATGGGCTTCATAATAGAATAAATGAAATAAAATTATGCAAACTCTACCCATTCATGAATCATATTGCCCAACGTTATGTTGCTTGCAAGGTCACAAAATCACCGTTTAATATCCTACACTATGTTTTTTGGCTAACCTCATTATGTTTATGTTAGTCATCTGCTTTTGTAGTCTTTCTGATATTTAATTCGCTACTCCATACGACCAAATAGCATGAGGGATAGCAAGGTTGCATATCATTCAAGAAAAAGGAATATTGCTTTACCTAGAAAAGAGCTAAACTAGAGCATTTTCTTACCTCTGAGCCCTCTTTAATGCATTTGTCATACTGCTCTGTTTTCAAGTAACAGGACATTAAGTTAAGAGAGCATGCTAACAAGAGCGTTCTGCTCTTGGAGATCGGAAGCCCTGTGAGGTTATTCTTGGCCTAACAATTGCAAAATATATAGCGAAGTTCAATAGGATGGAAATAAGATCAACCATGAGAATGGACTTTCTATCATGAAAATATTACTTACAAGCATATATTTCTCAGAAGCATCATGGAACCTTCCCTTGCTGTGAAGCTGATTTCCCTGCAAATCCAAATTGCAAGTAATTCATGTTAGATGGAGGCATATGCAGGAGCTAACACACAGATGCATGCACACATACACACAAATACAAGTTTCAATTGCTAACATAAGCTGGGTTCACATTTTTGTGTGTACCAAATGCGATGACGGTTTTATCCTATCCTTTATTCAAATGCTATGATCTAATTTGAAGAAAGGTATCCACTGAAGTCAGAAGTCATCTTAGCAAAACTTTTTGGTTATTCAGAAAGAAAAACATGACTTGAGATAGTAAAAGACCATTAAAATCACAACCACATGTTCTAATAACTGCTTTTGCTGCATGTTCTTCCTAGATATTTCCATACACCGACAAGCATCCAACCAAGCATGCTTTTTTATGAAGACGGAACCTTATAATTCTTGCTAGAAAATACGAACAAGAGTTATGCAACTCCTATGTATTCATACTAACCTGGTCCTTCAGCATCTGAGCAGCACTTAATTCATATGAAATTTGAGCATCAGCACGAGCACGTATGGCAGCTATTTCTTCAGGGGATGCGTTGGCCATTTTTTGGCCAATCTCAGCCATCTCCTCAGGACGTGTATGCTTTAATTGCTCTGCAGCTTGTCTAAGGTCTTCAGGCCTAAAGTTCTTCATGCTTTCAGAGGCCATTTTCATCAAATCAGGATTAGACATCATCTGCAACGCCAATGCAAAAAAGTTGGTAAGGCAAAAGCAAACATTCTCCCTCATAATTATTTCAAAGGTTCCACCTTCCCCAACTCAACATTTAAACAGTTGGAAGCCTTCTTTAGCCATTCACCACTCAATAACAGCTAAAATGTGTTGAGCAAATTAGAGAAGTCCTTTTCTAACACTATATCCAACCTCTTTCAATAACATATTCCTAAGCGCAAGCAATTCCCAAAATCGAAATGGGTAACCACTTCCAATCTCACGTATTTGAATACCGAAAGGCCCTAATATGATAAAGTAATCCGTTCCTCGCCCTTTTGCCCATCCTTAAAACATCATTTAATTCCACCACATATCAATCAGACCACAATTTCGATCACTTACATAAAAAAAAAAAAAGAAAAGAAAAATAAAAACGATTCGCACTCCACAAAATTGCAAAGAATCCTCATGAAGATGTAGAATCATGAGCAAAAGAACACAAAACACAGGAAAATTCGAAAGAAATTCACCTGCTGCTGGATCTTGGCTAGCTCAGCGGGCGACATGCGACTAATTTGCTCCTGAGCGATTCTCATCATCTCAGGATCCATCATTCCGTTGAACATTCTTCCACCAGGGCGTGAAATCTAACTGGATCGAATCGATCAAAAAGAGACCGAGAAAGATGGAATCCGTGGGAAGCCAAGAGCTGAGGTAGAAACAAGTGAACGAATATGGAATCGGATCAAAGTTGAGAGAGAGAAGTAAATTTATAAAGTATAACCGTTCTGGCTGTTCTTCTATTTCCTTGATTTTTCGTGGTTCTTTGTTTTCGTTTGGAGAGTTCGCCCACCAAACCGGAATTGAAGATGGCCGAGCCCGAGAGGAACCGAGTAAGAGTCCAATATGCTTGCTTGGAATTACTAATTTGCCCCGGTTGTAGTTCTCTATCTGTTTTGTTTTTGTTTTCGTATTTATTACTGTATTAATTTCTTTTTATTACAATCATGCTACAAATCACTAAACCAAGGGAGAAATATATATTGCATAACGTCATATGTATTTTTTTTTCTTTTCCATACTCAGAAGATACTACGGCGAGTTCGGTTCAAATTAAACTAGATTAATGTGCCTCTATTATTTTTTGGTAAAAAATGAGTCAAGATGATAAATGAAAAACACTTTCAATCTTTTAGTTATCTACAACATGTGTCATCCACTCCACTTTAGTCAAACATAATAGTACAAAGTTTGCTGTCGCACTCCTGATTGCTGCCGCCATTGCACTCCCAATTGCTGCCACTGTCAACCATGGCCAATAATCGGAAAAAAAAAAGTTGGCACCTCCTCACATGTACCAAGCCTGTGATTTTCCTCGATTGTTACACACGAATCTTTGCTGCCCATCTCCTTCCCCCCACCGCCCATCCGGCTCCTATAGCCTCAATAACGGCTTTACAAGGTTTTGGGTCACGAAGACCAGGCCCTTTCCTGATCCTATCGAGACCTAGGATCATGATGAGCAGCATGATCAAAGGCTCCGCACAGGCTTCGTTTTTTTCTTATCAAGCTACAAGTGGAGACTAGATTTGAGACCAGCGGAAGCCGGTGAAACTTAATCAAAGGATACAGGCGCACCGAATTCAAGGCCCGCACTGGCCGGCGAAACTTAGAGGGTGGGATGGTAAGGGATGATGGATGAAGATGAGTTTGAGTAGGAGCTGAGGGTTATGGGTTCACCAAGGGCAAATTTGTCATATTCTCCAAAACAACCCATGGATCCTTTTGACCTGTAAATAATCCAACCCTATTAATGTCATTAATTCAAACCAAACAACCTTATGTATAGGTTTAAGTGAATAGAGAATAGTCACTTTTTTAAGGCATTAAACTAGCATGACATTTATGGAAAAATTGATCGAGATAAGTTTTAAACCTTAGACTTTCACTTAATGTTCATAAATCCTAAAAAACTAGTTTAAGATCACAGAACACGAAACATTTTAGTACACTTTCAACTGTCTTTGAATGTTTTGGCACGAGTTTTCTCCAAATTACTTGGACTAGATATTTGCAACTTGTGCTAAGCCGTTATTTCTCAAGGAACCTAGAGTTCTTCATCCTTTTGATTTTAATATATATTGGTGAGGTCAAGAAAAATAAGAAACTCAATCTCTATGATATAATCATTTGGTTTGGGCCCATAGAGATGTTCAAAGGGCCGAGTTGGGCCCAGCTCAGCTCGAATTGACCCAAGTCAAACATGGCTCGGTATGGAATATAAAGGAGCAAGTGTGGGCCTTAGGAAAGAGAGGGATGGACTTGGGACCAGCACAGCCTAGTTTGGATTTGGGCATGGCACAACTTGGCCCATAGTCATAGGACTGAGCATGGCTTGACCTAGGACCGGTAGTCCCGGTCCGATCCCAACGATATTGAGGCACCGGTCATATTATATTGATAGGAACTGCAAACTTGTTCAGAATCAGTAGAAAACTAAACCAACATTAATGAAATTATAGAAATAATTAGATAAATCTTGGAACGGGGACCCACCGACTGTGTATCCCTTTACTATCAGAGCTTAGGTGATAGGTCATTCTTATAGCAAATTCATTTTAATTTAAATCACCTTAATTCAAAATGATTTATTTTTTACATCTATTTTTCTTGGAATTAATTTTATTCAAAAGCTCATATTTTGTTGGTGTAACAATCGAGTAAAAGTAGAATTTTTATGATATTATTATTTTTTATGAATTTTTCTTTTCTAGTTACTAACAAAGAAAAATTCATGAAAATTTAACAACACTCTAAAAATTTTATTTTCAATGGTTTATTATACCTACATAATATTGACTTTCAAGTGTAATTAGTTTTGGATAAAAAAATATAAAAATAAATATAAGTTATTTTGAATTAAGTTAAATTCAGTTAAAACAAATTAATTGTTAATCTATTAATTTTAGGTAAAACATTTTTAAATTAATTGTTAATCTATTAATTTTAGGTAGAACATTTTTAAATGTTCCGTATCAACTCCGTTAGATGTCATCCCTAATAATATGACATCAATTTTTAAAATCTAAGTTTGAATTCTTTGTATTGTTTTTAGTAAATTTAAAATGTGTAATAATTTTTTAACAATTAATAAATAAAAAACATTATATTAACTCTTAAAAAAAGTAGTCTTCAATAAAATTTATGTAAAAATTAAAATTTAAAAATATAAAAAAATTAAGAAAAAAAGGGACTAGGCCCGGCACTCATTTACTTGGGCTATGCCCAAGCCTTTCAAACCAAGGCCTAAGCCTGACCAGCTGGGCTGGTCCCAGGCCGAGTCGCCCTAGCAAACACCTATAGTTTGGGGCAAGGTTGTTAAAATCGCGATCCTGATTGTAGGATCGTACGATCCTACGATCATAACATAGAAAACCTTGTCAAAACGTTGTAGGATCGAAGGCATGGTAGGATCGTAGTAGGATCGCGACTAGGATCGTAGGATTGTAGGATCAAAAGATCCTATCGATCCTACCCGGTTATTGATTTTTATTGGGGGTAAATTACATGGATGGTCCCTAACATTTGATTTTCATTTTGTTTTCATCTCTAGCTTATTAAATGTCATCCCTAATAATATGACATCAATTTTTAAAATCTAAGTTTGAATTCTTTGTATTGTTTTTAGTAAATTTAAAATGTGTAATAATTTTTTAACAATTAATAAATAAAAAACATTATATTAACTCTTAAAAAAAGTAGTCTTCAATAAAATTTATGTAAAAATTAAAATTTAAAAATATAAAAAAATTAAGAAAAAAAGGGACTAGGCCCGGCACTCATTTACTTGGGCTATGCCCAAGCCCTTCAAACCAAGGCCTAAGCCTGACCAACTGGGCTGGTCCCAGGCCGAGTCGCCCTAGCAAACACCTATAGTTTGGGGCAAGGTTGTTAAAATCGCGATCCTGATCGTAGGATCGTACGATCCTACGATCATAACATAGATAGCCTTGTCAAAATGTTGTAGGATCGAAGATATGGTAGGATCATAGTAGGATTGCGACTAGGATCGTAGGATTGTAGGATCGTAGGATCGAAAGATCCTATTGATCCTACCCGGTTATTGATTTTTATTGGGGGTAAATTACATAGATGGTCCCTAACATTTGATTTTTATTCTGTTTTCATCTATAGTTTATTAAATGTTCTCTTTAAATCCTAAACCTATTAAAAACATCCTATTTTGGTCCCAAATTCATTAAAAACATTTCATTTTGATCTCCAATTGGATGAAATTTGTTAACTTAAGGTAGCTGTCTAATAAAAACTTTTTAAAGCATAATTTAAATTATTTAGTAACTATCTTACTATAAATTATATATACATATATATATGTGTGTGTGTGTGTGTGTGTGTAATGTAATAATAATAATAATATTTTTTACAATTAATGGATATTCAAATTACCAGTTTTTCCTATCTGTAAGTTGAACTTATTTCATCAAGAAGAAAAAAATTACTAATTTTAAATTATTTACATACTGTAAAAAAATCATTATACATTTTAAATTTATTAGAAGTCAATTATTGATATTTAAATTATGGACATTGTACTCTTTTCTATTTGTCAATAATGTGTTTGTTCATGAATTTTTTTCAGACTTGTATTAATTATTTTATTGATTATGTTGATGTATACTCTATTAAAGTTTAAATTTTGCTTGTGTTGTATCAATAATTAGGTTTTACCATTATTATGACAATAAAATTTTACTTGAGTTTTTAATATAATTGGTCTTTCATATAAACTATATTATTTAGACAAGAAATTTTAAGTTTTTTGTAGGATCTTACAATCTACGATCCCATTTTACGATCTCGATCTTGCACGGCAAAAAACGATCCTTGGTAGGATCCCGATCTTAACAACCTTGGTTTGGGGGTTACTGCTCTACTGTGCCTCTCACTTGCAACTAGGTTTTATAAAATATTTAATATACTTAAATTTTAAAATGCGTATTTCTTTTTTTACTTTTGATGTCTCACACGTTGTTTTTTATGCCTAAAATTCAATATTTTTATTCTTTCGGCACACAGCTTAATTTCTTGATTCTGATTAAAAAAATATTTTAGGTGGTGTTTAATTGTAAAAAATTTTTATTTTTTTTTCTAATTTTCTTTGATAAAATTTAAATATATAACATGTTTTAAGGATGTGAAAAAAATTATTTTCTAAAATTTGAGAAACTCATGTTATAAAATAGAAATCCTTGTTTTAGATGTTTTTTTTATTTTAACACATGAATTACTTAAAATTTTGAAAACAATGTTTACCAAATCTTCAATACAAGCTATCCACTAAAATTTAAAAAAAAAAAAATGAAAATTTTCCACATCCAAATTATCCTTTAACAACGGTCAGCAGCAAGTATAGATGTGCAACGGGCTAGATCAGACCGGGACCGGACCAGACCGGCCGGTCCTGGGCCTGGGATATTTGGGCCCAGGCATAGCCCGTGTTGACACGTGCCGGTCCCGTGCCAGTTCTGACCCGGTCCCGTGCCGAGCTGGGCCGAATCCGAGCTGGTCCGTTAAATTTTAAATTTTAAAATTATAATTTTTATTTTAATTTTAAGTTTTAGTTTTAATTTTTAATTTTTAGTCTTCACTTTTAAATCAATAACTTAATAAAAATAAGAGTCTGAGAGTTTTTTTATAAGTGATATTTTATAATCTAGTTTATCTTAAATTCTACTTTATCTAACCTAAATTAATCAATTGTCTGCAAAGAGAAAAAACTTATTGTACAAGTTAAGACTTAAATCCTGACCCACCACGTGATATAATGATATGGATGTTAATTGGATTATAAGTCAATCAATGTGTACTAAGAGTTAAAACCTGCTGGCTATGGACACGAGAAAAAAAAACAGACTAGGAATCTTCGGATCGATTGTTCGGCTTGATGGCTTGTCAGGGTTTGTTCAGAACCATCTCCTCCACCAACATTTCCTACTGCCGTTGGCTCTACCTCCTCAACGTCATCATCAGAAAGTTGATCGTCGAGCCCCAAGTCGTATTGACTCATATCAAATTGCTCGTCATCATCAGTTTGTTGGATATGAGTCCCACGGGTCGCCGGTCGAGAAAGACCACGGAAAAATGACCTCAAACCGGTGCGGGATGAAGAGCTTGAGGCATTTCCCTTTCCTCTTGATGCCATTTGTGTGAGGCAAAATTTGAGCAAAACACAAGCTTCGAAAGTAATTGAGAATTGATTGAGAATGCAGAAAATAATATTGACTGCTTGAAAGAAGTGAGAGAATATATTAGTAGAGAATGAGAGATTGCTAAGATTGGTGTGAAGAAATGGTGGAAATGGCCTCCCTATTTATAGGGGAAGACCTTATTTTTTTTTACCTAAAAAACCCTTATAAAATAGTTGTTGGAGGGGGCAAAAATGTAATTTTTGGGGTCCAAAAAATGCTGCCAACCGTTAGAAGGATCAAACGTGTAATTTGCCCATTTTTTTGAAAATTTCAGACGTTGGAGGGTTTTTGACCGTTGTGCCGCCGCCGGTCCCGTGCTGGTCCTGTGTCGTCCGCCGTGCCGGTCCCGTCCAGGTCCAGGCCCAAAACCTTCCTGGGCCGTGTTGAGCCAACATCCAGCCCTCCTCTATTCCAGGTCCATAACCAGCCCACATTTAGCCGGTCTTTAACCGGTCCCGTTCCGTGCTGGGCTTGACTGAGCTTGGGCCGAGCTTGACGCGAGCCGGTCCCGAGCTGGGCCGTGTCAAGCCCGGCCCAATGTACACCTATAGCGGCAAGGCTGCGGAGGAGAAAACAACTAGAAATTAAGGGCATTTATGTTACAGCTTTTACTTTACTCTTGTCAGGCGTTAATGGTTGGAGAGGGCGCTGCGGAGGAGGAAACAACTAGAAATTAAGGGCATTTATGTTACAGCTTTTACTTTACTCTTGTCAGGCGTTAATGGTTGGAGAGGGCGATGCGACTACACAATTAGCACTTAAGTATTATGGTTTGGTTATCTAGCTAAAATTTTAATTTTCAATACAAAATACTTCCTCTGTTTCACAAAAGCTGTTCTTTTTACTATTCACAGTAATTAATTTATAATTTTTTTTAAAAAATTTATCATAAAAATATAAACTTTTTACATGAAAATGAAACTTTAAAGATTCTAATTTTTAAATATCATTTTTGAGAATTTTTTTCAATTCATATTAATATAAATATATTTAAGTTAAACTTTAGTAAAAAAAGGTAAAAAGGACGGCTAATATGAAATGGAGGGAGTAAAAATTTTCTTAACATATGACTAGTTGGTTTTTTTATCATTTTTTTTAACAAAAAAGGTTTTATTTTAATTAAAAGTGAGTCAAACAATATCTTACAATTCAACGATAACATAAAACTCTAAGAAACAATAGAAATATAAAACTAGACACAAAAAAACTAGTCATTCCTATAATAGCAAATAAAGGAAAGAAAATCGGGTTAAGTCGAATCTTCCACGTAAGCCAGAATAAATCTGAGATATAGAACTCACAAATAATTGAAATAAAGCCCAGGTCAGAACGACAATAACTAAGTAACACTGGAATCAATTAGACATCAAAGACCTAAATAAGAATACCTATGAAAATAAAAAGACAACTAATAAAGCCTCAAAAAATAAAGACTGATATTATTCTATATAATCACTCTATATCTGTTGTCAAATGTCGTGACATTCCAGCAAGGCTGAGATTTCAGTGAATTCAAGAGAAAACTTAGACTCATAGATGTCCTCCTTCTATTGAAAATCTATCATGTAAGAGTTTCAAATTACTTTGAAATGCTAGAATTTGAGAGAGATTGCATCTATTATAAAATCTTATAAATAACTTCAGATAAGGTCAATCAAACAATAAATAAAAATAAAAAGAAACCAATTAGATCCTGACTGAAGCCTAAATCTGGCCGAAAATGGTAGAGAAGGGCAGAGAATTTCCAATACAAAATAAAAATGACTACTTGGTTTTTTTTAATACTTGTATCTACGCCTTTTGATTGAACAAACGTAATGTATATGAAGCAAAACCCCACAAAATAAGTTTCGTAAGGGGCCTAAATCCATTTTACCTTGTCAAAACTTTGTTAACTTGGGTGATCTGCCTCTTATAGCTTGACTTATATCAACTGGCTCCTTGAACTACAAGTACTTTGCCCCTTATACTTGCTCACGGTACGTTTCCGCGTTAGTCCTATGAATAGATGTAATGTAATCCTTCCTGTAAAACATGGACATCATGCGCATGAATATACCAAGTACTATTATCAGCTAGGTTCTTTAAAATATCAAAACTATTAGGGATAAATTTCATGAACAATTTATAACCCTCAAATATCCTTCTATTTCGGTTTTTAATCTGTTTACTATCATGTTTTAGTCTTGAATCTGTTAAAAGGTTTTCATTTTGGTCCTCATTATATAGAATCCCTTAACTTAGAATAACTATCTTATATCAATTTTTTTTTTAAATTCTAATATAAACTATCTAATAACTATCTTTCACTAAATTTAAAATGCGAAATAATTTTTTTAAAATTTTAGTTGAAAGTTTAAATTATTAGTTTGTGCCTTCTGAATAGAATAAACATGGTTTATATACAGGAAAAACTAATAATTTAATGGTGCATTAACTATACAAAATTGTTGAACAATTTAAATTTACTAGAAGATACTTATTTGATAGTTTAAATTAGGTTTTGAAAATTAAAGTGCATCAAATAACAATTCTGATTTAACAGATTCCATACAACGGGGGCAAGATAAAAATGTTTGTAATAAATTTAGAACCAAAATAGAATAGTAATAGGTTAGCAACAAAAATAAAATATTAACTGAAGGTTGCCCAATTTACCAAAATAAATTGTGATTTGAAAAGTTGATATCATGCAATTATTCTACTTTAACAAATTTCACTCAACCGGGATCAAAATGGGGATGAATTTAATACGTTTAGGATCGAAACAGAATAGTAATAGATTAGCAACCAAAGTAATTTGTCAGGAGAGGGTCGATTTACATTAAGTTTTCTGGAGGAGAATGTGGTGTGGCTTACTGTCGTTGTTGCCAGTAGGTGGTGCATTTTTGTTTTCTGGGCATTTCTCTGTCTGTGACTGTTTTCTCGGTCTCCCCTTTTTTTGGTTTCTTGGAGTTTAGGATCTTTTTTTTTTTTTTTTTTTTTTTCTGTTTTGGCTGGGATTGCTTTGCTGCTGTATGTTTGTCAGTTTGTTTAAATAATACTTCTCCCTTTTTTTTAAAAAAAAAAAACAACGAAAATAATTATTAAGTAAAGGTCTGTATCTATCGGAGCAATTTACTCCAGTGACTAATGTTTAGTTCAAGCCTATGTATTTTCAGTTCATCACCCATTTGAAAGAAAACGTCCACCTTTTTCTTTTGTAGTAATCAAGAACCGTTTTTCATAGAGAAGTTTGATTGGATTGGAGATGGCTCCTATTCATTCAGGAAATCAAACAGCCACCGACACTGAGAAACAGGGGGCTTTAACAGCCATGAACATAAGTCGAGAAACACATATGAACAACTTTCTAGGATGATCAGACACCAACACTATCCCTCCTTCAATATATACTTGTAACATGCTTCTGATGCAATACAATCAAGTGCAACTAAAAAACTACTAATATACTTATTCTTGCAAGACACCAAATTAGCAGGTATCAGATACATGCAGAAGTTTTAGTACCAGTAGTTTCAGAACCTAACAGGGAGGAAAGTCTTAGCTGAAGCATCCAGGGCCTAAACTCAAACAAATGACAACAGTTTTCTGACATAAGGCTGCAATGGAAGGAAGTCGATTTTATGGATTTTGTGGGAAGAGAGAAGAAGAAAGGACAGAATGGCCGAGAGGTTTTCCGGGAGCGGAGAAAGATCTAAACGTGAAGCTGGCTCCAACCCCTTTCACACCAGATTTTAATATCGACAGACTGGAAGGGGAAAAGGCTTTCATTCACTACATCAGGTCTGAAAGTCAAAAGCTTAGACCACGTCTTAATTAATTAACACAGTTTTGCAATCAAGTGGTCAGGACATGCTTCGCAGACAATTAAGTACTCAATGGTGCTTAATTGACTGACTTTATCATCCATTTATTGAATGCCACAGAAACCCTTTCACCACTAACTTTATCATCCAATTAATAACTAAGTAAACTGGAGATTTCAGATAGTCATTCTTTACATCACACATCCCTCTAGCTTGTGCTGCTAATTCTACTCACAGTGCAAGCCCAGTTATTTCTCAGCAAAACTATATCTTGCAGTTCATACTCATGAGACCAGATGTGCATAGCAAGTTTAGCTTTCATTCCAATTCCATTTATATCTGCCCCATTTTATCATCTTAATAGTGATAATAATAAGTGAAAGAAAAAGCAGTATGTTACACCTCTGCCCTATGTCTATGGGCAAAATGTAAGGGCAGCTAAGACAGAGAACTAACTGCCATCTGGATGATTTCTTACTACTGCACAAGCAACATGGTTGCCTCCTTTATGCTTAAACAAATTTCTTGCAAGTCTACCTCCATTTTTTCGGACCAGATGGATGAACTATCATCACCATTCTCCAGCGGCTGCTTTAATTTCATTGAAACTTCAGTTCTGGCGGCTTGCAGTTGCTCTATTTTCATCTGGTCTTGCTGCATTTCTTGGTCGATAATCTTCATCTCAACTTCCCGCAGTCCTGTCTCAAACACTTGCTGATAATATTCAAGAATCATACTCTCTATTTCAGCCTCTCCATCCTCTTTAATTGCAAAGAGAGTTTCTTTCTCTTCTGTCACACCTTGTAGCGCAAGTTTCATCTGTTCCACTGACTTCGTTCCTTTTTCTATATCCTCCTTGATACAATACATATCATTTTCTACCTTAATAACCTTCTTATTCAGATCCTCAAATTCTTTTCTCATGTTCCCTAATTTTTCTCGAGACAGTTTGATCTCATGTTGCAGCTTGTTTTTCTCTTCCTCCGACTTCAGCAACTCAGTAGCTTTTCCACCCAAAAGCAAATGTCTAAGAGAGTCGGTCTTTTCCATGTTTTCTATGGGAAACAGAACCTTTTCATTTTCTTGTCTTCTATTTTCTTCCTCAAGTTTCAATTTCAGAAGTGCAAGGTTGTTCCTCTCTTCAACTTCAGCTTCTTGTATCTTAGCCTTTGAAGCCTCAACAGCATCCTTGCATTTCTGAAGGTGAGCAAGCTCCTCTTTCCTTTTCTCCAAGTAAGATAACGAAGAATCAAACCTATTCTTTGCTCGAGCTTCTCGCTGAGTGAAGTAAGAAACTGATGAGGAAAGATTTGAAAGAGAGCACTTGAGAGCTGAAAGCTTACTGCTGATCACATTCCTTCTTTCTTTCATATTTGAGCAAAGGAGTGCAGCTAATTCAAAGTCTACCTGTTTCTCTTGTATACACCCTTCCACAGCCTCAATTTCTCTTGAAAGTTTTTCAAACTCGAGAAATGTTTTGACAAGAGAATTAAAAACAACAACATTCTTGGTAGAATCTGAAAGCTTTTTCTGGACCTTTCCAAGTTCTTCTCTAACATGATTTAGATCCTCTGGCTTCATGTGCGCAAATTCAAGAGGTTCTGCTCCTGTGTAAGAAAAGCTACCATCAGCATTCCATGTTTCTGCTTGATGGTCCACTTGACAGAGAACCACTTTGCCATTAACATCTGAGGTAGATAGATTATTACATGCAAGACAAGATCCTCCGCTCTCAGTTTGACCCTCCAATGAAAGATCTTCAAGAGAGTTACTCAACTCAAGCAATTCATTTGCTCCAGGACCAATTCCATTTTCATTCGCTGATTGGATAGTCTCTAAGTGGAATGTGGATGAAGTCTGCGGTTGATGTTCCCCAGCTGAAATTGATTTCTCCAACCTTTGAAGTTCCACTGTATCTTTCATATTAAACTCACAGGAACTGTATTTCTCTGTCAAATCATCTGCCACACTGGATGAAAGCATTCTTTTGAATTCATCCCTCTCTTGCATTGCTTTTTCATACAAACCCAATAGTTTGTCATTTTCTTCATGCATCTCGGCAAGTTGTTGCTCAAGGTTCTCAACCTTTGTTACCTTAAAATCTCTTTCTTCACTAACCAAGGTGTCATTTTCATGTGCTTCATCAGCATTGTTAAAACTCATGTGATTAATTTCTGCAGCTTTCTGCTCATATAATTCAAGCAGTTGTTTGTTATCCTCAACGTAACCCTTAAGCTTCAAACGCAGTTCATCATTCTCTTGTGACAATTTAAATACTCTCTCTAGAGCTTCTGCTTCTCTGCGACTTGCAGCAGCAATTGCATCAACCATTGTTTTCAGTTCCATTTGGTCATTAATGTTGACAATTGGCGGAAGATGAGAATCCATTTGCTGCACTTTTTCTTTTGCTGCTCTTGAGTTTCTTTCCTCTTCTAGTGTCTTAAGTAAATCATCTATATACCTGGCACATCCAATAAATATTCTTCAGAACTAATCCATGAAAGACAAATTTAGGAATGATGTATACTGTTATGTCCCTTGCAGACAAAGAAAACAAGCCAAGATTCAATAATTGTCTATTTGGACACTGATACAGATGGAAAAGCTTAATTAGTAATACCACCTTTCCAACTTCTCTTTTTCTTCAAGGCATAATTCCATTTTCTTTCGAAGTGCCTCCATTTCCGACTGGTTTTGAATGGCCTGGATAGGATTGAAAAGGAATTATTTTCACAATTAATCTAAAGAGTACAAACCAAAGAACCATAGAAAGAGAAACAGCACATATTTGTTTACCTGCACGCGGAGGAATTCATTTTCCTCATTTAGTGAAGAATGCCAAGCAGAATCTACCTACATTGTTGAAAAGTGTCATAGTGAAAACTATATTAAGATAACTATTGAGCTTAAGGCTGGAACTCTAGTACAGCATGCATCACTACTACAGCTTAAGGTTTGTTTTGTTTTTGTTTTTTTTTTATTTTTGTGATAAAACCCACACCACTTACACAAGCATTCTTCTTTTATCACATAAATTTATTTACTTATTTATCTGCTTCACGAAACAGATCAAATAACCTTTCGTTCAGCCAGGGTCCAAGTAGCGGACTCATTAACAGTATACAAACTTATTCTTGTTAATCAACCTCACATCATACACTTGAATAACTAGTTTCTCCAGAAAAATTATGTCAATACAACCAAACTGGTCATGCTGGTTCAATTGAAGTTATAATGATTACCTGACCAGAAATATGCAAGTTGCCATCACTATTAACTCCTGATACTTGGTCAGGGCTTTCATTCTGCAAGAAAATGTTTGATGATTAAGCATTAACATTCAATTCCTGGCATCAATCAAATCTTGTAAGATACATTCAAAGTACCTGAACTCCAAAGGAATCCTTTTCATGCATCAATTTCCAATCAAGTGCTTCAAGCAACTGCAAAATTAGTTTTGCATAAGACATGCAGATACCCAAATAAATGAAAAACCTTGACTCGAAAATTTTAAATATTAACAACACCTTATATCGTAGCACTACTATCTCCTCATTCATCATCTCCCATTCACCTTCCTCACGAAATGCTTTTAACCTGATTCAAAAACAGAAATGAAGAAAGAAGAAAAAGGTTAGTGACAGTAAGATAATAATGTGAAAGGGAATGTGATCAGCATTTAATTTCAAAACCAATAAGTCCAATTTCTACTTTGAGCACATACCATGCACATCACAGCTCCTAGTGAAAACATTTATGATGTGCCAATAAGTGCCAATGTGATCCCTACCCTCAAGTTTCTATTTTTATGTTTATGTTTGAATTCATGTTCTATACCCAAGGGTCATCAAATTTATTACAGAAAGAAAGCAACATTAAGAATTTCTTTCCTTGTGCAACAAGGTCAATTTGTTGAAGCAAAGAGAGATAAAACGATTCAAATGAAGGAGAGAACCAGGGCATCATCACAGATACGTGCCTTCTAATCTCTTCCTTCAAACGCAAATTCTCCATGGCAAATCTAGTAACTTCTTGATTTCGACCAACCTGAGATCTTAGAACCTCAATTTCCTTCATATACTCCTCCCTTTCTTTTAACAAGTGTGCTTCAGCAGAAATTTTTCCAGAGGCAACTTGCTCCAGCCTCTTAATTCCTGCTTCCCGAAATCGTAGTCTCATCTTTAGGCCTTGAATTTCATCTTCTCTTTGTTTTGCCTATTAAGCATTTGTAAAAGAGAGAACAAAATTTAGCTCCAGTGTTCTCATAGAGAACTACTTGCACTATCAGCTTGAACTATTAATTAAAGACAATGGGTGATCTCCAGTTTTTTAAGTTTATTGATTCTGGAATAAACAGCACAGGCTAAAAATATGCAGCTTCTGATTCACTTAATAAATTCCACATACCAGCTGCATTGCTGCCTGATTTTCAGCAGCCAGGGCTTGTAAAGTGATATCTTTTTCTTTTTCCCTCCTGAAGGCGCCAAGAAGAGCAGCATCCTTCTGGAAAATTAAACAATGAAAAAGATTTGGATCTATCAATGGAAAAACTCCCACAAATAATTACCTTCCTTCTAATATAAAAGAAAGATACCTTGGCCATGCTTTTATCAGATGTAAGAGGACTGGACGATCCATGGAGTCCTTCCCATTTAAATGATACAGGAGATCCTGGAAAGCTTATGGTTGACATGTCATAAGCCAAATCTTCACCTCCACCATTAAGTAGACCTTGAAGATAAGATACTTCTTTCTGAAAGAACAGTTTAAACTGCATCAAACCTCTCCCCAACAAATTCCAAGGGACAGAAAAAGAATCAAGCGAAATCATGTCTACTTGCAAATTTATTTGATGCCAACATCTCTACCAAAAACAGAACCCACAAGCAAGTGTTTTACCTTAAGCTGTTGAATTTGCAACCGCATACCAATAACATCCCCAGATGCATCTTCATTAATAATTGCCTGCGGTCATATATATGCAAGCCTATAATTAGCTGCAACTAAACTCAAAAAGCATAAGTATCAAAAGAACAATGATTTAATCCTCTTAATGCAACAAAAGATAGAGCATGTGGAACAAAATTCACATACATTGTTCTTGATGAATTTAGCTCTCTGAGCAAACTTCAGTGTGCTTAAAGTCTCCAGTGAACAACTGCAAGATTCCAACAAGAAAACCTTTGAATGAGAAATATAGTTAGTGTCAAATAATTTGTGTAAAAAATCAACTCTAGAGAAGGTTGTCTAGAAACATTGTGATGCCCTCAAAATCCTAAGTGATTAAGCCCTGGGCGATAAGGATTTAGGGCTTAAGAATTTTTCCTAAATTGGGAATTGAGCTCATTGAACTCGTAAGATGGACATGGAAGTATGTTGAGTGTTGGACAATCTCGGACTTAAACTTGGCTTAGGCCAAGAGAAAGAGAGTGAAAATGGAAGTTTTTAAAGGTGATCGACTCAATTGAATTTTATGGAAGGATACAATTGCTCAAATTAAAGAAAGAATGTGGCTAAGGGGGGAATTAGCCGATTTTAATGGTCTAGGATCCCATGGCCAGCCATACCCCCCAATTTCCCATTAATTTAAGCCACCTCCCCTCCAACTCATCACTTAGGATTCTTTCCTCTACCTACTTGTCCCCCCACTTTTGACAAATTCTCCCAACTTTCACCAAAGTCTTTCAATTTGTCTCCAATTTGTCTCCCACTCACATGCCCATGTGAATCACATGGCCACTCACTTTCTCCCCCTCATGGCCGGCCATTACATGCCCATTAGACTCCCAAATTCATTCATTTCACTCTTCCCCATCTCTCTCTACAATCTCTCACTACAACTCCCTCACACTCTCTCTCAAATTTGGCTATCTTTCTCTTCACTCTTCCAACTTCTCTTCTCCTCTCATACATTCAGCCAAGGCTCAATCTTGAGCTTCCAAGAGCTTAAACCAAGTGTTCTTGGTACTTACAAGCTCTTAAGAACATCCCAAACAAGAATTAAGAAACAGATTGGAAGAAAGAGAGGTTCTTGGAAGCCATCAATCAAGAGAATATTCGGCCAAGTCTTGTTCATGGCATTTTTTAGTATGGAGCAAGCATCCTTGATGGGCATATGCTTCTAAAGCCTTCAAAGGCAAGGAATCAAGTGGCGGTTTGAAGAAAAGTCAAGAGGAAGCTTGAAGGAGACCAAGCAACACAAATTCGGTCATACCTCCTTTGTTGAGGTTTTGCAAGAATATACTTGCTTCTCTACTTTTGTAGGAAAATGCTTACTTGAAAGGGCATAAGTTCAAGAGTATTGGATACTCTTTTTGGTTGGTAAAGGTATAACACATATGTTTGGTATTTGCTCAATATTCTAAGTATTCTACGTACTATGAGTTGCCTGTAAATCAAGCTAATAAGTGTGGACTTTATGTGTAGGACAAGGTGTGACGGCTCTCCTAGTTGACTACTCACGTAAGTATTTATTTTACTTTGTTTAAGTGTTTCATTAAATTAAATACCTCAAGTTAGCACCTCGTTAAGCAAGCAAGGTAAGCTTAATTAAGTAAGTGAGTTCCTAAGTGTGATTTGGCATAGTTGAATCAAGACCATTAGTTATCCTAGCTATTAGAACCATCTTTGAAGGTTTTGAGTAATTTGTGGCACCAAGTGTACATTTGAGCCATTTAGAGTTATAGTGGCTTAAGTGTCCAAGAAATCAAGTTGAGAAGCTTTTAGTATCCTTTAGAGTAAAGGAAAGTTGGATTTGGGTGAGAGTTTGGTGACCTATTTGAAGCTTTTGAGAGCTTGTGGACTTAAGTGCAAGAGAGGGAAAAGTTGCCTTAAACACATATATAAGTTAAGTCTTCTTCTCCCTTAACCATTTGCCTCAAACTTCAAATTTCGTAGCTCCATCTCCTCTCCCAAATTCACAGTCCAAAGCTTCATTTTCTTGCATTTCTTCATCAATTTGAGGAAGCCTAAAGTGTTGGTAGGAGTCATCAAGCTTCTTTATTGGTGTTCTAGCTCCAATTTGCTTTTTGGTGCTAGTTTGGACTCAAAATTCGTGGGTAAGCTTGTTGGGTTCATTTGGATTGGTTCTAAGTTGTTCCCATAGCTAGAAATGGTCTTGGTTTGAAGTATTTGGTGCCAAATGACTTTGGTTTTAGGCGTGGAACTTAAGGGAGCTTAATTGAGCTAAGGAAGTTCGTGTATCAATGCTCGCTTTGTAGCTAAATTGAGGTAAGGGTTCAAGTTAATTAAGTTCAAATAATGCATAGAAATGTAGTGTTTTGTGTGGGAATGAGTTAGAAACAAGACCCAAGTGATTTGAGTTTGGGATGAGAAAGTTTGAGCAGTTTTCGTGCAAGGTCGCACGCTGTCGCGCAACGCTGGAAAGCGTTGGCGACGCGTCGCCAGTGTCGACGCCATATTGGCGACGCGTCTCCAGTGGCGACGCGAGTTGGCGACGCGTCGCCGGGAAACGAAAATATTTCCGAACACTGATGCCTTTGGCGACGCGTCGCCAACGGCGCCGCCAAGGCATTTTGCCCTCAAGCTCCGGGCATCCTAAGAGTGTCTCAAACTCTCGGTTTTCATCCCTAGGCTAAGTTAAGACGTTCCATAGCCTCGGTTGGGTCTAGAACTCCTTCCTAAGCCGGGAATTATGCATTATTTAAGTGGTAGTTAAGTTGTGTGGTTAAGAAAGAGTATGACTTGGTGGTTAAGAAAATCAAAGTGCTTAAGCTTCTAAATGAGCACTAAGGGGATTAAGTGGGTTTTTAGACTCTTTGTTGGCCGAGTAGAATGTCACTTACCTATGGTCAATGAGGAGAAAAACCTAAGTCGATCCCGACCAAACCATTTGGTTTGGTAAGCAAGCCACTATGAGTGCTCTAAGTTAAACCTTAAGGGTTTGGCTAGTTAAACCACATAGGATGACTACCTTGCGCAATAAGTTAAGGGTAAAGACGGGTAAGTTTCAGAGGGGTGACGACCTACTCTAGAACCCGTAGGTGGGACTTAAGGGAGGTAAAGTACCCGGGATACGAGGGCCAGTATCTCAAGTACCTCCGCCGTTTGAGCTCACGGCAAGTTTTATGGCACCTAGAGTGCAGAAAGTCCCAAGTGCATGCATTATGTGCATTTCATATCATACATTCATGCATTGCATATCTTAATTGTTATTGATTGTTTGAGTTACTTGTTGGTTGATTGCTTGATTGGTTGCCATGGTTGCATATTGGATTGTTGCCATTTTCTTGCAGGTATTCAAGGGACCCTTACTGAGTACTTTTAAGTACTCACTCCCTTAAGTTTATTGTGCAGGTTCTAACTCCGGGCCTAGTCACTAGTTGACAGCTGAGGCCTAAGCTTTCTATTTTGCAGGTACTTTTCTTGAGAATCCTTGTGATTCTAGGTTACTTGTGGTGTAAGTTATGTGCTAACCAAGTTGTGCCTTTACAGTGTAGAGGCTAAGAGTACACAAGAACAAGATTTAAGGAAGGGCTTACACTTGGAGCTTGGCATAGCTCAAGGTGGGGCTCAAGTAGATGATCTTAGTTAGTTAGATTTTTGTCTCTTGTATATAGTACCTTGTGTACTAAGAAAGTTGCCTCTAATAGGATACATTGTGATGTAAATCCATCTTGTTACTTTTGGGTGCATACTAGAAGTATATTGTATGCACAAACTATTACTTGTAGTCAAAGTAACTAGTATTTCAATGTCTTGGCACGTTTTAAGTATGTTTTATTGAAATGCTCGAGCAACGTTTTAACCAATGATCTATTTATTCTTTTGCATTGCCAGGACAGAAGCATGCATATCCTAAACTGAGTAGGCTAAGAAACTAGTTGCATATAAATTGTTTTAATTTATATTGACGAGTAATAGTTAGCCAATCGTAACTTCGTGGGATTCATAGTCCCTAAGAGCCTACAAGATTATGGGGCACTGGGGCCCCGTTCCGCGACACAAGGTGTCTTAGAGCTAGTGGGAACAAAGTCTTAAGGTAGAAAATTGTGTTCTATGGCATTTTGGAACTATGGCTTGCTTGATAAACGTGTATATTTAGTTGGTCTCACTTTAATGACCAAACTTATGGACTTACCTAAATTCGGTCATGCATGTGTTTTAATGGCTTGTATGTTGGACTTTGGACTCTTGGTGTTTTTGTTGCTCTTGGTGGACTTACCAAGGCCCATGCATGATTTATGGATTATATGCATCCTTGGAACTTAAGCATGTTGGAAATAAATCTAAATGCATGTCTTGGCTTAAATAAGAATTTGGTGAAGATGAGTATATTCTATGGCAAATTCGGCCACATGCTAATGTTTAAGTGCTAAAGAGTCCACAAGCCTATATTTATTTTGGAAGCATGCAATATTTGGCCATGTATGTGCACCTAAGGAAGAAAATGCAAGTGAACTTGGAAAAGCATGAAATTGGATGCATATGTGCTAAGGATAGCTTCTAAAGTAATTAAGTGCATATATGTGATTATGTGAAATAATGGATGCATAAGTGCTAATTGGCATCTAAAGGAATTAAGGATATATAAGTGTATATGTGCACTAGTAATCACCAAGGCACATGTAAGCATGCAAGGCATATGCATGAAAAACAAGTTTCAAAACTTGGATTGGTGTTTTGGTTGCCATGCATGTACTTGGCTATGTATGAAATTGAACGTGAAATGAACACATAAAATCTCAAGAGAAAGTAATTAATGAGCTAGCACCGGTAATGTCCTGAGGTTCATGCCCGTATGTTTTGATAAGGAATAAATGTCTCTTATATGGAATTCTGCTGCATAGTTAAGTAATTGGACCCGAATGAGCCAGGGGCTAGACTGGGCATGACAAACATAGGTTGGAACTTAGAACCATGACATGCTATGCCATTTGCAATACCTATGGATTCTGCTTACCAGCTAGATGGACTGATATTTGCAATTATAATTGTTTTTGAGTTTCCTCCCAAAGAATCCTGAAAAATGCAAAATAAATATTTCAGCACACATGATTTAAAAGGAAATATCAAAAACAGAACTCAAAAATAGAATTACATCCTACTCCCATAGGAGTGATGTCTGTGGACTTCTTGAAAGCTATTACAAGAAAAATTTTAAGCATTGATGGAGATAACAATATGAGTTGCCCATGTATGTCTAACCCAACAATTAGATAGCTTTTTTCTTTTTGGAAACAATTTCCCTCAAACTAAAAAAACTTAAAGAACAAAGAAACTATAAAATATAACCTGAAGCAGAAAAGTTAGCTTTGAATCCCTGTAAGGAACATGTAGCGACTTTCCATTGGAAATGTTCACAAGGTTCATAATAACAAGCCTGCAAGTACAAAAAAAATGTCAACCAATCATTACCTTTGCCAATCAGAAAGTACAACAATTATCTTTTGTGCATGAAACACCAAAAACTAGATAAGGAAGAACACACCCTAAAGTTGAAAGTGATTTGTTGATGTTGGTTGCCTCCTTGAGACGTTCACCTTCAGCACCAGAACTCTTCTGTCTGTGGTTAAATAATAAATAATCTAAATTAAAAAATAAAGAAAAAATTTCACGTTAATATTTCATTAGATTTTTCTTAACCATTGCACACACCTTTCAGATCCTGCTAAATCAACAAGATTAAGCCTAGCGAATCGATGATGATTTACACCTTGAGATTGCCACTGACAACAGCCATTCAGTTAAAAAGATCATTGCAGTAACTGACTATGCAAATTCACGTGTTCAGATAAGAACAGAATCAGAAGCCTTTATTCAAAAGCATGACATACCTTGCTTTCTATGATGCATGTAAAGACACTGTGTGAGCGACTACTAGCACGGTTCATATTGGTGGCAGCTACCTTTCTATTGGCTGCACCCTGCAAACATTATTAGGCATTACAATCACCTCTACAAATAAAAAGGTGAATTCCCAAGAAAAATAACCAGAAGGAAGGAAAAGAAGTTGGAAGATTAACAGCCATTGAAACTCCTGACAATAGTTGCCACTGGAATTACAAGTTAACGAGAAAAAATTTCAGAAGTAATAGGATTCTAGATGCACTTTGTTCTGTTAACTTTCCAAGACAAGTGTAACTTTAAACATTCTGCTAAAGCAATAAGGTTATGGCATGACGCAACTAATCAAAAGAAACACAAAATGATCAATGATTATGTCAAAGAAAAGGACAAGTCAGTGAAAGTGTGCTAAAAGTTCAGCTAGGTATATCGTTGGCTTTATCAGAGCTGAAATCAATAGCAGATAAAGCTACCTGAATGAGTTGTTGCATTATGTCTCTTGCACTTGTGACTTCTATCTCAGTGAGGTTTTCAACATGAACCCCTTTCTTATTGTCTTCTCTTATCTGCACTTGATTTGCATAACAGAACAGCGAGTTACTATTCTCTTTACTAGGATGAAAAACGAAAATCAGCCCAAACTATGTCAACTATATCATATTGAATCTGATGGTTTCCTTATGGACTTGGTTTTACCTGTAGATTGTTAGAGGATGGGTCCAAAAGATCAAGTATCTGTTCATTGTAAATTTCTAGAAAAGAGCACTTGCAAGTAAACCTTATCTTTTCCTCCTTCCGAGCTTCTTTTTCCTGATACAACAGTGGCAGATAAGTCATATAGCAATTGAAAAGCCTTAAAAAAATTACCAATATTGCTCACTGAAACAAAGTATTATTCAAATATTTCTTGTGTTCATAAGATAATAAGATTGTAGAATTTTTGTTTCATTGGTTGCAAAATGATAATGAAAGTATATCATGAAAAATCCTCACATATAATTTTTTTTTCTTTTCCATTGCAACAAAACCTGGCCCTTTTCTGAGACCATTTTTTTCTGATATCCTGCAAATAGACTCCACTCAAGAAATAAATTGGCTGTCTTTTCACTCACAAAAAGTGGAACAAGGAAACCTGGAGGTTGATCATCGTTGAAAGGAAGAATAAGAAACTTGTAGGGTGGAAGACAAAGTTCCTTTCTCTAGCTGGTAGACTCAGATTAACTAAATCAGTCTTTTGAAATTATCTCTGATTATTACATGCAAATTAACCCAATCCCAGTTGCTGTTCCAAAACGGACTACTAACTGCTGGGAATTTCCTGTGGAGTTGAGGGGTTCCATCCTTGGAAAGAGAAATTGACATCTCAAAAATTGGGACTTTGACAGCTTGACAAATGATTGAGTTTGGGTAGAAACTGCCGAGGAAAATAATCAAGCCTGGCTTCCAAATATTATGGATGTGCCCTGATGTCAGTTGGCCAAGGTGCCCGAAAACAAAAAATGATACCACATCTTCCATGTGACTGTCCCAGCTATCAAGAACTTCTAACCCATATCAACCAGGCTCCCATCTCAAATGAAAAAAAAAAAAGAGGCTCCTAATATGGACACTTATCCCAACTTCAGAGTTCGGGTGAAAAGAAGGTTGATCAGACAATGCTATTTGTACTTCCCATGATTCCCCTTTGAACTGCATTTTGTCTCATGATCTGTTGTACTTAAGAAATAAATCAAGTTCCGTCAAAAGTATCCAACTCAACAGCTAGAATGTGGCTTAAACAATTGTACAGGAAACTATAATCTAAGATATTGCAAAGAATCCTTCTATAAAAAAACAAGAGCAAGATGGCAATAACTTTTTTGCTCTTGGTCCTTTGTACCTTTAAGAATTCCAGGACTTACAAATCATGTTTTTCCTTGGAATGAGCATGTGAAGATAGCTGGAGACAGAAATGGGGTGCTTATGTGCAACGCATATTCCAAACCCCAGTGAATACAGAGTTTCCACATCACTAAGTAATCTCTTGAAAGATTGCAGCTACTTCATATAATGAATTGATGCTCTGATGAATACATGAAGTTAAGAGTAATTGAAACGTGGTTGTATGTTTAGACATTAATTAATTGGCTAGACTGCAACTAACAGATTCCTGCTTGATTCCACTGGATGAATGGGCTCAATAAGCAAAATGTAATCATTTTCTTTCGAGAAACAATCCATCAAAAAGTGAAAGAGAGATGGTTGCAGAAACATGCTAAATACCTTTTGCATTCTTGAAAATAAATATTCAAACACCCTTGGAGTCATTCCAGCATTGACACTATGCCTTCGACTGCCACCCTCAATGTCTCCAAGCATTGTATGAGTTTTCCCACTTCCAGTCTTCACACAAGCATTTAGAAGTTTTATTACGGCAATGTGAAACAAAACAATATACTATCAATTTATAAACTCTGCCATGCAACTATGTAACCAACAAATGTAGATGTAAATGAATAAGACACCGATAAACTACTAAGCTACCAGTTCAGCTCAAGGAGTATATCATTAGAACTAACTTGTCCGTACGCAAACATGCAGCTGTTGTATCCTCCCACACAATTTTCCACCATTGGTACTCCGGCCACTTTGAACAAGTTCTCCTACAATTCCAAGCAAATAAAACCCATTTCAGTACAAGGAAAAACTAAGAACATACAAGATAATTAAGCTTAAAGCTGAATTTACCTGCGTGACATTTTCATCTGCAACATGGTCAAATGTAAAACGCGACTCAGGATGCCCTGTCCATGTTAACGTTTGACAGCTCTCCTGTCGAACACATCTACTATGGCCTTGGAGGGAGATTTCAGAGCTACTTAAAGGGCGAATTCTAATTACAACCTAGTTCAAAAACAAAAACAAAAAAAAAATGGACGAAATTAATAAGGACAAATTTTTCAGATGTTATCTCAGTATTTGTAAGCTGCAAAAATCTAAATGAAGAAAACCTGAACATTGTGATCCTTCCAGAACGAAGGGTCCTCGCGGATTTCGAAGCTCTGCGACGGCCCAATTGCACCGTCGTTCCAATCGCCGATTCTCCTGATGGCGGACGACTGGCCGTGATTTTCCCGTGCTGCTGATTTGATTGTACTTTCCGGGGGACTACTCGCCTGTGGCACGGGTTCCAATGAGGAGCGGTCGTGAAATCCGAAGCGACTCTTGGTGGCGCTCGCCATCTCTGAGATGAATGGCATGGACTTCTCTGGAAGCAAAGAATTAGGGCTTTGGTGAATTGAAGCGGATCGGCAGAGATTACTGAACAAAGACGAGCGTCTGAATTTGGTTGATCTAATTCTGGGAGGTGAGATTTGAAATGGAAATTTGAGGGAAAATGAAGCACGGAGATCGAGTGAAGATCCAACGGCGGAAAGAGTAGGATTAGTTTTTCAAATTTTATGACCGTTTGTTTGGTATAGTGAAAGCCTTTTATTAGCTTAATTTATTCTCTCACCAGGTAGTTGCATTCACTAATCATTTATTTATACCATCACTTAAACAAACAAATACGTATCATTTATTTAGACCAAATTTTTAATTTTCTTTTATAATTACATAAAAAATGTATTGTTTAAAAAAAGGAAAAAGAGGCAATTTTACAAGTAATGTTAGGTTGAAAAGGCAATTTTGCCATCAATAATTTTCGATTCAAAACTACTACTAATGTTAAGTGTATGGTGCAATTTTAACACTAAAGTTGTGGAAAAAAAAAAAGCAATATAACCACAAAGTATCCTATGGTTATCTAATGGTAGTAACATTCAATCCAAAATAAGAATATTTTGTGTTACTTCTGCAATACGTCAGCGCCACATCAGTAACTAACAAATTAAGAACATTTTTAGTCTAGCCCCAAAAAAATTGGTTCTTAGCCCCCTAGGTACCCAACTTTACAAACGGCTATCTTGACCATCTTCTCTAATGGGGAATAGAAAAAAAAAATTCCTCTGATAATTCCTTCCTTCTTTCCATCATTCTTTTCCCTTCTTGTCATCCCTTTCTTCATGCTTCTACGCTTATTCTTAGCTGCAATTTTGATTACCTTTAATGATTGAGTAATCATTCTGAATCAAAGTATGGCGGCCATGGATCACATTGTTGATAAAAAATTCAAATGAGTTTTTATATTTTATTGGTGGAAATTTCAAAACCAGTTCTTCCTATTTTTTTTCTTTCAATTTTCTTTTTTATGCAACAAGAGTCAATATTCAGACAGAAGAAGTAATTACTAACAAACTGGTACACATAATTCTCTCTGTTTAAACAAATTATTATCATTTTTTTTAATTTTCCTTATTTTTTCATTGGATGATTCTTAAATGATAATTAATGTCAACTAACCACTCCCGTTGTAATGAAAGATGACTCTCAAAAATTGTTTCTAAACCAATAGCTATTTGTTTATGTGGATTTGAGTTGTTGCTCTAGGAGATGAAATGGTAAAGATGATGGTGAAAATGATAGGCTCAATGGGTTAAAGTGTTAGGTAAAAAAAGCTTGAAATTAAAACTTGTATTTTCTCTATTTTTCTCATTTGCTAAATAAGTAAATTTTACGTTTATCGGAAAAATTGAACCAAACTCGTAACGTTTGTGGCAATTTTGCATCAGAAAAAATATTGATGGCAAAATTGCCCGTTCAACCTAACATTAATGGCAAAATTATCCTTTCAACCTAACATTAGTGGCAAAATTGCCTATTTTTCCATTTTAAAAATATTTAAAAACCATAAAAAAAGATTAAAAAGGAAATTTTGGTTATTTTTTTTTAAATAACAAATATAAGTGAGTCATATAGGCTTATATCAGCTTATGAGCCAATCTAGGAACAAAATTTGTGATATAAGTGAAAAATTAGAATAAACTATGTAACCTAATTGTAAATTGACTATTTTCATGCAAAACATATGATCTCTAAAAACCACAATAAGCTATATAAAACTCATAAATTGAACAACTCAAAATAGAAAGAACTATCATTAATTTCTTCATGCTAGTTGACTTTAATTTTGTAGATCAACAATGTACTTCGGCGGTCGGTTAGGAACCAGCCTCCCCACATTCATAGCAATATTGCCGCCAATCACCTTTGTTCAAACCAACTCCTACATCAATCACAAATAATTCTCCCGCACAAAATTTCCATTGTCCAGCAACAGCTCAACAAACCCCAAGTTACTCTTGATCCAGTAGCTATCTGGGATAGAATTCAGAAAACTCGTGACTCTTTATATGGCTTGATGGCGGATGAAGACAGTATATGGGCTTTAAAGTCCATATTGAAATAGTTCTCTCTTGGTGATGCAAATACAAGTTTTTTCCATGCTTCCACTCAGCAAATAAGAAGTCATAAACAAATTCACGTGCTTCGAGATATCACCTCTAATATTTGGCTATCTGATCCAGATAAATTCCAAGCTCATGTGCATAGTCACTTTGTGGTAGTTTTGACTTGTAAGAATGTTGAGGTCCCGAGAGCCGACCTACAACAATTCATTTGCAGACACATTCAAAAGAAGCTAGATAGCTTTCATCACCAAATTTTTCTTAAGCTTTTTTCAGATAGTGAAATTGGATAGGCTTTATCCTAGCTGGGGATTTTCAAAGCACCAGGGCCTAATAGTATTTAGCCAATTGTCCTTAAGAAATACCAAAAGTTTATGGGTTCATCAATTCTCCTAGTTGTCCGCTCTTTTCTTCATGGTCAGTTTTTGCTCAAAAAGTTAAATAGGACCTATATAACCTTAATTCCTAAGACTCAGAGTCCTAAAATGATCCATGACTTTCATCCTATTAGCCTATGCAACATGGTATACAAGGTGATTTCCAAGGTCCTGGTCAATAGGCTGAAACCTTTCCTTGAGCACCTAATTTTAGAAAATCAGAACTCATTTATTCCGAGCTGCAATATTTAGGATAATATCATAATTGTCTAGGAGCTTTTGCATGCTATTACATGTACTAATAAATCTAATGGTCCAAGTGGCTTCAAAGCTGCACTGAAACTAGATATAAGGAAAGCCTATGATAAACTTCATTGGAGCTTCATCCAATTTGTTTTCAAAACTATGAATTTTCTGGATCACTAGATTAATCTAATTATGTAATGCATGACAATGGTCTCTTATTCGTTTTTGGTGAATGGAAGTACTACTTAATGGCTTGATCCTAAATACGATCTGCAGCAAGGGGACCCACTTTCTCCATATTTATTTATTCTATGCAGTGAAGCATTTTCAAGTTATCTTTGTCACCAGTAGAGAAGTAGTTGTATTCCAAGGATTAAAACTAGCATTTCTAGTCCTTCTATCAATTATTTTTTCTTTGATGATAATGGTTTTATTTTCTTCAAACTAAACCTGGATATAGTTTATCATCTTAAGGAGGCCCTCCACCTTTATCATATATATGGCGGTCAGACAGGAAATTAATTTCCAGACATCTGAGTAGACTTTTAGTAAGAATATCAACAGTAGATTTGTCCATTTATTTAGAAGGATTCTACCTTTTACTGTTAATAAGGCTATCACCAAATACCTGGGGATTCTTTTTTATTGTGACTTCAGCAAAACTACATCCTATGATTTCTTAACCTCTAAAATTGAGGCACAGTTAGCTTCTTGGAAGTAGAAGCTCCTTAATCCTGCTGGAAGGCTGACACTAATTCAATCCTTGCTCTCTTCACTACTGGTGTACATGATGTCTTTGTTTCATCTACCAATTACAACTAGTGACAATTTATCCAAGACGTGTGTAAGGTTCTAATGAAAGGGAGCATATTAGGAGAAGGGCATTTACTTTCAAAACCGTTTACTTTTTCCTTTCCTAAATAGTAGAGAGGATTGGGAATTCCTGACTTGAGGTTATTTAATTAGACATTACTAGCCTATACCTTTTGGCATTTGATGCACAAAGATTACAACTCTCTTTTCATTTGTGTTCTCTAGGCTAGATATGGGCAACCCACATCCTTATGGAAAGTTGACGAGGGATCAAATCCTACTGCTATTTGGAAAAGCCTCATCTATAGTAGAGATTTGTTCTCCCATAATTTATGTTTGACCATCAGTAATGGTTGATCAATAGATATTTGGAATGATTATTGGATCTCGGGTTACCCACTTTTCACACTTCGTGAGCACATAACGTCTTTAGTTACTTCATCTATGTTCAGGGCTGTGTCGGATCTTCTAGATCATGATATGGCAACTTGAAATATTCCTAAGTTACTATGTATTTTTTCAAGTGAAGTTGTTCAGGCTATTCTTTATAGGACACGTAGAAGTCCATTCATACTAGATTGGCCTATTTAGGAATATGCTAAGGATGAGGTGTACTCCACTAAAAAAAGGCTACACTTGGTTAACTTCTAATCAAGATTTAATGGCTGGGCTCCGTCTTTTAGACCAACTAGTACAACATTACCTTAAACAATTATAGGTGGCAAAAATTCTTGACAAGTTCAAAGTCTTCATGTGGAGGTGTATTCACAATGTTCTTCCTACCAAAGTGGAACTGAAGAAAAGAAGTGTGGTTGATTCACCCCAGTGCCCTTGATGCAGTGGAGCTGATGAAGACCTAGAATGCCTTTTTTTATATTGTCTAAAATCGATAGCTGTTTGGAACTTAACTGGTAGGTGTTCTCCTTTATCTCCACAAGAGAATTTTTTGTCTTGGCTACTTTGTGTATTCCAAGTTAAGAGGACTAGGCAGTTGAACTCCTTTGAGAGTATTATTGTGATTTTATGGTGCATATGGCTTAATCGTAATGAAGTTACATGTCAGAACTCTCATGAAGGAGCTAACTTTATAATTGCTCGGGCAAATTGTATTGTACATGATATCAGGATGGCCTCAAAATTTAAGGTAAAAGCTTTCACCCTAACCCAACCGACTCCACCATTGTGTATTATTACTTAGGGTAATTTCAGTTTGAATTCTTTGCCTATTCTTTTCTATGTTGATGGGGCCTGGAACCCGATTCTTAAAGTTGGTACAGTGGCGTGGGTGGCAAAAATTTCCATCTAAGATCTTGGGATTCTAATGGTCAATTCCTAGGAAGGAATCCTTCTCCTTTAGCCGCTAAAATTCAGGCTATCTTAGATGCTCTTGAATATGCAATCAGCAATAGTTTTACCAACATCATTGTCCTTATATTGTACCCAAGTTGTGGCTCTAATATCTGGCAAAGCTTCTATTCTCTTGGAAGTTACGAAGTTGGTTTCTTGCATATGTTCGTTGGCAGGATTATTCAACCGTTTATCCCTCTTGGCAATGAAAATGAAGAGCATGGTTAGTAGTGCACATGAGATTGCTACTTACTCTCTTAGAACTCATTTAATTTCTAGTTCTTAATTGGCCTGATCCCATATTTGACCTTGTACTATGGTAACTCGATCATTTGCTCTCATGAACTTTTAGGGGGTCATAATCAAGCCCTGAACTTTAATGATCAGGATATTTTGCTCCATTAATTCAGTAACTTGGATGTTTTCTATCAGTTATGTAATAGAATTGCATTTGATTGCACAATTTAAAATTTTAGGTTTCTAATTGAACAAACCAATAACTTTGGGACTTAAATTGCAATTAAACCCATTCAGAAATTGACAAGAATTTGGCGCGATTCCGCCGATATCAATGGTCTCAATTTCGGCGTGATTGACGGTCTCAATTTTAATGCAATTGATAGTCCCAATTCCAACGCGATCAACAGTCTTGGTTCTGAAGTGATCGAATATTTTGATTTCGACATAATCAACCAAGGTTGTTAAAATCGCAATCCTGATCGTAGGATCGTATAATCCTACGATCCTAATATAGAAAACTTTGTCAAAACGTTGTAAGATTGAAAGCATTATAGGATTGTAGTAGGATCGTGACTAGAATCGTAGGATCGTAGGATTGAAAGATCCTATTGATCCTACCCGGTTATTGATTTTTATTGGGGGTAAATTACATGGATGGTCCCTAACATTTGATTTTCATTCTGTTTTCATCTCTAGTTTATTAAATGTTCTCTTTAAATCCTAAACCTATTAAAAACATCCTATTTTGGTTTTAAATTTATTAAAAACATTTCATTTTGATCCTCAATTTGACGAAATTTGTCAACTTAAAGTAGCTGTGTAATAAAAACTTTTTAAAGCATAATTTAAAGCATTTATTTAAAAATTATATAGTAATATATTATATATAATATATATATATATATATATATATAATATATATATATATATATATATATATATATATCATATGGGGTAAAATCCATATGTAGTTCCCTAACTTTAAGGGTCATCCTAATGTGGTCCATTAACTCAAAAAGTGACTCTTAAAGTTCTCTAACTCAACTTAAGTGTCTTATTTTGGTCCCTACTGTTAGTTCTACTGTTATTTTGGATGGAAATTGCCTACGTGGCACGTATATTGCCACGTGGCAGTCTATTTTATGATAAGAAGTGATTAGATTGGAAGAACAACAAAGTTCAAGCTAAAATTGGCACAAAAAGTAATTTTAGGGACCTAAAACGATAGTTAACCCAATCTTCTCCGTCGCCGCCGTCGCCTCTCTCTCTCTTTCCGTTGACGCTCCATCTTCCTTCTTCCCGACCGACGCTCCACTTTCCCCCTTCATCCATAGCCCCGCCAGTCACATCTCCATCGACTGATTGTCGAATTGAACGATGAGAGAATCAGATGACGGGTGGCTTCGGCAGACGGGTGGCTTCAACGGTGGAGATGATAAGGTCGGCCTTTAGGTGGACAGGCAGCTTCAGCGATGGAGGAGGAGACGATAGGATGTAGGCGGCGAATTGCTATCAGGCCTCTCCTTGGGCGAGCGGCTGTAGAGCAAGACGAGACGGCGAGGGGCTGGAAGTGGAGCTGTGACTGGCGAGGCTATGGATGAATGGGGAAAAGTGGAGCGTTGGTCGGGAAGAAGGAAGATGGAGTGTCGGTGGAGAGAGGGAGAGGGGTGGCGGCGGCGGCGATCGATCGGAATGGGGCGACGACGGGGAAGATTGGGTTAACTATCATTTTAGGTCCCTAAAATTACTTTTTATGCCAATTTTAGCTTGAACTTTAATTGCTCTTCCAATCTAATCACTTCTTATCATAAAAGAGACTGCCACATGACAATATACATGCCACGTAGGCAATTTCCATCCAAAATAATGGTAGAACTAATGGTAGAGACCAAAATAGGACACTTAAGTTGAGTTAGGGGACTTTAAGAGCCACTTTTTGAGTTAATGGACCACATTAGGACGATCCTTAAAGTTAGGGGACTACATATGGATTTTACCCTATATATATATATGTATGTATGTATGTATGTATGTATAATGTAATAATATTATTATTATTTTTTACAATTAATGGATATTCAAATTATCAATTTTTTCTATCTGTAAGTTAAACTTATTTCATCAAGAAGAAAAAATTTACTAATTTTAAATTATTTACATACTGTAAAAAAATCATTATACATTTTAAATTTATTAGAAATCAATTATTAATATTTAAATTATGGACATTGTACTCTTTTCTATTTGTCAATAATATGTTTGTTCATGAATTTTTTTCAGACTTGTATTAATTATTTTATTAATTATGTTGATGTATACTCTATTAAAGTTTGAATTTTGCTTGTATTGTATCAATAATTAAGTTTTACCATTAATAGGACATTAAAATTTTACTTGAGTTTTTAATATAATTGGTCTTTTATATAAACTATATTATTTAGACAAGAAATTTTAAGTTTTTTGTAGGATCTTACGATTTACAATCCGATTTTACGATCCCGATCTTGCACAGCAAAAAACGATCATTGATAGGATCCCGATTTTAACAACCTTACAATCAACGGTCTCAATTGGGACAGAGGATGGCAAATCAAGGACTAAGCAAGTTGGCAAATTGAGGACAGAGTGAGTCAGTGAATTAAGGCCGAAGAATTAAGGAGGGCTAATCGAAGCCACAATCGAGGCTGGTGAATTGAGGAACGAACGAAGGTGAGGAGCGATGAATAAGATAAAGATGAGACTAATTGAAGAATAGACAGAGGTGAAGAGAGACGAATCAAGGAACGGATGGAGATGAAAAGCAACAAACGAATGAACAAGAGCCAACCCATGGACAACACAAGGAATGGACGGGCAAGGACTGATGGACAACGCCAGTAGGACGAGACGATTGGGAGGGGTAAAATTGGAAAACATATGAAAAATAGCCAATTGCCTAAAACTATGCACAATTTGAAATGGAGCAAAATAAATATGACATAAGGAGTACTAAAAAGGGAGGAGCCAAAACATTATGATGCAAAAGATAAAAATTAAGAAACTTAAGTGACAATTATGTAATTTTTTTTCTTTTTAAATAAACAGGAGTTAAGTAAAGGAAGTAAAGTGTCATTGTCATTAAAGTTCAGGACTCGATTATGACCCCTCAAAAGTCTAGGGGTTGAGTGGCCGAATCACCATAATACAGGGGTCAAATAGAGAATTAGGTTACATTAGTCAGTCCTTGGAGACAGGGATTTTCGGCCTCAGCTTCCTTCAGCCTGCAAATTCTTCATAGAACAGACTGGTTTCCACAAGTAACCTGGACTATTGCTCACAGCTCTGACGCTAGCAGCATATTTATATAAACAAATGAACCAAGAATGTGAACCAATTGAAACAACCCACCGATCATAGTCAAAGAGTGCTCCTAACCTCAGAGCCACCATCCGCAACAGGATTTGAAGCCGGTATGCAGGATACCGATTCAAAGAGATAAATTGAAACAACTCCGAGACTATTGGACCTGTGAATCCTTCATCTTTCAGTGAGGGAGAGCAAAGTTAGGAGGCTTTCAAGGAAGCACAATAGCTTTTGGTTCCGATAGTAATATCCTCAACAGCAATCCTAAGGAAAAAATTACAACCAGACGTACACCGATGTTATGTTACTTCTATTGTTGTGACAGCTCCATTGTACAATGTGGGGGCATGAGCAAGGAAAAACTGGAGTCAGGGCAAAACTATTTGTTAAAAAATGAAACTGTATGGACCTATTCTTGACCTCCCTTCACCATTCATCTCAGACCGTAACAAAATCATCAAAGAAAAATCTGATGGACAAAATGGAGATGAGACTGTAGCTGTTGGAGACAGAACCACAGTTCATAGACGTTTGGAATACCCAGAACCATTACACTTCTTGCATAATATCAACCCTGCATGAATGGAAGCAAAAAACAAACACATTCACCATGTCAAAGTGCATCAGCTACGAGTTACCAGATTACACGAAAAAACAAGAAGGTACCTGCACCCTTGCAAACCCTGCAATCGATCAAGCCAGTTTCTTGCTTCATCTTACCGTTTTCACAGAAGACACATTTAGTGCCACCTGGATTTAATTAAAAAACAGCAACAAATAAATAAACAGAAAAAGAAATGATCTTTCTGTTGTTTCATCATGCCAGTCAAAAGAAGTGAGTGAGCAGGAGGAGAATCTATCGGAAAAGAATTGAAGGATTCAGTGAGACAATTGATGCTTCTTTTTCTAGGATTATATGAGAATGATATCAAGTGACAACAACTGCATGTCCGAAGCAGGAGGATTGGGTCTGCAGAGAATCTGAACAGAATTAAATAACTCAAAGGAGAGTATTCTTGCATGGTGAAGTCATGCCCACTAAGAAACACTCTGATCATTAGGGAGTTGCTAAAAGAAAACCTACAAGAAAGGGGAATGCTCATAAAAGACTTCCCGCAAATTCCAGTCCAGGAAACATCTAAGCTAGGTTCTTGCTGCATCCTGTTGCATTTAGCTCCTGATTATCCAGCTCCTAACTGATAGTTGAAAACCCATTCAGAAGCAGCGATCACTATCTAGAAAAAACTTGTATCACCGGCCATCAAAAAGTCATTTAGAGGAAAAGGAAAAGGTAGGGAAGATCAACCATTATCCCATCCAGAAAACAAAAAGGTTATGCTCAACAACGTTCATAAGCAAGCCACTTGCACCAATCACAAGTCAAATGTAGGGACCAAGTTGAGAACTCCAGATTAGCAGATGTTTACAAAAATGCTGCCTTGACCATGAAGGAAATACAATACAACCCTTAAAGTAAACTTAGATGCTAAGGCAAATGAGTTACCAGAATTTTCTGCTGCAAAACACAGAGAGATCTTAACAACAAAAAGTTGGTAAGAACCATCAGTATCAATCTAGAAGGCATCGGCCTCCCTAATTTTAATCAGATATTAGTTACTAAATTACACTGTTCATTCTTATACTTAAGCGTTATTGTAGATTTAAGTTTCTTTTTCGGGCTCAAGCAAGAACACAGGGGTAACATAAACGCAAAAGAAAAAGAGGGCGAGACATTTGAAGAAAGAGAAAGGTTAAGAAAATACCATTCCCAGCGCAGCGATCACAAGGAACAGGATCCCCCTGGAAAACCCAGAAACAATTCAATCTCAAGAACTGAAAACCCAAACTTTTGATAAACCAAAACGAAAGACGAAACTATATTGTATATACCTTAAGGCCGAGGAAGAGAGAAAGAGCTATGGCGGCCAAAACGCTAATTGTGGCGAGGAAAGTCTGGGTGTCTAATGGCCTATCGAACGCAGCGAGCAGCAAGAATGCACGGAGCGTGAGCCTCGATGATGGTCTTGAAACGAGCTTGCGGTGATTGAAATGGCGACGCGAGATTACGGTGTTTTCTGGTTTTGCTGCGGAAATTACGGGAAGGGCGGGATGGGTGACGCGAGCAGGGAAGAGAGAGGAAGAGGAAGAAGAGAGGAAGGTGGAGGAAGGAATATTTGAGTGGAGAGAGTATTGTGCCGCCATGGATAAAGAGTGGAGGCGAACATGTGGAGCTGAGTTTTGTTTCCTCTCCCCCTCTCTCGCGCGACCCTTCTGACGGTGCCAAAAAGTCAAAACGGACTCCAAAACTGTTTTCTTGGGTAACTTGTCCAAAAACCACCCCTGATGTTTTACTTAATATATACTTCGGCTCTGTATTTTCAGAACCCTTCATTTTACTACTGAAAATGTAACACATCATTTTGAAATCAATAATTGTTGGAAGCCAAAAGAAAGCTTTCAATCTTTTCAAATGAACAATTTAATCATTTAAAGGCCTATTGATTCTAACAACTTATTGCAAAGTTGATCATTCGGACCTCTCAATTCATAGATCTAGACACAAGAATAAAGCTCGATGATATGGCACAAAAACGTAATGAACATGAAAACGAGAAGCTTGATTCTGGGGAATCTGATGAACATGAAAACATAAAAATATTACAGCGATATAACCAAGTAGTAGCTAGAATGGGAAGAAAGATACTAGCAAAAGCGTGAGTGGGTGAGACAGAAGTCAATGTTTTTGACCATGTCTCCATAGCTTAGTTAACTTGGTACATGAAGCTATATAGATGTTACAAGAGCCAACTAAATCACCAAGTGCTGGAAAATGGAAGTCCAATTCTGAAATTAATGCGAACGAATATTAGTTGACGATCATTCTCATCCTCCAGCTTCATCTCCATAGTGTAAGAACCCTGCAAAGCCCAAAGCAAAAGGCATGATAATGGAGGGACAAGATGGGCCTGTTTTGGGGCCTTCATGGCACAAATTTAGAGTATGGAAAACCCAACAAGTAGTGAAGGCTTAACCTAATGGGTAAAAATTAATTTTGTGTTTGGATGTGTTTGATAAAAAATTCGAATGACCGGAAAATGTTTTTTTTTTTAACACATGTAGCCAAAAGGTTAGAAAAATAAGGTTAAATTTTCCACAACTAAAACTACATCACAATCTCACTTTTATTTCGGTAAACATTGATTCCTGCATGTAGCCAAAACGAGGAACAGGAAATCAAAGGGTACAGGTGGAGTGATGGGTGGCAAAGTTTGGGAGTGAAGGAGATGGAATTTGCCGACGGCGACGGGGCAAGACACCTTCTGACACAAGTCATGTGCTTCTCTGTGGACATGCACCCCGAAAAATGACACATCAATTGCCAACTTGCCCCCTGTAATTGCTTCACCTGCAAGCCATCATCAAAAGGATCCACCCATGTCCCTCAATTTTATAATCAAGTTGCCAAAAACCCTCACTAAAAATATATAGCCCCTCTTGATTTTCCCCGACTTAATAAAGTCGTATTATATGCAAAAAAAAAAAAAAGTATAATTTTTTGAGTACTTAAAAAAAGGTCGAAATTTCATAAAAGAAGAGGGAGATTACTTGTGGAAGCAGAGATTTTGAAGGTGGCCGGTTGACCTACTCTCGCCGGAGAGGGTGACATCTGAAAATCTCGAACGTTAACAACGTAGCGCCTCAACTTGTCTGCTCAGTTACCAACACAAGACAAGATCAGTCTGTTACTAATACAAAAACAATACTAATTGAGGAAAGAAATTAAGGGCAAGAAATGGAATAATTTATGACCAGACTCAAATCAAAGCAAGCAAAAAGCCTTGCCACAGTATGCTATATCTTCAGCCTCAAGACAGGGCAGGAGCAGGAAGATCATGGTGGAGAAGAAAAGAAGGGGGAGCTTCAAATCACCCACTACCTCCATTTCTCCAACAATTCTTCAGCTAATTTCTTTTGACTTCTGAGGAACTGAACAACTAAAGAACAGGGTAAGTTGGTATTTTACATTGATGGGCTCTTGCAGTTATTACAGGAGGAGGGAAAGTTTTCAAGTGTCAAATTATCAAGAAGGGTTAGGCTTTGTGTCACTCTGTGGCATATTAAGTTAGTAGTAGGTGTCATTTTTGCATTGTTCTGGTTTGGGGAATTTCAGGACAATTTGACACCAAACCACATAGTGGCAGATATCTGTTTGGTTTGGCAGCCAGCCTGGCAACATAATTTTCTGAAATAATTTACGTGAATATGCTCCTTAACATCTAATTATTGTTCACTTTTAATGCTTAACCTATCAACTAGTGTTTTATTTTGGTGCTAAACCCATGTTTCATTTTGGTTTGATGAAATTTGTGAACGATTTTTTTATCCAGAATAGTATACATTATGAATTTGAGAGATTTGGGTAGTTATGGTAATTATGGGAGAATTGCTCAGTTTCTCGAGATTTTGGTGTAGTTATGGTAATTACGGGAAAGTTGGTCATTTTCTTGAGATCTAGAAGGTATTGGGTCATTTTTTATCATTAGAACTTGACATTTCAGTATAAATGTGTAGGAGAGATTTGAACCCTTGATCTAGGTGTTAGAAGCTAAGGCCTCAACCAACTCACATGAACACTTGGGTTTAAAATTTGTTAACTTACACTCAGTTCCTTTTAACTTAAGTCAGTTGACTCCAAAATCACTTATTTTAATTCTTACGTCTTTTTTATCCAAAAATTAATTTTAATTAAAATCTAATATTATACGGCCATAATAATCCATTAAAAATATAATTTTTGTAATCTTACTAAATTTTTATGAATTTTTCTAATTTAACGCATTAAAAAAGAAAAATTCATAAAAATTTAACAATATCATGAAAATTTACTTTTAAATAGTTTATTACATCTATATAATATTTCAAATGAAATTAATTTCAAGTAACAACGAATAAAAGTAAAAATGAATCAGTTAACTCAAGTTAAAAAAAATTGGCTCTTAGAATAACCTAAAACCATCTACCAAAACTGCCAAAATAACCAAGAGTACATAGCATATGAACTGAAAATGACCATCAATTGTAAGGACGAAGCAGCCTCACTTCCCACCCTTGTTAGCTGCAGACTTGGTCACCTTAGCAACAGATGGGTCATTCTCAACATTCTTATTTCTTGATGACACCGACAGCCACAGTTTGGTGCATGTCACGCACAGCAAAACGTGCAAAAAGGAAGGTACTTTGAGAAAGTCTCCACAGCCATGGGTTTGATGGGAGAATCATATTCTCCAAAGTAAAACACACAAAAACAATTAGTTGTAGAAATATTTTACTTTATTGATATTGAACATGTAATGTGCATAATTGAGCTACATGATAGAGATAGTAACTTGGATTTCAAGACCATTGGTTAGCTAGTAACTTCGTTGTACTACTCTTATTTATTTATTTTGTGGATGCATTCTACATGATAAATCTGTTACATGTAAAGTCAATTATATAGGGAATTATAGTAATAAATTTCTAAGTTTGTCCCTGCTAAGTTTCAAATAAGTACATAGTTTTGCTATGTGAGAATAAAAACGATGAAACAAAATGCCACAATTCATAAAATAGTCAATGATATCGGTAATTTTAAAATGAGCAATTATATCATTGTCTTTTTAAAATTGCGCTAATACACTTCACCCCTTAAGTTTTAAGAAAAATTACAATTTGCCATTCTATTTCAGGAATATAAACATTGTCTCTATTTTTTTTACAAGCTTAGCAGCAACTTTAAAATCCTAATTTAGACTATGTTGTAGTCATCTTCAAACAATTTTGATTTATCAAGTTTTTTTTCCTTTTTGAAATTAGTATGCATCTTAAGTTATCAATTTTTCCTTTTATAAATGTTAGATTGCCTTTTTGATATATCAATTAACTATTAAAAAAAGTACCATATGATACAAATTACTGAAAGACAATGAAAAAAGGGGTTAAATGTATATTTATAAAATAAAATAGCCAAATTGCAATTTCTTCTTTTTTTTTCTGTAAACAAAATCATACAATTAAGGTAAATGGGAGAGGTGTATGGAAGCATAATTATGCGTTAGAAACACACGCTGGTGAGATACAACCACTGAAGCATAGCGATCCAAGATCTCCATTGAGGACATAATGGATTAAACCAAACTCACCACTAAGGCAAAAAGAGCAAGATTACCTAGTAAAACTACTAAAGCATGAGAGTAATCTGCGAGAATAGTAATATTTAATAAATCCAATTGTAAAGTTGTATGCACCACCCCTTGAATGGCCATAAGCTCAACTTCAAGAGCAAAAGCACAATTAGACTAGGGAAAAGTTGCCTCTTCGTTAGCTTCAAAGGAGCATTAAATCCCATCTAGAGCCACATCACCATGACTACACATGATGACCGCCGGCAAACACCATCAACTATAAAAAATTGCAAAGAACCTGACTGATGTTGCCACTTACTCATGCCTTAGATATGACACAAAGGATTTAAAGAGTTGGCCGATAATGCAGATGCCTGGATCTTAAAGTCTCTAGAAGCATAAAGAAACTGTATAAGATTTTCCCTTCTGAAGCATAGAGATTAAACATTGAAGGCCAGATTTTGAAAGACATACTCATTCCTTCCTAACTAGATAATCCAAAAGGTGGCAACTACATAGAAAAACTAATCCAATTGCCATTTTAACATGGAACCAAGCAAGGACAGAAGCTAGGCTTAGAAAGAACGGGCATTAATGGAAAGCTAGTTAACACAAAACTAGCCATAGATATCACTAAACCCTTCACACCCTTAAAATAAATGGAGAAGAGATCCTTCCTAGGTGTTATATCTTGAACAAATAAGATTGACATTACCTTTATAAGATGCCAAATTAGCAGGTATGGGGGTAGCATTAAGGAGACACTTCTAAAGAAAAACCTCGAACTTTTGTGGAAGGCTTGAAACCCACAAAAGAAAATATGATCATGAGATAGACCCTAATATTTCTAATCTAGATTGAGAGGAAAAGTGGCTTGATGAAAAGACTGTAGTTCATAAACTCTTTTAGAAGTATAGTGACCAAACGAGTCCCTATGCCAACGAACTACATCAAGCCCTGTTGAGTTGGAAGGAGGATTCAACTGCAAAATATGTTGGGCTATCTGGGTAGGAAAAAGAGCATGGATGAGCTCCTTATTCCATTTCTAGATGGTACTGAAAACAAAATTCTCCACCTTAAACCTCTTATAATTTAGAAACTTCAAGCTCATAGCCCTTAGGATGCCTAAGGAAATATTCAGAATCCAGTAGTCATACTAAACCCAGATAGATATATCATCACCAATTATCCAAGCATTGTCAATAGCAAGGAGAGAACGCCCATGCAGTAAACATCTTCAAATTGTGGAAGCATTACTCTTACCTTTGATTGACCAAATATATTGAAAAATGTCGTATTTCACACTAAGAACTTTATAGACTAAAAAATTAGGACTACCCACAAAGATCCTCTAGAAAATTTTAGCGATAAGGGCTTAGTTAAAGACATGCATGTCTTTAACACCCATGCCACCTAAACCTTTTTGAAGCATGAGACGATTCTTATTCTTAAGATGATAACTCCTCTTATCACAAGAACCCGACTACCAAAACTGAAAAAATTTACTGGAGATCTTATTAGATACTAAGACAAGCACCTTGAAAAGAGACATCATATATACTGGTAATAAGGTCAATGTGGATTGAATAAGCATAAACTTTCCAGCATTGTTCAATAATTCATTTTCCAAAAATCAAAATGCTTCAAAATTTTATCCAGCAATAACTAAAATGATGAATTTCTGGACAAGTTTTGATATAAAAAAAAGCTCTCAAATAATTCAAAATGCCAGGATAAACTGTGAAATGAAAGACAGAACACAGTTCCTAAATTAAATCATTCTAGATATTACTACTGAACATCCACTCTGATTTAGATAAATCGACCTCCTGCCAAGCTGCCAACTCAAACAACTGTAAAGAGTTCTTAATGGTTGAAACCACTTCTTTAAAATCCCGAAAGAAAATCAAACAAACATTTACAAACAACAAAGGATTAATCGACGGTCCACTCCTATTGGCCTTTAAACCCACCAATTTACCCGACAACTAGATGGAAGTCAAATAACTTAAAAGAGCTTTAGCACATAAGATAAAAAGATATGAAGAGAATAGGTCACCTTGACAAAAGCTTACTTCAAGATTTAACCAGTTTGTAGTGTTACCATTTACTAACATAAGATATGACACCGTGGTAACACATTGCACAATAAGATTTACTTAAGAATTAGGACACTGTATACTACAAAGAACCTTTTCCAAGAACAACCACCGAATTTTATCGTAGCCCTTCCGAATATCTAGCTTTGTAACTACCTTATAATCCCGAGGACCACTACTTGCTTTGGTATGTTTTACAACATGTATAATCTCATGATTGATTATCACATTATCTTGAATACTGCACGCAGAAACAAATGACCTGTTTGGCGCTGATTAATGGCATTTGGTTAACGTGTGTTTAGTGTGTTGACAGGCCACGTGTTATAGGTCCCAGTCTTTTCTTCCTCTGATACCTCCAAACTTGTATAGAATTACATTTTTCCATCCATAACTGAGATTCCCATGTGGCTCATGTTTTAATTTTTTTTTCCAGACTTTGGTCATTTGGTTTCTTCCATTCCACTTGGAATGTCCAAAGTTGTTCATTCTTGATGAAGCAATTGATTCTCAATATGAACTTGGCTGCCTCTATCCAAGGTACGAGAATAACGACGGCAACCAGGAAATGTAATGGAATAACGACAATAGCCAGATGTCTAACCAAGGTACAAGAATGACAATGACAGCTAGAAAATATGATGGAAATGAGGCTAGATGACAAAACTTAAGCTCAGTCATCAAATCCAAACAACACCAAATAGTGACTCTAAAGAAGGGATCCGGCAGACACAATGCGAAGCCCCAATGTACGACAGAAAAGCTAGCTGCCGTTTACCACAAACGTAGAACAATGAGCCCAGTTAAGATGTTGCCATTCTGAGTACTAAAATACTGTTACTATATTTATAGCATATCAAGTCCTAGGAGCTGTGTATGTTCTATAAGCCAAGTAGAACAATGTTCATTATGTTTCCCAAGTAACCCCCTTGGTCTTTAGACAAATATATGCATATTGGTTAAACCATCATACATATATTCACATACAATTTCATCAGGAAGTAATGATAAAATCAAATTCTTTATTCCTGACCAATATGAAATTTGAGTAAAATCTTCAAGTGCACGTACAATCATATGCACACTTGGTACCATTGGTGCTCAATTTTCATGCCCAAACTACCATATTGTGTCCCACTCAAATTCTACAAATGTCATCCTATGCCCTAAAGGTTTTAAGCCATTTAATAAACTTAAACCTTCATAAGGAAATAAGTTTGAGACATTAAATCCATCTAAGTTTGCAATCATGGATTTTACACTTAACTAGGTAGAAATGACTATATGAACAGTACACATCAAAATTAGCCAACTTTGACAGGCCATAACTCTGGCTAAAGGGCACCAAATCCAATGATTCAAAAGCCAAGTTATTCATCTTGAAGTGTTCTAAGTGTGGTCAAAATTTCATATCCAAATTCTTTATGTACATAAAGTTATGACAGCTAGAGTACAGGGTACCAAATTTTAGCCACCATTAACTATTATACCCATACAAAATTTCATAATATTCATACATTTCATTTCCAGGTGCAAAACTCACTTGCTAGTATCCATATATGTCTTACATATATGGGAAAACCATTCTTCTGAATTTAGAGCCCTTCTAACCATCATTCATAAAAATGCCCTCAAAATAGCTCATAAACACCATATGGACAGCATTATATACACGCTTCAAATCACACTCCATTGATCCATATATCCTTTTCACACTGCATATACAATATGCCTAACTCATTTATATGCATTTATGCACCACATACATACAATAACTTAGTTAATACGTACACTAAGCTTCTTGGAGAACTTCAAAAGCATTAAGCACTCCAGAAAGTTGAAGGGATCAGCTGCTGCATAAAGTTGAAGGGACCAGAACTTCAAAAGCATTAAGCACTCCAGAAAGTTGAAGGGACCAGCTGCTGCGTAAAGCAGAAAGTATCATTACTAAAAACAGCTAATGTGCTCCAAAAATCATAAAACTTTTCAGTTTACAACTAAACATATGGAAGTTAATATACTTGAAATTTCATAGAGAAATTCAAACAACAGCTATTAATTTGAATACTCTCTTTTAGGTGCTCTTGAAATGAACAGAAATGAGGGTAAGTTTCTTGAATAAAACTTAGTAAGGGCTTATCAATAAAATTTTCAAACTCTAGTCACATACCTGAAATCCAAAGACACTAAAACACAAAAATATAGTATAAATACACAAACGCATCCATCCAAATGCATAAACAACACAGCAACAAACAAATGTAATGCTGGCAGCAATAAACACATTAGAACACATTAAAGTTAGTTCATAAACAATCAAATAAACATTATGTAATCACTATGGCAACCCTCCTCAAGCTAATGCTTGGGCTTATGAGGTTAATTGGTCGTAGTTAGTACTAACTTGGGCTCTAGAAACCCCTATAAACATTGTCATCTTAGTGCATGAAAAACAGTAAGGTTGGAACCTTGTTCATGCACTCCTCCTTAACCCATACTTGGTTCCTTGAGCATTTTGCTCTCTTCTAAGCATGGTCTTAGCTTCATGGATGCTTGATCATCATCTTAGGATAGTAAACAACCATGAAACACGAAGATAAAACCTCTATCTAAGTTGTGAAGGCTGAAATCTTCAAGAGATACACAATAAACCCAAAAATTAGGGTTTTTCTTGTTCTTGGTGCATCCGATTGCCTTCCTTTTTGATTTTTTGAGAGTTTGAGCTGTGGTGTCTAAGGAAGGAGACTGTGGCTGGTTATGGCCGAAATGGCCAAGGAAATGCAAGAAATCAAGATATTTTAATTGGTTTAATTAGTTTAATCCTAACCTTCACTTAGGTCACTATAAGTATACCTTAAGCAAAGACTTTTTAACTAATCTTTAGCCCACCTTTTTTACCTTAGAACTTGGAAATAAAAGGCTAGGATAATCTTAGAAATGACCATCTTTGACTATTGTAAAAAATCATCCCATCCTTAAGTTATTTTTGTGAACAATTGTACGTCTAGTTGTCCTAGGTTCTTAAATAATAGCTTTTGTTTCCTTTATGCAATCCAGGCTCCAAAAATTGCTTCCATACCATTCAAATCCTTCCAAAATCTCTCTTTTAAAATTGTACAATTAAGTACCTAAGTCTTGAAAGCTTGCAATAAGACTCATAGATTACTTGTAAAACAAGCAATCCTCTAGGGCTTCCTTTAGTAGCAAGTAACCATTGTAATCTTTTAAAGAGGTGTAGATTATTCACTTTACCCCTCACATTTCATTCACTACGGTGTAAATTATGCTATATAATGGTTTATAACCATTATACCATTATATTGTAATTTTTCCATCTGTTGAAGTGATAACATGAGAAAGGTTAATAGGCCTCTTTAAGTTCCAGCCAACTCCAAGCACACTTAAGTCACCAAATTTACCTTTTTTTTCACCGGTGCTATGGGGATATTCTTTTTCTCCGTAGTACATGAATGGATGGATCAAGTAAAAAGAAATTTCACCATTGTAAGATCATAAATAATTACATGTTTCAATGGCAATGATATTTCCAAAAATTGGATCGGATATGCCAACTTGTAAAAACATGTTGATTGGCTTGAATTAATGCCAACTGATTTGGCCTAAAGGCATTCCGAAACTCAGAAATCAAGAAGAATTTTCTAACGACTTTAGTAAAATCAATCGTCGCCCTCCCGAACAACATGCCATTAAACACGTGGTAGCATAATATGCTAGTACGTGGGCAGTACACAACTTCAGATTACAGCCAAAGGCAAACTACAGCCAGGCTCTATCGAATTACCCTGTTGCTTTACCCTTCATTGATTACTAATTACTATAACTACCCTACCCGTCGTCTCCTTCTCTCTCTGCGTTAGAAAAGTGAAAGAAAGCGAATAATTAATGGAAAGCCGTTATAAAAAACCAGAATGGAAAGTATTTTCTTGTTCCGTGCATCCTTTTCAACAGGAGACCTACTATTGACTTGTGTCTCCCCTGCTGCTTTTCCATGGATCGCGTGATCCGCAAGCTCCGATGTCGCCTTCTCGCTTGGCTTCACCGATCTCGTTCCGGTACTCAGTTGCTCTTCAACTACACCGTTTAATTTATCCACAGTTTGGAATTTCCTTGAACTGTCCATGGATCGCTTTCTGCTTCCATAGTCGTCGCTAGCTGGTTAGGAACTGTTGTTTCTCTACTTCAGTTCACGTGAAAGGCAATAGGATTTTTGGGTTTTCTTCTTATTATTATTTTTTAAGTGGATCACGGGGTTGGCGAATTTGTCTTCAAATATTTGATGGGTTCCAAAAGATTTTGGTTTAACTTTTTAATTTGTATTAATCTGCTAAGAGAGTTGTTTGGAATTAAGAAGGCATAAATGTGTGAAGTAAGCATTCAGTATTCTAAATAGGTCCACGGTCAGATCTTTCTCTGGCATTATCAATAATCTAAGTATATGTTGAGTATTAGGTGGAATAGGATTTTCAGCAATTGGCTGCAAAGTCTCCTCAGCCTGAACAAGGAACATATTTTAGGAAATTCAGACCAGCTAGGTTTCACAGTGGCAATCATGTACTTGCGGGAAGTATCAGATTAGACCGAGGACAAAATATATCTTCATAAACCTACCATATAGATGAATCTGAATCCTGTTTATTAGTTCACTGATATATCAGTGCCGTCGTCAGGCAACACGCATTCCTGTCCTATGAACCACCAAATAACATTTTTTGTTTGTTTGTGGATTCTTATTCTGGATTCTTAGTTTGAATTGGGTCCACTGGTTTCTTGTTTATGGCTGTAACCTAGTATGTCCTTCTCCAAATTTATCTAGGACCAGTATTGTTTGTGAGGCACACCTCATATAAGGATATAAAGAAAGCAACAGATGGTTTTCACAGAATTGTCTATGGCAGTTCACTTGGAGCTGCTTACAAGGCCAAATTTGAACACGGAGGGGTTGTTCTGGTAAAAGAAGCAAAGGCTTTGAGTGAGGCAAAAGATGTTTTCTACAAGGAAGTCCAGTTCTTAGGCCGCCTGCATCACCGGCATCTTCTTGCACTCACTGGATTTTCCAGTGGACAGAAAAGGTACATACCAGAGTTCAATTTTCATGTCCGGTTCCTAAAAGATGATAGAAAGTCGGAGCTTATTTTGGGGTTGTTTTTTTAATCAGAGATGACAAGCTTATGAAAGTTTCTTGACATGTAATTCTTGTGAGTTTTGATCTTGCTGTGAACTAATTCAATGGTCAAGGTCTAAATCAAGATGGATTAGTTCCAATTCAAAATTAGGCCCATGCAAAATATAAGTCTCCCTTTTGCAAGAGCAGTTAATACCCCTGTAGAGCTTGCCATCAACTACCCGGCCTTTTCATTTCATTGATTTTAGAAACTTGTATGTCCGATGTGGTAGATGGTGAAGAAGCCATCGGCTGCACTCTCAATGCTTTCTGAGTATCAGGACTTGAAAATGCATCCTGCATTTTTCATGTGACTTTCGTGCATTTCTTATTTAAACTCTTCTTATTTTGGTTTTGCAGATTCCTAATATTTGATAATGTAGAAAATGGAAGCTTGAGAGAGCATCTCAATGGTGGTACTTTTACATTTATAAAGTGAGAAATTCTTTATTTCATATTAATTCCCTTTTTCTTGGCAGATCCTCTCAGGACCCCATTGAATTGGAACATCAGGCTACAAATAGCTGTTGGTGTGGCTGCGGCACTTGTTAGTTTCAAAACTTAGTCATATTGTTCACCTCTTTGATAGCTTATGCCCGTCTTGTATGGTACAAAAAGGATGCAATTAGTTTATGCATTTGTTCCATTGTTCTGTTTCTAAGTATTTCCACTTCACCTAAGAATATTTTAGTTCGCCATTTTGGAGATGCAATTTTGATAGCCATCACAAATTAACTGCTCTGTGACTCCAGTAGCAGTCACGCAGCTTCTCAAGCATCCTCTATGATTGTCACTTTCTTCATTTGTTTCTCGCTCTCGTCTCTTCCTATTGCGGTGAATGTCAGGTGCTTAATCAAGCGTCCTGATCTCACTAGTTAATATTATTTTTAGATGGCCATGTCAGGACTTCAAAAAAATTGGCATGGCATTTGGCTTTTAGCAGTAGTTTGGTTTCCAGATTTTATTTTTTTTTTGTTTCTGTCTGCAGTCCTTCCTTCCATAGTACCCCAAAAAGAAAAGTTGATTTGCTTGCATAAACTCAGGTTTCTTAATCTAATGCACTATTACATTGTTACTAGCAGGAATATTTGTTACTTTTCAGCAACCCGCCAGTTTATCATGTCTCAGTCAGCTCAAGCAATATCATGCTAGATGAAAATTTCACAGCAAAGGTCAGTCTTGCTCTTTCCTCCTCGCTAATATCACTGCCGTAAGTTTACTATCCATATGAATATGAAAGAAGATACTAGCTCATCTCTCCATTGCAGCTTTCTGATGTGGGGCTTCTTAGTTCTGTTGGGTGTCATGCAGAAAAGCCTCATTCCTTGTGCTCAAAAGGTGATTTTTCTTCGGTTTCAAAGAAACAAAGGTCTTGGTGCTTTGGGGTAGATCGAATGACATTTGTTCATCCGTTTTTGTGTTGCTTGCAGAATGTATGGGTCAGGAATGCAACAACATGGTTTATCAGCTTGGCCTGTTGTTGTTGGAGCTAGTTACCGGTCAGTCATCGGAAGAGGGGGATGGTGATCTAATCAAGTGGATCCAAGGGCCATCTTTTGTTGATTCCATGCATCAGATGATCGATCCTGACCTTGGAGATAGCTACGAATCCAGAGAGCTCAAGAAGCTCCTGTGTGTGGCAAGATTATGTTTGAAACCCGGCAACCCAACTTTACCTGTTGCACAATTGTGTAGGTACATTCAGAATAAGGTGGATGTCTTTTTCTGAATAAATTGTCCCTCTATGGTCTATCTTCTATCGTGAAAGTTCTCCATTTATTGGCGGACAGAGTATCACCTCTGTCTGTGTTGCGTTGAACTCCTGGAAAGCTTGCCTCTTAACTCGTAAATCAGACCATTACCAAATGTCTAAGGAACTCCCGGCAAATTCTCGGTTTCAAATTGTAAATGAAGCTTGCCTCCGGATAAACTGGCGTGGCTGCGGCAGGGTCTCACCAAAAAGAGCCTAGAGTAGGTTATCCTCAGCCTTCTGGCATTATATAGGGAAATGGTGTAGGCTGGAGTCAAACTTCCGAATTCAGATCATTAGAAGTTCGTGAGGAGCTGTTCTTCCATCTCAGAAGAAGAGTAGAGTAGGCGGAAGAGGTAGAGAGAGTGAAGAGGGCAGGGTGATCGGAGTCGATGAGGAAGGAAAGGTCATCGTCAAAGGGATGGAGGGTGGAGAAGCAGACACTGAGAGGTAGTATTCGTTTTCCATCCATCACTAATGAGCACAGGGGTCAAAAAGGGTAAAGTGCATCATTTTTGGAAGTTTAGGGGCGAGTTAACCTATTATATAACAGACAAACAAAAATATCAATCAAATGAAAAGAAATAGTGATTGAACAACAAAAGTATCTATTAAAAGAACATCAATCTTTACGACTTACAACTTAAGTCAATGAACAACATAACAAAATAAAATGAGTAGTAATATCAATAAATCAAAAGAAATGATAGTTCTGGTATAATTAGAGAAAACTGCCCTATATGCATATGAAAACATGACTAGTACTCTCCAAGTTTGACAACTGTTGTTTTCCATATACAGATGTTATTGTTTTACGCCTCTAAGTGTTGGGGTTACTATTGTATGCCTCAAGTGTTTTTCCAACGCATAAATTGTTGTTCTAAAAGAACACTATTATTTGCTTCCAATCAATTGATATTCCTTTTATAACAGTTGATATTTACATATAATGTTCCATTAACAAGAAATATTATGTCCATAAAATATTATAATATTATTCATTTCTTAACGGCTTTCAAACGCATTTAATATTTTTGTCGACAAAACGTTTCTTTCAGTAATAAAAAAAGCAGTTTTGTAAATAATGCCACATTTGAGCACAAACGGTATAGTTACGCATGTCAGAATCCTTATCTGTACTAAAAATATAAACCATTACGATTTCTCTTCCAACATCGTCAGCTACCAAGAAGAGCTTTAGCCATTAGAAGCATCGAAGATGACATAGTTCATGAAATGTACTCCATGTTGCAGTTGTAGTTGTTCCTTTTTTTTTTTTTTTTTTTTTTTTTTTTTTTTTTTTTTTTTTTTTTTTTTTTTGGCAAAAACAGAGCGTAAAAGTTGAATCAGCTGCAAGGATTTCGTCGTCATCATCACTGTTGGGCACATTGCACCCTCTGTGCACCGCCGTGCATCTCATCGTCCTCTTCATAGGCCTCAGCCTGTTGCTGCTGCTTCCTCCTCATCTCCTCTTCAATGTTCACGTCATGAAGCGTCGTCTCCTCGCACTCATCCAGTTCCATATCTGTCATCTGAGACGCCGCTTTCGGCGGTAAAATTGCTTCCAGTGCCTTGATCTGCTCAGGGCTCAAAGAATCTGGGAAATCAACCGTGAAGTGAATGTACAACTTGCCCTTCATGAATGGTCTCTGGTAAACTGGCATACCCTCGTCATTTATTGCCTTGAAGGAATCTGCATCAGTGAGACAAGAATTAACAACCCAATATCCCACCTTTCATTCACTGGAATACCTAATTCAGAAACACAATGGCACTTACCAGGCTTCACAACTTCACCAGGGTTTGACTTTATGAGAAGCTGCCTGCCATCAAGATGTGTCAAGACAAACTGGAAGCCACACAGAGCCTCAGTAAGGGACAATGTTTGCTCAAAAAAGAGGTCATCTCCCTTTCTCTTGAACCTAGGGTGCTCCTTTTGTTGAAGGACAAAAACTATGTCCCCAGTGACAGTCTCAGGCTGCATCAAGATACAAAACACAACTGTTCAAAATCCATATATATATATATATATTCCATGAACACATCATTGTTGTGAATCTCTACTAGACAACACTTAATACCGCTTCATCGGCTTCTCCCGGGAATGTAATCTTCTGTCCGTGCTGCATACCCTTCTCAGCGACAACCTCAAGAACCTTCTTCTCTTGAACAACCTTCTCTCCTTTGCACATCGGGCATCTGTCCTTCTCATTGATAGACTCCCCAGTTCCCTTACATTCGTTACAAGGATGCTGGGTCTGCTGAATCATGGAAGGACCGAGATGCCTAATCGACACTTTCATGCCTGTACCCTGGCAACCAGGACATTTCATAGAAGCTCCTGATTTCGACCCTTTCCTGCCACAGCAACATCCAATAAAACCCCACACCAAGGCATCAATATAAATAGGAACTAATCAGCATGCGAAACCATCAATGGGACGCTATTCAGAAACTCACCCATGACACTTGAAGCAAATAACATTCCTAGAAAGAGACAGCTTCTTAGATGTCCCAAGGTAAAGGTCCTCCAGTGACACCTTCAGAGGATGGACCACATCATCACCTCGTCTCTGCCTACGGCCACGGCTACTACCCCCTGCTCACCAACCACCCCACAAATCAATCAACCAACCAATCTACAGATACGAACATTGCTAAGAGATTATATTCAATCCATACCTCCAAAAGGGCTGCCACCAAAGAAGGAAGAGAAGATGTCAAACGGATCATGTGCAGCGGCACCACCTCCCATTCCTTCCTTGAGGGCATCCTCACCATACTGATCGTAAATTTCACGTTTTTCAGGGTCACTTAAGACCTCATAGGCCTGAGCTAGCTCTTTAAACTGCAACACAACAAAACCAATCAACTATCTGTCTTGTTCACCAAAACAACGCTCCAGGATTACAAAAAGAATATAACATACCAGAATTACAAAAAGAACATAAACACAACAAATCAAATCGCATTAGAACGTCGAACAACTATGTGTCCCATCGCGCCATCAACATACCATGTAAACAACAAATATATATATATATACTCACTAACTAATCCCGAACTTTCCTCGCTTCTGATCAATCGAAAGACACACAGCGCCTGGCTTAGCTTTATAATGCTATATAAATAAGGAAAATTTTCGGAAACCCAAGAATTACCTTCTCAGGATCGCCACCCTTATCAGGATGATTCTTGATCGCAGCTTTCCTGTAGGCCTTCTTCAAATCATCCGGGCGGGCGTTCTTAGGCACCCCAAGAATTTCATAGTACCTCGTATTGTCGCTCTTCTTTGGCGCTCTTCCGAACATCTTCGCGCAATCGTTTCAAGAACGGGTGAAAGAATCTGGCAGAAGAGAAGGCTCTGGACTCGAGACGATTCGCTAATTGGGAGACCGGGCAGGTGAAGTATTTATCGGAAGGCGTCCAAGTCAAAGTCGTCGGGATCGACGGCCTGGATGTGTTTTTGGAGCCTTAGCGATATTGGCGGAGAGAAGGATCTAGAATTCCTGCTCTTGCACTTCGTGAAATATTGCCTGAGTTCGATACAATTCTAGATGCTTCCCCTGCTTTCCGACGTATTCGCGCCTCGAAGGTCTTCCATAGAATTCCTTACGTGGCGCTGGCCTGATCCCTACTAACTACTAATCGACAGATTTTTATTTTTATATTTTTTTTATCTGGAACTCATCTTATTTAAAATTTAATATTGTATGCATGTAATAATTTATTTAAAAATAAATTTTTATGTTATTTTTAAATTTTTATAAATTTTTTATTTTTAATATCTTAAATTAAAAAAAATTCATAAAAATTTAGTAAGATTATACAAAATGATTTTCAATAGATTATTACAAATACATAATATTGACTTTAAATTAAAATTAGTTTTGGGGAAACAAGACATAAGAATAAAAAGGGTAAAATCCAAATTTGGTCATCTAACTTTAAGGGTTGTCCCAAAGTGGTCCCTTATCTTCAAAGTGCATATTAAAGTCCCTTACCTCTCTTAGCTTGTCCTATTTTGGTCCATTCTGTCAATTAAGTCGTCATCTTTGACGGAAATTACCTATGTTGCACTTTGCCACGTGGCATCCTATGTCATAACAATAAGTGGCTAGAATAAAAGAACAATAAATAATAGGCTAAAATTGATGAAACACATAATTCTAAGGACTTTAAGTGACATTAATCCCTAATTTCTATCTTCCCCAAATCTTCTTGGATTCGAGCTGGCCGTCGCCAACCACCTTTGGCCTACCCACTGCCAACCGGAAATCTGCCTTGATACCCACTCGGCCACTTCCTCGTCATCCACCATCTCGCCACCCTCCGTCTCGCCAGCCCTCTCGCCAGTCCGTCTTGTCAGTCCTCTCGCCGCCCTTCGTCTCGCCCTCCATCTCGCCAGCCCGTCTCGCAGGTCCTCGTCATCCACCATCTCGCCGCCCCCTCCGTCTCGCCCTCCGTCTCGCCAGTCTGTCTTGTCGGTCCTCTCGCCGCCCTTTGTCTCACCCTCCATCTCGCTAGTCCTCTCGCCAGTCCGTCTAGCCGGTCCTCTCACCACCCTCCGTCTCACCAGTCCCCGCTACCCGCTGGCCGCGAAGCCGATCCCGGTACAGGCACAGCCTGAGAATGCGTTCCATCATCCTGGACAAGGAATCGACGGCCCTCAGCAATGTTCTAGCGAACGCTGCAGCCATCTTGGAAGCAGTGCAAAGGGGCGGCGAGGATCGAATTGGGGAGGCGTGGCGGCGGGATTGGGGAAGATGAGGGAAGATTGGGTTAACTAGCTTTTAGGTCACTAAAATTATTTTATGTCAATTTTAGCTTTAACTTTATTATTTTCCCAATCTAGTCACTTTTTATCATAAAAGAAGCTGCCACGTGGCAATCTATGTACCATGTAGGCAATTTCCATCCAACATAACGGCAGAACTGACAGTAGGGACCAAAATAGGACACGTTAGTTGAGTTAGGGGACTTTAATAGCCACTTTTAGAGATAATGGACCACATTAGGACAACCCTTAAAGTTAGGGGACCAAATATGGATTTTACCCAAAATAAGCCATTTTAAAATTAGTTAACTTAAGTTAAAACGAATTGGAAATAAAAATATTAAGAAAATGAGAGCAAGAGATGAGAATGGTAATTAAAAGTAGGAGTGTCAATTCAAATTAAAAAAGTTATATTACCTAGGTTCTATCTTATTATCTATACTAATAAATCTTCATGACTAAGTTGATATAATCGCTGCACCTTAAGGGAAAAAAAAAAAAGAGTATTAGAGCTTGTTTTTTTAATTTTATGCTTGCTTTATTTAGGATTAATTTCATTGAAAAGCTAATCACTTATAAAAAAGCTTAACTGCCTCTAACTCCCTGTACTATGACCACTTGGACACATAACCCCCCCCCCTCCCAAGTATACTCTACAACTTAGTCCCCCAACTCCTAAAAGATATCCAATTGGCCCCTACACTGGGCACATGAGATCACGTGGCTTACCAAACCATCTTATTTTAACGGCACATCTTATTTGTCCGTTTAAGATAACCTCCCCCTACCAATCACGCTACCACTGTCTATGACAGCCCCACCTCGCTCGACATCCCCATCCTCTTTCTACTATTCTCTGCAAATCCACTAAATTGGAAACCCTTAGCCATGGATTCGTCATCGGAAACCCAGTGCAGAACTCTAACGTACATCTGCTCGCTACTAGTTGTTCTTGGCCATGATGGAGTCCTTCATTGTTAAAGATAGATATGGCGTGTTTGGACTCAAAGCTCTTGTAGCTGCCAGAGATGTCTCTACTCGATCTCAAGTTCAACCTTCCCTCTGTCTGGAAGCTTTTCAACCACTGGCTCTTATTTCCCGAACACTAACAAACTCATATTACTTCAATTCTTTCTCCTCGATCGATCTCAATTCTGCATCAAGTTTTTGGTCTTTGGTGTTTGTTTCATTCGTCTTCCATTTATAGCGTGATCTGACAATTGCTGTAAATGGATTTCAATTGGGAATACTAAAGAGTGGGTTATGAATGGTAGAGGAGATTTAAATGCAAACTCCTTAGATCAAAGGATATTATGCAGAATTTGAAGGGTCAAAGGCCGAATTCGACTGTACGCCATGGTTCTTGATAGAATCAACGGTTCGAAGGTTCTGGGGAAGGCAAAGCCACTAGAGTCATTACTGGCAGATGAGCTGAGTGCGGTAATGAAAAAGATCGAGCAGGTAACGTAGGACAGGGAGAAGATAGAGAGGATGTTGAGAGAAAGGGATCGATTGATGGATTTTCAATTGAAGAAGACGAAGGAAATAGGCAAAATCCAAATAGCTTGAGATGGAGGTGGATAGGTTGTTCAGATTAAAGGGCTCAACTTGAAGCTGTAAAAGGTTAAGGATTTCAAGGTCAGGAAGCAAGGGGCGGTGTAAGGAAGGGAGGACTGGCAGTTATAGCGGAGGTTTTCCGATTTAGTGGATTTGCATAAAAGAACAAGAGAATGGTGGGACGTCGAGGTAGATGGGCCGGTCATGGATGTTGGCAGCATGATTTAGTTGGGGGGGAGGTTATCTCAAATGGAGAAAGAGAGGTGCCGCTAAAATCAGACGGCTGCGTGCCGGGTGTAGGGGGCTAATTGAATGTTTTCTAGGAGTTGGGAGAATGATTTGTAACAAGTCATACTTGGGAGGGTTATGTGTCTGAATGGTCATAGTTAAGGGGAGCGAGAGGTAAATCCAAATTCTGGAAGATTTGTTTGTCATTTTCTTTTTGTTTTGTGAACAGTTTTCCTGATTATAACTGTTTAACTATTAAGTAATCTCCTCTCTGGCTATCTCTTAATCTTATTTATTATCACATTCATGTTTTTGAAATATTTTTATTTTGTGTAGTTACCTGTTTTAATATCTTTAGAAATTATATATATTTGAATGTTTCTTGATTCTATTATTATTTTTAATCACAATTATTGTCAAGATTAACTTCTTAAATTAGCAATCCCATATCGGCTTTTAGTAAAGATTATTTATATCTTACTTTTTAATATTTTAAATTTTTAATTTAACACTTATGGAAATATTAACATATAAATTTTATCTTATAAATTTTATCTTATCTCATTTATTAAAATTTTTTAATATTTGATCATCTCTTATTTTTTTAAAAAAATTTGATTTAAAGAATATTTGGAAAAAGTTCAATCCTAAGAAACTTGTAATATTTTAATTGTTTTAATTATGCATATATCTCCTCAATAATTTGTGATTTTTTTTTAATCTGAGATATTTCTTCTTAATAATTTTTCACTTTGCCACTATGTGGTTTTTTAGTTGGCTTTTATTGTTGAAATGAAACAATTATAGGTATTCTTGATTTAATATTTGGGTACATACAAACTGTGCCTCCAATTAAACAATCTTAAACAAGGTTGTTTGTAGCTATTACTATATTGGCCCCGTTTAGAAACAGCTTTTGTAATCAGCATTAAAGTTTTAGATAATTTATTTAGCTGTTGTAATGAAAATGCTGAAGTTAAAAGCTAAAACCTACCCTTAAATAGCTTTTTTCAAAACTCTAACGCTAATTGTTGACGCTAATGCCAAACAGGGTAATTATGTAACATTCGGATAGAAGGCTCACGGTTTTGACAGGGCAAAATAAATGTCTAATTGTATGTGCGCAATATGTATATATAGTACGTAATGCCATAATGGAATGGTTTTTTTTTTTTTTTTTGCATGAGATGTAGTTTCTAGAAAATGCAATTTTTTTTCTTTTTTTGGATAGGGATATTACTTCTTAATTACAAATTAATCTAAGTTTAATGCTTTATTTATCTATCTTTTATCTCAAGTTTCGAGGTAAGTAAAAAATAACAGTTAAGACTAGCACGTATCAGCATCATATTGTACTAAAGCTTTTGGGATATTTCCAGGAACCAAAGCATAAAAGTTTGCAACTAACTTACTAAAAATAGAAAGCCCGTCACATGTTAATTCCATAATTCACTTGTTATGAGAAAAGTCCACAATATTATTAGATGCTCCTGCATTTCTTATATACATTCACACATACACACACACACACACACACACACACACACACACACACACACACACATATATATATATATATATATATATATATATATATATATATATATATATATATATATATATATGTGTGTGTATTACTAAACCATAATAATTTTTTAACTTATATACCATTCTATACAATAAAATCTTTTGCTATATTAACCTCTGAGGAAAAATAAATAAATTATAGTTTTAGAACAAATCTAGATATAGTATCACTAGGTTTACTCAATATCCAAGCATAATAAGAGGATATCAAATTATAGATTAGATAGTTCTGTCAAAACTGAGATTGAAAAGCTCTTGAAAATCAGAGTAGATAAATCCTTTGTAACTAATTAGTATATTATTGTGTCAAGCTTACAACTAACTTGGGCCATAACAATGGCTATCAGTATGTCGCTTGCCTGCTAGGTATATCACATTATATATCGCATTATATATTATTATCATTTTTTTAATTAGTAGAGTATTATTTTAAGATAAAAATATATCAAATATTTTTTTTTGTATGTTTTGATTATTTTTATCATAATTTTCCTTAACATAAATCAAATAAATATGAAAATTAATATTTTTTTATATGAAAGCATAAAAATAAAATATATATAGAACAAAATAAATATTATTCATAAAAAAACTAATTTACTAAAAAATATAAACTGAAAATGGAAAAAGTATAATTCAGAGATATAAGAGATGTACCACCTTCACATGTAGTTTTTTGTTTATATTGAAACTGTGAAATTAAAATGAAAGAAAATAATTATGTGTTAATTATATTTTGTCGTTTTATATATGTCTATTAATTATATTTTGTTATTTTATATACTTATGCATGCGTTACATTAATGTAAAATGAAAAAAGAAAATGTATGCAGTATACATGCAATGTATTACAGTATATCACAATAAGTTGACTAAAACATATTAAAAATTAAAGGTAAGTGGTATATATACAATAAGCACAATATGCCACAGTATTTAAGTCTGTGGTCCAAGTTAGTTCCCTGATGGATGGATAGGTGAAATGTGAGGCAAACCATTTTACCATATTCGGGTACATTGCACCAAAGGTCCCAAACATTTAGTTTTCATTGCAAATTGGTCATCAACCTTTATCTCATTGCATATTGGTCTCAAAGTTTTATAACGGATTGCATATTAATGTCTAACCTTGGAAATAATTGAATTGGAAAAAATAACCTGATTTACAAATAGAAGAAACTAATAACTTAAATTACCCATTAACTATCAAAATTATGGTATAGATTAAATTTATAAGAGTATAGATACCATATATTTTGGACTATAACTCTCACGTAACCATCTGATATCAACTTTTAAAATTCTAATTTAAACTATTTAGTAAGTGTTTTCCCATATATGAGTTCAATGTGTGCTATAATTTTTTTTTAAACTATCAATTTTTTCTTTTTGTAAATCTAGTTCTTATGTCAATTTAATCTTGACTAAAGTTAAGGGGCTAACATGCAACACATTATAAAGGTTTGGGACAATATGCAATGAAATAAAGGTTGATGGCCAATTTTTAATAGAAATTAAAGGTTTGAAGCTTTTAGTGCAATTTACCCAACCATTTTTTTATGTAGCTCATATCAACTATGTTTTTGGAGTGTTGCTCAACTACTTTTTAAGCAGTTACCTTCAACTACTTTTTAAGCAGTTACCTTAGACATTGTATAATTGCAAAAGGGACAAATCCCCCACCCATTTTTTTTTGCATAGCGGTCTTCACCCACTATAGCTTTTCAGTGGTTAAATCACCCACTTATATTTGTAAGTGAGTGAAATATAACACTATTACTTTGAATGTCGGTAAATTAGCTGCTCACAAGAGTAATGGAGAAATTTTTTGCTTTTTAGAATATTCTATTAGGTTTATAAATAAAAGAATAAGTATTACATACGCCATGCTTATGCCATGCACCATCCCTAAACTATTTAAAACATTGAAATTTGACCCGTGCTATAATTTCTTGAAAATTACATGATTGCCATTAGATTTTTTTTTAATGTGCAGTGCGAAACTCAAAATTCAAACAAATCTAAGAAAAAAATAGTAGGAATTCACCTTCTTCACTGTGAAACAAAACCATTAATCTTCCTTATTGACACCAAATCTATGAAACGTACGCACTAATCTACTTTGCCATCACAAATAACACATGAAACCGTCAATCTTCATCACCGTAGCCATCAACTTCGCAACCAATCAAAATCGTCATCGAGTAAGTTGCCTCTCTTGCTATGCAAATTATTTCCATTTTCTTTGAAAACATACTTATAACTATGCAAATTTACTTCCAAATCAGTTGTTAGAATGTGAAAATGGTGAAAAATGACAATGAGGAAACCCTAAATGAGCAATTATAAGTACTACAATCTTTTTCTAATTGATTCACCGTGACTAAGCGCATTTCCATTGAAATCCTAAATTATTTGCATGTAAAAGAAGCATCATTAGAGGAAAATGAAAGTTATAATGATAAAAAGAAAACAAGAAGAAGAAAATCAAGTTAACGCCAAAAAGTGGAGAAGGACATAAACAGAAGAAGAGTGATGAATAACAAATATCGAAAAGAACGAAAAGAACTGCTGCTCCCAAAAAGAAAGACAAAAAAGAAGATCAAAAAACGCATAGGTATAAATTCTTTTCGTAATTTTTTATAGCTTATAAAATTATTTCATCTACTTAACTTGACTTGCTCTCATTTGTTTTGTTCAATCATGTGTTTGTTCTTCTAAAATTAGTTTCTATTTTTTTTATATCTTATTTGTTTTGATCTACTAACTTGATTATTTCTAATTATGTTTATTCTCTTAATACTAATCTCTATTCTTATACCATAAAGTATTTGTTCTAATGCTGTTATTCCTGCTTTATTCCTGAAGTAGAAATATTCTCTTTCATTCCAATGTGTGTTTATTTTTTTAAACCTAGAATTTGCTATTTCAAATTGGTTTTTCTTTTTTCACCTATTTCACCTTATAAATAATTATTTTAAATGTATTATATGTTCTTGTGTATAGACCTAGTTGTTCTTATGGAGTTCTTAATTGTTTTGCTCAACTGGAACTATTCAATCTACTAATCATGTGTTTGTTTTTCTAAAATTAGTATCTATTTTTTTTAATATCCTATTTGTTTGGGAAAGTTACAAGAACCCCCTAACATTTGGTTTAAGCTATAGTTACCCCCTCTATTTTCAAAAACTTACACTTTACCCTTTAAAATATTCACATTAGTTAAATTCACTTCCATGCAAGTTGCTCAAACGCAATGATTGCCCAATAAGATTTGCAAATTGCGCAAATCAACAACAATATTCATTTCATGCTACCTCCAATCAATTTTATCTAAATATATAATATATTTCTAATAAATTTTATATTTCTAGATAATTTATATCTTTTATAAATTTACTAATAATTACTAGATCTATAATATATTTCCAAATTTATAAACCAATAGTTTATGTTTATGATTAATATTAATATTTAGTTGTTCAATATTTTATTCACTTTTCAATTAGTTCAAATAGATAAGTATCATCTATTAAGACAGATATATTTTAGCTAATCTCATTTTATTTTGAAAACTAAATTTCACTATATGAAATAAATCTACACATTCTACAAGTTTTAGTATTGGATAAATATTAATTAAGCACATCATTAATTTCGTATCATTATATCATTAATAACATATATTTTTTAGCCAAATGGTAATTAATGTTTTGTAACATTTTAGCCTACCCAATGAGAAAAATAATAAATTATACTGATCTTTAATAAGAAAAATTAAAGGTAAAAAATTCTTAAAATATATTACTTCAACAAATATGAAATTTAGTTGTGCATTCAATAAATATTTTTAATTTTAGTTGTGCATTCAATAAATATGTTACACATGTATTATTTTTTTAATTGTCATTTAGTTGTGTATTCAATAAGTTCGATGTTTTTGTTCTCTATGGAAGATCTCAAGTAGGTCTCTAGTTTGAACAATAAACTAAAGTAATTCCTATTTCTATCTTAGATGACCACTCTAAATTCCTAAAAATTCATGGCACAAAATGAAAATATAATCTAAATGTACATAATTCTACTAACTTCCTAAGCTATAAAATGCCTAAAAAGACCATATTGCCCCCAAAAACAAAAACACCACCCAAATTAATTTTCCTAACCTAGAACTATTAGTACCCAGGCAAAATTGTGTGTCAACGGCTACCCCCATTTGCTTGTTTCATGGAACATGATGAATGTAAAACCATTACTAAATTTTACCCGGCTTTTCTTTGGGATAATAAGAACCTTCCCACTGTCAAAAATCTTAAAAAGAAAAACTATTTTCTTTTATACTTCAAGGCTAAGGAACGTTCCTTATTACATCTATGATAGAAACCTTTCTATTGTTTAAGAATCTAGAGAGAAAAACTCTTTCCTCCTTTCTTACAAGGCTAAGGAAATCACTTTATATTTTTACAATAGAAACCTTCTTATTGTCAAAAAAAATCCTAAGAAAAAAAATCATTTTCTTCTTTGTAATGTTTAAGAAACTTTTCTTATTACCTCCACGATAATAACCTTTATATTATCTAAGAATTTAAAGAGAAAAACTGCTTTCTCTTTGTTTACTAGGGCTAGGAACTTTCTTAGCATTTTGTAATAAAAACCTACCTATTGCTTCCAAACCTAAGAAAAAAACTTTTTCTTCTTTCCTAGTGGTTGTGGAACCTTCCTTACCTTTTTTCTCCAAAGAAACCTTTCTATGGAAAAGAGAAACTCTTCTCTTATTCGTTTTACCTTTAGCAAATAACTATCTCTTACCATAATTTAAGAGGTAAAAAACCCTCAGTTTACCACCTCTTATTGCTTTTGAGGCAAAGAACTTTGTGTCTTTACAACCTTTAAATTCCACTGAGGTAAAGTACCCTAACTCTTTACCACCTCTAATGACCTTTGAGGTAGAGAACTTTCTTTCTTTACCATCTCTAAATTCCATTGAGGTACCTTGATTCTTTACCACCTTTAATGATCCTTAAGATAGAGAACTATGACTCTTTACCACCTTTAAATTCCTTTGAGGTAGAGCATCATAACTCTTTACCACTTCTGATTTAACCCATATTATGAGAAAGAGAATTACTTTACCTTTAAAAACTTGGTTTAGCCTTCTAGTGGGCATGACGAAGTAGAAAAACCTTTCTCATTTAAAACCCTGGCATGACTCAAATTACAAGGATGATAATTACTATAGTTTACTTTTCTTTAAATGTGACGAGGTAGAAAAACCTTTCTCATTTAAAACCTCCGTTTAACCTAAGTTATGAGGAAGAAAATTATTTTTTTTTATTAACCACGATTTAGCTTTTCTTTCAATATGACGAGGTAGAGAAATCTTTCTCATTTAAAACATTGGTTTAACTGAAGTTACAAGGAAAGAATTATCTTCTTTTTACAACCTCAATTTAGCTTTTCTTTAAATATAATGAGGTAGAGAAACCTTTCTCATTTGAAATCTCGGTTTGACCCAAATGATGAGGAAGAGAGTTATATTTTCTTTGAAACCTCAATTTTGCCTTGTAGTAAGATTAAGGAATCTCCGTTGTTATCTAAAAAATTTCCAAGAAAGCAACCAAACTTAGAATAATTTCATCAAATGTGTGAATTTCCAAAATGGTTGAATTTGAAACTTGAAATCCTATGACATGAATGAATTTCAACAAATCCAAAGATTCTACAAAGTTGGTAAATTTTAAGAGAACTGAAGATTCCACAAAATGAATGAATTTAAAAAAGCTGAAGATTTCACAAAATAAGTGAATATTGAAAGTGAGAAATTTCACAAAAATGCGTGAATTTTAAAAAGCCAAAGTTTCCATGAAATGAGTGAATCTTAAAAGTTAGAATTTTCACAAACGAGTGAATTTTAAAAAGGTCAAAAATTTCACAAAATAAGTGAATCTTAAAAGTGAGAAATTCTACGAAATGAGTGAATTTCAAAAAACCAAAGCTGCCACGGAATGAGTGAATATTGAAAGTGAAAAATTCTACAAAATGAGTGAATTTCAAAAAGTCAAAGATTCTACAAAATGGGTGAATTTTAAAAATAAGAAATTTCAAAAAACCAAAGATTCCACATAATGAATTAATCTTAAGAGTAAGAAGTTGTAGACAAAAGAAACTTGTCCTACAAGAAACCTTGATCCTTGAGAGTTTAAAAAGTCTTAAGATATCTTAAAAAAAATACCTTAAGAATGTCTTGAAATGAGCTTTGAGAAAAATGATACCTTAAGAGAATAACTTCTTAAACATGCCTTTATGATAAGGTTTGTTTTGGAAAATGGTATGGCAGCAACCCATGGATTTCATCCATCAAATGTGCCCCCCACACATGAAAATAAGCCACAATTTTTTTAGGAGTGAAAAACTTACCTCAACTTTGATCCCGAAAGCTCCTAGCTGAATGTTTATGTTAGTGTTCTTTGGTCTTACTTTAATGAAACTTATCTTGAATCGTTGTTCCCCAGGATAATCAAATCGTTTCATGATGACCAAGCTCTGTTATGCATCGCAATACCTTTAACCCGCGTCTCGTAAAAATTTCCTTCCTGGAGATCCTTGTAGATATTCATCAAAATTTGCCTTCACAAAACCTACCTTTAAAATTGTTTTGAAGGAATATGCACTATGCATAATAGTTATGCTATCATAATGAATGATGAATGACTTTGAAAAAAATTGGCAAAAACCTCAATAGGTGAAATATGTAGGTATTACAAAAAAATCGTGATGTATGAGAGATGAGTAAATCTTAGTCTAGATTCGTATTTACCTCAATCAACCTCCCTTTTAAGGTGTTTGTGATTCCTTACCTTACCTTGGGGATCATGATCCACGAATGTGCATCCTTTGTTTCTTTGTGACCATATCGATGTTTAATGCTTAATGTCCCCCAGTGTGTCCAAGAAATGCCTCTTTTTGAAAAGAACCTTAGGTCATTTCCTCATTTTGACCGCTCACATTAATGAATAACAGTTTAGCCTTAAACAAAAATTTTCATCAATTTGTAGAGCTTGACAAACTAACTTACGATTTTTGTATTTGATCGAGATGTTCTGTTATTCTTCCCTCTTTCAACTAAAAAATGCAAAATGCACAAGGCAAAAAATAGAAACATGATGGTGGTCTTTCTGTTGATGAATGGTATTGTTTAGGTTAAAGATGATGGTTATGTTTGAAGTTTGAATAATGTGAAAGAATAGGGCCAAGTTTCAACAGTGTAAAAGAGAGGCATTTTAATGTCACCCGTGAGTACCAATTGTTTTAACAAACTTAATAGTGCCAATTTTGAGCCTACCAGCTTTTCTAAAGAGTCGAATCTCATATGTTGCCTCCCAACTTTTGTGATGGTTTGCTTTTGAAAAACATGATGGAGAATAGCCCCAATCACACTTCTTTGATCCAAATCTTACTTGATTCTTAAGAATTTGCCTTAAATACTGTCTTTTTTCATCCAAACTGTCTGCACACAGACTTTTGAAAAGTTTGAAGAACTAATTGACTCTGTTTTGCAACATGCTAAGAAAGTAGCTGAAGCCAACAGAGACTTGTTTAATGGTATAATAAAAGCAATAGATACATACCATGATGAGACAATAACAGTTGCTGACTACTTGTGACTCAGAGCATGACAAAAAGAAGGCCCATATGATTCTCAATCCAACATTAGTTTTTTGGGTCACATAGATGAACTGACACGGCTCAGGGAGGTTGCAAGAAAGCGATTCACGAAGGAACCAGCAAAATAGTCCTAACATTCGAAATAGATGCATTCTAAAGAATATCTTGACAAAGAACACTTCCAAGGTGTTGAGTAATTAATTTCAACAATTTCAGAGAATGAATTTGCTGAACATGATAACAAAAAAAAATGAAGATAATCAAGAAGATGATCCAGAAGAAAAAGATGTTGGACAGAATTATGGTAAAAATATATTCAGTTACTATATAAGTATACACTTGATAATATCTGTGCTTTTCTTCATTCTTATTTGTTTTACTTAAGCTTGCAGAAAATGCAGCTGGGAAACAAGGTGCAGAAAAACCAATTGATAGACAAGCTGAAAAACCTAAGCACAAAGAAACACACACATGTAATACTTTTGTTCTATTATGAAATGTATATGTTATCTTTGCTGTACTGTATATGTACAAACTAACATAAACCTTATTACCACTTACAAGATAGACAGTTTCACAGTTTTCCAGTTACCTTAATGATGTGTCACGCTTTTCCTTAGGAATAGATTAACAAGAGGAGTCAGCAACAAATAACTGTATATAAAAAATGCTGACAAAACTCCTAATTTTGAGGCCTTTCAGATGAGTATACCATGCTGATACAAAACATGTGCAAAATCATCCTCCAAGAGATGTATGTTTTGTGGAGAACTTATTCATTAAGGAATATGTTGCAAAAGCAATATAAGACCAACTTACTAATGAAGAAATTAAAACAGCTGATAGAGCACTAAAAACAAGGTAAGATTCTTTTATCCTTTTTTTACTTAATCTGTAATATTTTTAGCTCAATATTAATTTAGTGTAAAATACAGTTCCATATTGATAAAGATTGATGGTAACTCAACACCAAGGGATTCACTGGGAACATTGATTTATGAAGATTATATTAAAGTCCAAATTTTGCATGTCTAGTCAGTCCTTATGAATAAAAAGGAAAACCAGAAACCAAATCAGAAAAGAGCTTTCTTCAGCCCTTACTTGTTGGTAACCTGTTACAGTTGTCATCTATTCTTTTATGTGTCACTATTTATTTCTTTATTGGTATTTTTTTTTTTTTGCTGATTTACTCTTTGATGACTTTAACAAGTTCATTGCCATGAGCTGCCTTGACAACCTTGAAAAAAAGGGTAAAAAGAAGAACAAAAATGAGAGTCTTAAGCAGGCTACTAAGACAGAGCTAGAAAAAGTAAGGAATTGGGTTCAAAACCAACAATTGAAACTTCTACAACCATATGAACCGGTACTACTCTAATTACAAGTGTTCTTAGTTGGTATAATTGTCTATAAAACATATGAGTTTCTGCTTCTTGTTTTGAATATGTAACCAATTCTTTTATATTAAACAGTTTGTCTTTTTTGGGATTTTTCTAAACTGGTTGCATTGCTGTTTATTATAGTTGATCTGAAAACTAATGGACTATGGATGTTCTTTTTGAAATATTAACTATTCTTTTAGATCATACATTATGTTCATGAGTCATATTCAATCTCTTTTTACTGAAATTAGATCCTTTTGCCAGTCATCCAACATCAATACTTTTTTGTCATATTGTTTGTTCTACTGAAGAAAGTTGCGACAACTGATAACTTACAAACTGACAAAAGAAGATACAGCTCCATAAGAGCAGCACTAGTAAGCCCTCATAAATTACAAACAATTTGCATAGTACACTTTAAATGCAAAAAAATGACATAATCTTTCTATGTTATAGATGCTTGTGTTAAATCAATACTTCAAGGAGGCCAAAGTCGCACTAAAAAAGCCCATAGCAAAATTCAAGAAATCATATTCCCAGCTCAAATAAAAGATTGACATGACAAGTGCTAGCAAGAAAGATGAACACCTACTAAATGGAGTTGATTGCGGGGTATTTGTAACGAGACATATGAAACTGTATCAAGGCGAACAATTCAAACCTGACTTAGGGCCAACAGAAACAATGAAGATTTACTGAACTAAGCTTGCTATAGAACTTCTACTTTCAGATCACAACAGTCAAAGAAGTTGGGTCTTCCAAGCAATTGCTAGCTAAAAAAATAAAGCATTGATTTCTCAGTTACATGTTCATTATTTCCTTTCCAGATATTATCAGAAAAATTTGTATTGTCCGAATGAACATATGTTTATGTATTTCAAAACATCACCTTTTGTTAAATCATTCATTCCTATTTAAAAAATATTGTTATATTTGAAAGAACATATGCTTCTGTTTAGGGGAACATCTAAATTCTCTTACCAAAACAAATACTTAATATGACTAATTATAATGATATGTTATTCACAAAACAACCTTCCAATACTAACTATTTATTCAATAGAACAAATGTTCTTATTTACAAGAGCATTTGCTACCAATACTTATAATGAATTTGTAAAGTGCATGACTCTTTTTAGTATATGTTTATATTTAAAGGAACATATATTTCTTTGTGAAAAAACATATGTTTCTGTCTAATATAAGAAATACTCATATCTATCTTATTTAAATATTAAATTAAAAGAAAAAATGATTCTCTTTAAAAAAACATATCTTCCTATTTAAGAGAACAAATACTCAATACTGATATCTATAACATTTTGCAAAGCGTATGGCTCTGACTATTTCAAAAACAACTATTTCAAAAATAACTGACTGGAATCATAATGTCTATTACATTAACTTAATAAATCTAATGAAAGAATCTTGAACTAATCATTAGTAACAAATAAAACAAATCCTAACACAGAAAAAAACATATACTATCTATAAAAAAACATCTTAAAACTACAACTATTTTTTTAACTTCTTCTTTGATATCTTTTTACTACAACTTTAAATCATCTTCTTACTGTGACCTTTTGTCTTCACAGGTAGTGGATTTTCCAAAACAGATTTATTGACTTCAGAAATATAGCTTGTGCTTGCACACCTATCTGAACAAATACTCATACTAGCAGTAACCTTCATTTTCAAATCAACAGCAAACTTCTCACAGATTTGTTTGTCATCATCATTAGCTTGACAAGCAGTAAGAATATTATATATATCCTTCATAATCTTGTTCCTCCAAATCATACTAACAAACTTATCATCAGTAACACCTCTACATATATTAACTTTCCTTTCTAATCTAGCATTCTTTTTCCACCAAGTAAAAATATACTAAAAAAAGTTGAAACGATTTTGTGAATATTAAACACTCTTAAAATATGTGAACAAAACCACCCTATCTCTTCAAAATGTTTGCATGACTGCTAACCTTAATAGGATCACTTTGAATGTATGATACTAAGCAAAAATGACCTTCAAAATCTTGATTTGATACTTCATACTCAAACACATCACCGACATGACTTAACAAGCTATAATCAGCAAATGCTTTCTTGTTAAGTTCATCTTCAAATTCTTTAAAAATACAAAATGAATATATCTTGCATCCTTTAAAAAGTATAGATTCAAACTTGCCTACTAAAACAACTTGAATACAGAAATCCTCATTAACCTCCACATCCCTCCATTCTGTAATTCTTTTTTTAATTAAATGAAACAACAATAAAAGTGACGTCCGCGTGTCACAAATCTCATTCAACATGTGGTTTGTGCTCTCACTTTTTTTGAGTAGATAATATCCCTGTAAAAGAACATCCAAGATGGATAAAAAGAACACATATAATACACTGACAGAAAAAAAAATGAATGGAAAAAACATCTACAATAAAAAACCATAACAAATACTTACTGGATCATTAAAATAACAAATAAAATATTACTGCTTGCAGAAAACTACAGCCAAAACATATTAACAAAACATATATGCCATCCTTAAAGAATAAACTATAATCATAACAGAACATATACACTGGTACATATAGCAGGTTACATAAGAATACAGGCAATAAAAAAACAAAAGTAAAAAATGAAAAGAACATCTACAATACAAAAACATAACAAATTCTTACTGAATAAATAAAAAGACAAACAAAATATTATAACTTTCAGAAAACAACAATCAGAACATATATGCTAGCCTAAAAGAATAAACCATAAGCATAACAAAACATATGCACAGGTACATATAAAATGCTACAAATGACAAAAAAAACAAAAGTATAAAATAGAAATAACATTTACAATATGAAACCAAAATAAAATGCTTACTGAATGGTTAAATTGAAAAAAAATGTCTAATTATATATTTGACCATTGTTCTATCATGACTCGGCTATCGGCGACCCTGGACTTTTGAGGAGTTATAATCAAGCCCAAAACTTTAATGACCGAGATACTCTGCTCCATTGACTCAGTAAATCAGATGTTTTTTGCCAGTTATGTAACAAAAGTGCATCTGATTGCACAATTTAAAAACTTTCAATCCTTTAATTGTTCAAACCAATAAATTTGGGACTTAAACTGTAATTAAACCCTTAGAAACCATAAACTGATGAGATTTTGATACGATTCTAATGGTCTCAGTTCTAATCTTAAATTTGATGCGATTCCACATGATTTTGACACAATTCAAAGTGATTTTGACCCAATTCTGACGGTTGAAGTTCTGGCTCAATTTTGCTTGACTGTAGTGGTCATGATTCTGATGTGATTTTGGCATTGTTGATGGTCTTGATTTCGGCACAATTAAGGATGAAGTGAGCCAATGAATAGAGATCGGATAATTGAGGAAGGCAAGGCCAGCTAATCGAGGAACACGTGAAAGTGAGCAACAATGAACAAGATGAAGACAAGATAAATTGAAGAATGTACGGAGGTGAAGAACGACAAACAGACAAGCGATAAACAAGCGATGACCGATGAACAAGGCCAGTACGGCGAGATGATTGCAAAGGGTAAAATTGGAAAATGAAACAGAATGAGTACTAAAAAAGGAGGAGTCAAAACATTTGCATCCAAAAGATAAAAAATTTGAAACTTAAGTTGCAATTATGTGATTTTTTTCCTTTTTAAATAAACGAAAGTTAAGTAAATAGTTAAAGTGCCCTGGTTATTAAAGTTCAGACCTCAATTATGACCCCTCAAAAGTCCAGAAAAGAAAATGGTCTAGTCACCATAGTACAATGGTCAAATATATAATTATTCAAAAAAAAATTACCTATTGAGAACACATGAATGTACAGGGCTGCACCTCATCCATACGTTATAAGAAACAATCAAATAGCCATCCAAAATTATCTTTTTGGTCATTCACTAAAAACCCACAACCAAAAAAACACTATTTTCCTATGCTTGTCCTCACCAACAAAAGGTGCACAAGTCAACCCATACATGTTTTTTCTATGGGTTATGTCAAATACTATCACATCCAAAAAAACTTTATAGTCATCATACATTCGAAAATCCTGCCAAAAGAAATTCTCTAAGTGACCATTAACTACCTGACATTCACAATGAAAGTTATCATCACTGCTTAATTTTTCCCTAAAACAAATGAGCAATGATTGTGCATCCCTATTACCAATTTGAATCGATCTTTCCTGATTAAAGAAATTAAATAAATCTTTCTTAGTAAAACTAATAGCTTCAATAATACTCGCTTCTTGATATAATATTCTAAAAGCATCTATAGCCCTAAGACCAATGTGCATAAAAGACAACAGCATATTCTTCTTCCCATAATCAATATGTTTAGCACCATTCAATAAGTGATTTTGGTGTAGTGGGACAAAACAATGATTATGCTATCTTTCATGCTTGCTACATTCCCAAAGACCACTAGAAATCTTAAAACAAACATATCATTACCATTCATATGATAACAAGGCCATGAATAAGATGCATCCTCAATTGAACTCTGCTTCTCACTCACACTAGAACAACAAAAATGATGTCTAGAGACATCTTCGCTGGAGGACATGGTGGTTTCTGGAGGGACTTCCTGAGGAGGAGAACGCCCGGAGTGTAGGTTTCCCAGGGAGTAGTACCTGAAGAGCCCAAAAGGAAAGGTTAGGAGGTACCCGGGATGTTTTTCCGGGGAGGAGCCTCCGACGCCCAAGTTAGTTTTATGAGAGGTGAAGGAAAAAGAGCACTCAAGGGTTTAGTGGCCTTGCCTGTTCGTATCCTCTCAACTGACTGACCAACCCTTTGCAAGGGGCTGCTCTTTGGTATTTATAGAAGTGTCTGGCCCGTTCAGATCGTGACACGTGTTCGGTCAGATCTGCTGTGTACCTTTGGACACAGGGGACAAGTAGCTGTTTGTAGGCTCCCTCGAGCCTTGGTCTGAAACAGGTTGTGACAAGGCCAGGGCGGCGTCGGCATGTCAGAGTGTCGTTTGAGGTGACATGGTGCGTCTATGGGCGATGTGTCAGAGGCTCCTTAAATGCTCCTGCCGTACTCCCGATGTCTTTTGGCCGAGGTCGTTCTCTGGGACGAACACCCTTCTTCGGGAGTTATGTTCGCAGTTCGGGGCGCTGCCTAGCTCGTAGGTTTCACCTTCGGGAAATCCTCTCTTGCTTGCGGTAGCTGGTTCTTCTATCCAGAAGGTGATCCGTTTAATCCCCCGAGGGGGCTGTCTGCACCTTTGGAGCTCTCTGGGGTACTAGGCTAAATCCCGAGTTCGAGGTACTGGAATTCGCCTAGTCCGAGGTCAGTACTAGTGCCTCCCTCGGATGGTGCCAGGCTTCCCGAGCATGCTTTTGATAGGAGGTACGTTCTAGGAGAGGCGATAGTCCTTCGGCTATCACATGCCCCCCCTAGAAGCCGAAGTAGGGACTTTGGCTTTTGTCAGCTTTCGGAGGGTACCCTTCGGGGCTTTATGCATGGTACCTGTGCCGAAGATACACCTTCTGTCCGTAGACGTAGCACAGACTGTCTCTTGGTGTCTCCGAGGTAACCTATTTTCTGTAATCTTTGTAGGTCACTGAAACGTCTCGTCTCGTGACCAGGCGTGTCAGTCTGGGGCGGCGCGCTATTCGTCAGAAAGCGTGTTCCTTATTTGGCGTGGTTGCTGACACGTGGCACGCCGTCATTGGAGAGGGTTACATCGGTTACAGCGGGCGCGTCTTTTTATGCAGAATGGGCAATTATGGCGACGATTCGCCTTCGCACAGCACTTATGACGTCGATTCGCCTACCCTTCCTCGGTCTATATATACCCTTAATCCTTCATAACCCCCTTTTGCTTTTGCTTTTGCTTTTGCTCTCGCTTTTGCTCTCTTCTGTCTCTCAACTGCCGCAGTGTTTTTCCTGCTCTCTTACGGCGGTGCTTTTTGACAGAGTGGTTTTCCGGCAATCATTTCACGACGGCGTCCTCAAATCCGGATTTTGGCAAAACGTTTGGTGGGTTTTAGCTTCCAGTTTCTTCTGTTTTTCCAAATTTTTTCTTCGAAATAGCTTTTTGCCTTTTCCCGAACTCGGTTTTTTGCCAGTCATGCCTATTCCCGAAAGCTGGGAACCCCTTCTTTCTCACCCCTGCTGCACTACTTCTGCAAAACTTAAAAAATGGAAAAAGAAGTTCTTCCTTCCTTCCTACGTCACTACGAGGTTGCCTCGTTCGGACCAATATAGCTTTTCAAACCGTAGTGACGAGGTTACTGTTTTCCGTGCCCAACTGAAGGCCGGACTTCGGTATCCTCCGCCGAAGAGGTTTGCGATTTCTGCGATTTCCATCGCATTGCCGTAAACCAACTTCCGCCGAACTCGTACTGCTATTTCAATGCTTTTATTTGTATGTGTGGTGTCTTCGGTATAGAGCCACACTTTGTCATTTTTCTGCAGTACTACAAGCTCTTCGTGATCCCAAAGAGTGGCTTCTATTTCATGCTACCTCGGGGGTCAGGGAGCAAAAAATACAAGTTCACCTTTGCCAACAAGGACAGCTGGCGAGGGTGGCAACAGAAATTCTTTTTTATGAAGAAGGAGGAGGCCTGGTCGCACGTCCCGACGAAGTGGGCTCAGGGAAAGCTCGTGATGGATGTCGTTGACCCGAAGATGCTGTTAACTCCCGAGTTAACACCCATTTTTGCGGACTTTGACAAGCGCATCCGAGCGGTCTCTGACTGGGATTCCGAGGTCCCACCGCGCCCCCTTTACCCCTTTCCAATTAACTGGAAGTTGATGACCGAAGAAGTCCTTCGGGAGTTGAAGGTGGTAAAGGAGCACGAAACGGACCTCGAGATGCCGGCTCCTGCCATTGCTGGGAAGGACTCCTGGCTGGTAAAACTTCTTCAGAAGGACATTACTTATGCGGATTTTTTCGAAAGTAAGTCATCTCCTAGTCCCCTTGTTTTAATTTCATCTTGGACTTACGCTGATGTTTTCTCTCTTTTTCAGAGATGGGCGACGATACTGCTGCCTATTACCGATCGCTTTTCGTCGGGCAGGCCGAGAAAGGTGAACAAACAAAGAAGGCTGCCTCCCGAAGACGGAAGGCGACTGGCGGGGGGCCTCCGGCGGCCAAGCGATCGAAGAAGACCGTGCCCCCTCCTATGCCGGAGATTTCCGAGGAGGTGGGCGAGGAGCCCGAGGTAACCGTTGCTGCGCCTTCGACCGAGGTCGGTGCAGATGATGCTCCTTCAAGCCCTAATTCGGCGGCTCTTCTGGACGCTTTGGTGGAAGCCCCTTCTGCCGAAGATCGCCGCAAGAGGAAAGGGAAGGAGATTTCTTCTGAGGGGGCCCTGGATTCTGGCGACGACGTTGCCGAAGTGCCACCAGGTTTGATGCCTTAGACACTCAGTTTTTGAATTTTTTGGCAGCTACTTGTGTTTGACAATTTTTCTGCTTTTTGTCGTGCAGAGGAGATTCTTCCTCCGGATTGGGTTGCCGAGCATGCCCGGAAGCGGGCCCTTCGGGATGCCCATATCCCGAAGGGGAAGATTCCGAAGGAGCCGTTTTGGTCCTTTACGGAGGACATGGACATGTACTCCGAAGACTGCCCGCTCATGGCCAAGGAGATTGCAAAGGGGGTCCTGACTGAAGCTTCTTTCAGGGCCCTTGCGGGGGCTCATCCGGATGATGACTCCCTCGCCGCGAAGCTTTTCGAGCACGCCGCCCAGGTGTGTTTCTCTCCTTGCCCCTTTTTTGTCTCTGATTTCTTCTAAGCATTTGCCTTTCCCTTTTTTGCCTTGTCTCATTCCTGCCTCTGTTTTTCTGCAGCTGCTGGGATATGCCGGATTCATCAGAGTTCGGGTGGCGAGGTAGGGGATGTACCGGGCCGCCACTTCAAAGACTATAGAACAATACCAGACCCAGTGCGCGGACCTGCTTGCTCGAAACACTCAGCTGGCCCAGACTTCGGCGTCAGAGATTGCTGCCCTTCGGGAGGAGTTTGCGAAGGAAAAAGAAGAACTTATAAAGGACTCCTCCCAGAAGATTTCCGACCTCGGCGGAAAAGTGGCGGAGCTGACTTCGGTTAATGAGGCACTTCAAAAGGAGAAGTCGGATTCTGCGGCTCTTCTGGCGAAGGCGGAGGCCGAGAAAGCCGCACTTCAAGCCGAGGTCGATTCTTCGAAGAAGGGGAAGGATGAGTCGAGGAAAAAGAAGGTGAAGGCGTTAAGGAAAAAGGTTGAAGACCTGGAGAAGGAGCTTAATGATCTTGGGGTCGAGAAGAGGAAATCCGACGAGATGACCAAAGTTGGTTTTCAAGACGGGTTTTGTCTCGTTCGTCATCAAGTTCTTCTAAGGTTTCCAGATCTCGACCTTTCTTTCCTGGAGGCCCTAAATATTCCTGAGGGACCTCGGTGGTCTTGGTCCAAGCTCGAGCACTTGAACCTTCCTCAGACTTTTCCAGCGCGGGCGGTGGTGCAAAAGGATGCAGGCGCTAGTGGCTCCCGAGACGCTGAGAATCCCTAATTTATCTCAGGCCCCTTCTGCCTTCTTTTTCTCCTTCCTTGTACTCTTTCTTTCTTTGGTAGTTTTTCTTCTTTGTAAACCGATCTCATTTGTTTAATAAAGACTTTTTTCTTTCCTGTAAGGAATTTTGGCTAAGTCTTTTTTGTGAGATTGTTCATTCCTTTTTGCCCCGAACGCGTTTGCTCAAGAGACTTCGGAAGATTAGATCGGTTCTCCGTGAGCCTTTGTATTTAGAAATTCTCGCAAGGTTTTTCATTTCCTATTGTCCCGAACATGCTTGCTCGAGGGACTTCAGGAAATCACACCCATGCTTATTCTGGCGACCATCTTCGCGGAATTTTAGTATTTCTTTTGTTCAAGAATCTTTCTTTCAGAAGCCCGTGTAGCTAGAAAATTTTTCTAACTTTGTACAATGTAAACCCTTTCGTCAAGATTCTAAGCATAGAACTTTTTCAAGGCATCTGAATGCCAAGTGTTTTTTAATTCCACGCCTTCGGCGTCACCGAGCTTGTACACCCCTCTTCGTACTTCGGCAAGAACCAGATAAGGTCCCTCCCAATTCGCGCGAAGTACGCCGTGTGATGGCCTCCGGGGTGCGAATTCCGCCTTTCGGAGAACGAGATCACCCTTTTTTATTCCTTTTGGCCTAGCTCGCAAGTTTATAGCGGCGGCCACTCTTTGCTGGAAAGCTTTCCTTCTTAGTTCCGCTATTTCTCTATGTTCGCCGACGAGGTCGAGCATGGTTCTTAAGCCGAGGTCATTTCCACTTTCATCAAATACCTGCACTCGTATTGATGGTCGCACTACCTCTATTGGGATCATGGCCTCCGTACCGAAGACGAGCGAGAAAGGAGTTTCCCCTATAGCCCTTCGGGGCGTTGTTCGGTAGCTCCATAGTACCCTTTGGAGTTCTCCTGGCCATTTCCCTTTTGTCTCCCCCAGTCTCTTTTTCAGACCATCTTTTATGGTCCAAATGATGTCCGGAGACATCTTCGCTGGAGGACATGGTGGTTTCTGGAGGGACTTCCTGAGGAGGAGAACGCCCGGAGTGTAGGTTTCCCAGGGAGTAGTACCTGAAGAGCCCAAAAGGAAAGGTTAGGAGGTCCCCAGGATGTTTTTCCGGGGAGGAGCCTCCGACGCCCAAGTTAGTTTTATGAGAGGTGAAGGAAAGAGAGCACTCAGGGGTTTAGTAGCCTTGCCTGTTCGTATCATCTTAACTGACTGACTAACCCTTTGCAAGGGGCTGCTCTTTGGTATTTATAGAAGTGTCTGGCCCGTTCAGATCGTGACACGTGTTCGGTCAGATCTGCTGTGTACCTTTGGACACAAGGGACAAGTAGCTGTTTGTAGGCTCCCTCGAGCCTTGGTCCGAGACAGGTTGTGACATGGCCTGGGCGGCGTCGGCATGTCAGAGCGTCGTTTGAGGTGACATAGTGCGTCTATGGGCGATGTGTCAGAGGCTCCTTAAATGCTCCTGCCGTACTCCCGATGTTCTTTGGCCGAGGTCGTTCTCTGGGACGAACACCCTTCTTCGGGAGTTATGTTCGCAGTTCGGGGCGCTGCCTAGCTCGTAGGTTTCACTTTCAGGAAATCCTCTCTTGCTTGCGGTAGCTGGTTCTTCTATCCCGAATGCGATCCGTTTAATCCCCCGAGGGGGCTGTCTGCACCTTTGGAGCTCTCTGGGGTACTAGGCTAAATCCCGAGTTCAAGGTACTGGAATTCACCTAGTCCGAGGTCAGTACTAGTGCCTCCCTCGGATGGTGCCAGGCTTTCCGAGCATGCTTTTGATAGGAGGTACGTTCTAGGAGAGGCGATAGTCCTTCGGCTATCAACTCTCTTGTAGAGCAAGATCCATCAACCCTATGCCTCAACCTCGTCTTTCTTATATCAAACTCATGGGAAAATGCATGTCCCTTATAAAAAATCTTATGCATTTTCCTTACAATAAAACTACATCCCACAAAAACTAACTATCTTAAAAGTATCTACAGGAAAAATGATAAAATATAGTATGAACAAATGGACAACAATAAAAAAACAAATCCTATAAGCGAAAAAAACATATACCTCTAGCCATGATACCATACGAAACAGCCAAGAAATTAGACAATAGAGACAAATCACTTTCATCAATAGCTTTAAGAAATGATTCAATATCAATTCCAGATTCTAGACTACTAGAAACAACTCCAGAGATATCTGGGACCCCAAGAAAACTAGGAAAACATCACAAAACATCTAAAAACACAAGAACTTATATCAAACCTACATTCAAAACTACTTGTGCATTGGGCGAAAAATCATATGGAAGAGTGTTCAATTCCAGTTGAAAAGATGTAATCTATTAAATCAAACAATAATCACCTGTTAGATGAAACGCATAACTCAAATTAGAAAAACCAGATCATATTGAAATATCTAAATAAAATGAATCTAAAATGAAATGAATAAAACAAGAAAAATGCAATTGAAAATTAGAACAGAAGAAAACCAAGAACGGCTATAAATCAGAGTGGATCACGAGTTAACAATTACCTTACTACTCTTGAAAATTGAATCACAAAAGAATGATCCATTGTCATGTACAAAAATTATTCATGCCAGCGAGATCAAACTCGATCTCCAGCTAACAAAGAATAGTCGCAAGGTTAGAGAGACGGTTACTAATTGCCTCCATCATCATGCACAAAAATTAGTAATGCCGATGAGATCAGCCCCAACCATGAGCTGAGAGAGAGGAATCGCGAGGTCAGAGAAATGGTTACTAATCACATAAAATGAATAACAAATAATGTCAATATGGGTAATTGTGTAAATTCACAAAATCATCTAGAACTCAATTTTGTCTGGGCTTACATGTGAGCTCGGCTATACAAGTTTTATCCTAAATAAAAAAGCCACGTAATTAGCATCATCCTAGGAAAATCATTTTTGAACTATATATATTAATGAATATAGGTTCCCAAACTAAAAATAATAGCACTTGGGCTTTGTTAATCATGGGCGATGGAAGAACAAAACCAATCTCCTCTGGCATACCTAATTAATCCAATGGCTTTGCTTTAATTTACATTGTCATCACTTGAATCGCCTATTTTAGACCAAACTCAATAGTAAAAAATAAGACCAATAATTTGCTTTTATTCTTAGTTCACAAATTAATTTTCAAAAATTTTGTCTAATGCATATGATTTAGTAACTGTAGTCACTAGATTATGATGAACAAATATAGAAAAGGCCAAAACAAAGTATGCCATAGTTAAAAACAAACATAAAATGGGAAACATGGATCTTAATGTAAGGAGTCAAGAGCAAAAGCTTTAACATCCATCCAAATTGAACTCTGGTGGTGACTATACAACTAAGGAAAAGCCCCATCAAGTTACTATGCATCGATTTAATATAAATTAACATTCAAATAATTGAAAGAAAGTGCGCCAGATGACGGAAAAACACTAAAAGAATAATCGAGCTCAATCCGATGGTGAACCTTGCTAACCATTTCCAACTTCATCTCCACATCTTTCCTCAAGTATGATAACCCACATCTTAACTGATCCAGCGTACCCGAGGGGAGAGATAGGGAAAAAATGAAAAGGATGGTGAAAGAGAGAAGAAACAAAGTTTAGGGGATATTTATAATATGTATAAAAGTTTAGGAGTTATGTTAGAATAAAATATGCCATGTCATCATCCATATAGGATTACCGCGTCAATTACGTTCTCCACATCATCATCCACCATAGCAACCATAACGGGAATGGTATCTTAGCCAAAATATAAAGTTTATGATGAATTTAACCGTAAAAAAATAATAGTGGGTGATGTGCGCTATGACGCAAACATGAATGGCTAATTTGTCCCTTTTGTCTTGCATGATTGTATCACATCTACCCCAATTTATGTTTAACCAACATCTATGGAAATTTTAAAGATATTGGCAACTATTGATAAATTATATCAAGACTAAATATATATTTAAGATGAAATAAATATATATCAAATCTATATAAAATGATCTTAATTATGGATAAAGAGTAAGTCTTACATGAACCTAATTAATACCATCTACCAACCTTATAAAATTCAAGAATTGATATTTTGGTCCAAATTCTTAGAAGCCTGGTAATCACTCCACTGAGACATGGATAAGTAATTATATTATTTCTATAATTCCTAGACTTGCCTCCTTACTTGGTGGAGTGGTTAGAGCATTAGGGATGAAAATTTGGGAGAAAAGAAAGTTGGCCCTAGTGTGATTTGAACCATTGATCCCAATTTTTTCTTCCCCAACGCTCTCCTCTCCAATTTTTTTTTGTTTTTCCTTCATTTTTTCAAGTTTATTTTTTTATTTTCTACATATTTTTTTTCATTTCTTTTCATTTCCTTGCACCTCTTTATTATTTTATTTTATTTTTCCAAATTTATCTTCCCATTTATTGTTCTATCATTTTTTTACAGTTTTTACTTTTATTTTTAATTTTTAAATTATTTTTAATTACTGGTAAAATAATAAATAATTTCTTAAAAAATAATCAAATATTGATAAAAGAATAATGTAACTCTTTAAAAGAACTAATAGATACTAAAAAAATTAGATAATGATAAAAAAATAAAAAAAAATAATTAGATAAAACTAATAAAAGAATAAATAAGAACTTAGAAAAAGAACCGATAGAACTGATTCTCATTCTTTTTTTTTTTATGTTCTTTTATAATTTTTATATTTTCTTTTATGAATTGCTGTTTATTCTTTTATGAATATGTTCTTTTTAACGTATTATACATATGTTTTCTATTCATTTTCAATCTTTATATGTTATTTCATGTATTGATGTTTGTTTATTGATTTGTTTTTTTTTTCAGTTCCTATATGCTTTTTTGTTTTTTTCCTTTTCAATTTCTATATGTTCTTTTATGTATTGCTATATGCTCTTTTATAAATCTGTTTTTTTTAGTTCCCATATATTCTTTGACATTTAATTATTTGTTCTTTTGACTCAACTAGCCATTTGTTATTTTATTAGGTGAAAAATTTGAAAAAAAATGGAAGGAAAAGAACAAAACTGGAAAATAAAAAAAAATTAAGAAGAATACGTAGACAAATTAAAAAAGATAAGTAATAAAATTGTTGTGCCACTATCATAGTATTGTTATTCACGTTGTTATTTTTTTTTACTATATATATATATATATATAAAGATCAAACTGATATGGCAAAAAACATAAAATTATGCTTTTTTACGTAAGGAAAAGCATTGTAGAGAAAAGAAACAAAAAAGAAAAAGCTGTTGGATTTTTATATGGGCTAATATGTGAATAAATTGTCTAATATATATATGCTATCATAATATTTAGCCCAATTAAAAGTGATATAATAAAGTTCAGGTTTTGGCTTTAGACATTTTGTAAATTGTAGACAATTTTAATGTGTGGAGACCAATGTATAACTTTTATTTTTATGATAGACCAAAATAAAAGATATATAAAACTAACATGGTTAATCTATATAAAAAGGCTATGGTCCTAAAAATCATACGAATTAAGGTTTTCTATCTCATCTGAGTCTCCATCGTTAGAGAGAGTAAAAAGAAACTTATACGTATTGATTTAGAAAACAACAAGTTGTAAAATCCTCATTTTAGAATCTTCCAATGGATCTAGATATGCTTTCAGTTATACTTTCGGTTTGGTCTTGATGATTCAACATGGATAATATTGGGCATAATTATTTTGATTCAAAGAATCAAATTTTCTAATAAATGGTATCAAAGCCTTTTCATATTGAATTACTGAGAATAATTTTCTTTCAAAATTTGGAACAAAATTTAGAGTTATATTGGATTAAAACCTCAAATAAACTAGACTGGATCGGTTCTAGGTACGGCATGAAGGTTTTTCCTTCTCATGCCGATTCATGTTGAATTGCAAAAAAAATTTGCTTCAAGAACAAGTGTTGGATTTGGCTCCTCAAATCTAGATGGGAGTGGCAATTTTTGTCTTTATTGAGTTTGCTTTGGCTTGTGCAAAGTAGTAGTTTTGTGTATTGGCATCAGTTTTATTTTTCCATTTGAGTATGGTTTTGGGGCATCATATATATTATAATTATTATTAGAATCAGATCCAATTGAAACATGTTTTTGTTTTTGTTTTGTTGTGCGGCAAAAACATGTGCTTTTGCACTACGATATCTTGTTTTGCCACAAAGAAAAATGAATTGTTTCATGGTTTTAAAAATTTTTGTTCATGACTTTTGCAGGTTTTAGGGCATTTTACGGACAAAATTATTTTGTGAATTAAATTCAATTTTAGTATATTTTAAGGAAATATGATGTTTGGATTAATTGATTAAAGCAACATGTTACCAAAGTGACCTTTATTATGTAAATTAATTGATCTAAATATCGATATGATTGGGTATTTGAGTTTCATTCAAATAATCACCAACCCAAAGGAAAATCATTATTTGATTGGAATTTGAATATGATTGTGGTAATAAATAAGTGACAATTATTAGGTTCTTTTTTATGTGAATAGTAAATTGGTCCAAAGAAAACCTTACTATTTGTCGTAATCTAAATTATCAATAATTGATTACTACACCAAGAATGCCATTTACAAATTAATATTTTTTTTCCAAAGACATGTTAGTCTTTGGACATGAATATTTGGACAAATATTAATGTTTGCGCTGGGTCTCTTGCGATGAATTATATATACCAATTTTGAATTTAATAAAGTATGATGTGGAATTTATGTGGGCTTAATTTGTTTTGTTTCTTTGTTCATTCTTTAGTTGCAAGTTCTGCTACTAATATTTCTGCTAGCATTAATTCAATTCTTATGTTAAATGACACAAATTTTTAAGTCATGGCAGGAGAAATGTTATGATCATTCTTAGAGTCTTAGACTTAGACCCTGCGTTAAGGGCTGAGCGACCCATTGACCAAACTGATAAAAGTACATCTGATGACAAGTGAGAGATTGAAAGGTGGGAGCACTTAAATCGCTTGAGTTTAATGATGATGAAGCATGCCATTCTAAAAGCATTCAGGGGCATTGTGTCTGAAAATATTACAATGGCCAAACAATTCCTTCATGAACTTGAGAAATGATTTGCTAAGAACGAAGAGGCTGAAACTAGTGCACTTTTGGCAAACCCAATCTCAATGAGGTATAAAGTACGAAGAGGCTGAAACTAGTGCACTTTTGGCAAACCCAATCTCAATGAGGTATAAAGTAATGAGAACATAAGGGAGTACATTATGGAAATGTTTAATCTTACTTCAAAACTAAAGACACTCAAGTTATAGTTGTTTGAGAACTTATTAGTGCATTTGGTTTTGATTTCTCTTCCCACAAAGTTTAGTCAATTTAAGATGAACTATAACTGTCAAAAGAAGACTTAGTCTCTGAATGGGCTTATTTTTCACTGTGTGTAATGGGAGGAAAGGTTAAAGCAAGATAAGGTAAAAAGTGCTTGTTTGGCTAAAATCACTAAGGGCAAAAGGAAAGACAATAAAAGAAATGAGGATAAGGAAGTTGCAGTTACAATGTCGTAAAAGAAACAACATCTAAATGAACAGCTTGAAGATGCTTACTTTTTTTGTCGTGCTGTTAGGCATAAGAAGAAGCATAATACTAATTATCATGCATGGCATGCAAAGAAGTGTACAATTCTTAATCTAGTACGTTATGAGGTTAATTTAACTACAGTGCTTAGACACACATGATGGATAGATTCTAGTACAACAACTCATATCAGTGTATCTATGCAGAGTCACCTAAGTTGTTGAAAGGTAAGGGTGTGCACGAAACCTAATCAACCTACAAAACTGCATAAACCAATCCACACCAAATCATTGGTATGCAATTTTATACAATTATGGTTACAGTGCGGGTTTAGAAATTTTAAAATAAAATATCATATGGTACGATTATAATTTTTGAATATCATACCTGGTAAAAACCACACCAACCTGATAGGAGATGCCTAATCAAATATAAATTAAAATTATATACCTAATTGGCTAATTATCTCTCTCTTTTGATTTTTAATTCTATCATTTAAAACTAAGTTTTCAAACCCAAAATTAAATTTCAATACTTAAAGGGAAACCCAAACCATATTTATACTTATAAATATTTTATTGATATTATTTGTTTTGTACTTTCACAGAGTTCTACACGAAACTACCCAAGTCCCATTTTCCTCGTAATGCCAATGGTAATTGAAATGTTATTCCTGTCTTCTTCTTCTTGGTAATGATGCATTTTTTTTTTTACTTTTATTTTCCTAACTCATTCAAATATGATAGATTGATCTTGTTATGTTTGGTTGTGGATGATGTTTTTAGTGTCATTGTGTAAGCATTGAGGTTTAAGAAAAGAGCATTTGATTTGATAGTCTATGGTGATGGAATGTTGCATAAAAGTACTTTATTATTTATGTGTTTTGGTGATGAAAAATAGATAATAGATTTTTTATGTATATATGATTTAGGATAATAAATTTGGCTTATTTGAGATTTTTATTTTTGATTCGTGTTAGTTTTATCAACTAGATTATATTTTTATTTTGTTGTCTATGTTATGTGCTTATATTAATTATTTTGATTTAGTATAATAAATTTGTGAGATGAAAAAACTGCAATCAAACCACAACCAAAGCAAAAAAATCGTTTAATATACACTGTAGTTATGAGTTTGGCTTAAATCGCATTTAATTCGTACCATGAACACCCCTACCGAAAACCAAGTGATGATGACAGATACATCAATGTAGGTGATGACAAGTTGGTACAAGTTAAAAGAATTAGGACATTTAGATTATTGTTAAGAACTATATTTTATTTGGATATGACTGAGACTTTTGATGTACCGTCTTTTAGATGAAATTTGGTATATATTTTTATTTTTGACAAATTTATATATTTTTGTTCATTTAGAAATAATTTTTTTTTTCAAGCTTGCTGGTTCTTTGTCAATTGGCAATAATCTTTATATGCTTGATACAATTGCTTTTTGTAATGAAATCTTACATATGAGTACCCGAGGTATAAAGTATAAATTAACCAATGAGAATTTCGCTTCATTATGGTACAAATGATTATATCATGTGTTTAAGCAGAGAATTGAGAGACTTGTGTTAGATGGCATTCTTAATTCTCTTGATTTCACTAATTTTGAAATTTATATTAATTGTTTAAAGGAGAAATAGACAAACTTTAAGAGATTATGTGCCAACAGGACTTCAGACATTTTAGAACTAATGCATACAAATATTTGTGGGCCACTTCCTATAGCCTTTTGGAATGGTCAATAATATTTTATTATTTTCATAGATGGTTTTTTGCTTTATGACTACATATATCTCATTCATGAAAAGTCTCAGTCACTAGATGTGTTTAAAAATTTTAAGGCTAAAGTTAAGAATCAACTCAACAAAAGATTTGAAACTATTAGATCTGAACATAGTGGGGAATACTATGGTAGATTTGATGACTCGGGCCAACAATGTCCAGGACCCTTTGCAAATTCATAGAGGAATGCAATATCGTCCCACAGTATACCAAGCCGAGGTCTCCTAGTATGAATGAGGTTGCTGAAAGATGAAACAAAACACTTAAGGATATGGTAAAAAGTATAATTAGTCATTCTACCTTGCCAGAATCTTTCTGGGGAGAAGTTTTAATGACTACAACTTATATACTTGACAGTGTTCCAACAAAAGCAACTGTCAAAACCCCCTATGAGCTTTGGATGGGTAATAAGCTTAGTTTGAAGCATTTTTATATTTGGGGTTGTCCAGCTGAAGCCAGGCGCTATAAGTAAGATAAAAAAAAATTATATTCTAGGACTGTCAGTTGTTATTTTGTTGGATACTTTGAGAGGTTCAGGGGTTACAAGTTTTATGATCCTACATCTAGGGCAATTTTTGAGATGAATAATGCCTATTTCTTTGAAGATGTTGAGTTTGTAAGGGAAGATAACATTAGGAGCCTTGCCTTTGAAGAGAAATGTGTAACTATTCCCATGGTTCCTCTTGATAATGATCAAACTTTTATACTTTACGTTGCTGAAGAAAGAAATCAAGACAATATTAGAGAACCCCCCAATCAGAATCAATAAATTATTCAAGAAGAACAAACTCAATAACCTCAAGAATTAGTGTCATTAAGAAAATTGACAGAAAAAGGGAAAAGGTGGTTTCTAATGAGTATATCATTTTTCTTTAAGAAAAATAGAATGACAATAAACTAGTAGAAGATGATTTAATCAACTTTTATCATACCATTGAAAGTCCTAATTCTCAAAAGTGGATTGATGTCATGAATCGAGAAATCAAGTCTATGAAAGACAAAGACATTTGGGAACTTGTCTTTTTGCCCGAATGTGTGAAACCTATTGGTTATAAATGGATATTTAAAACCAAAAGGGACTCAAAGGGTAATGCAGAAAAGTATAAAGCTTGTCTTCTCGCGAAAGGCTTCATACAGAAAGAAGACATTGATTATAAAAATACTTTTTCTTCGTTCTTATCGAAAAATTACCCTAGGATAATAATGGCATTAACGGCACATTTTGACCTTGAGTGACATCAGGTGGATGTTAAGATTACATTTTTCAATGGTAACATTGATAAGATGATCTATATGGTGTAACAAAAAAAATTGTCTCTGAATATGCAAAGCAAATGGTTTGCAAATTGAAAAAAATTCGTCTATAGTCTCAAGCAAACTTCCTGTTAATAATATCATAGATTTTGCCAAGTTGTCGTCTCATTTGGTTTTGAGATGAATACGATTGATAATTATGTATATCATAAGTTTAGTGGGAGTAAGCACATTTTCCTAGTTTTATATGTCGATGATATACTACTTGCCAGCAATAATATAGGTTTACTACATAAACTTAAAAGATTTATATAAAAAAAATTAATATGAAAGATCTTGATGACACATCTTTTGTATTAAGTATACAAATACACCAAGATTGCTCTAGGGGTATTTTTAGGTTATCATAAAAAAACTATATTGAGAAAGTGTTAAGAAGGTTTTACATGCGGAATTGTAAATTATGGGACACCCTTGTAGCTAAAAGAGATAAATTTAGTCTCGATCAATGCCCAAGAACGATTATAAGGCTAAAGAAATGCAAAACATTCCATATACCTCGGCCATAAGAAGTTTGATATATGCTCAAGTTTGTACACGACCAAATATTGCATACATTGTTGGGATGCTAGCCATGTTCTTAAGTAATCTTGGAATGAATCATTAGAAAGTAACCAAACAGGTCATTCGGTACTTGTAAATAATGAATGATTACATGATTACATATAGGAAATCAGACCAGTTAGAAGTTATTGGTTATTCTGACTCCGATTTCGCTAGATGCCAAGATAGTCAGGAGTCTACATCAAGCTATATCTACTTGTTTGCTGGATGAACTGTTTATTGGAAAAGTGTTAAATAGACAATTACAGCTTCCTCCAACATGACAGCAAAATATATAGTGTGCCATGAGACATCCAATCTCGGTATATGGCTATAAAATTTTGTCACTGGGTTGTGTATTATGGATGATATTGAAAGACCACTTATGTTATTATGTGACAATAAGTCAGCGATTCTATATGTCAATAACGACTCGAGCTCAACGAAGTCAAAACATGTTGACATTAAGTTTCAGGGTTGTTAAAGAAAGGATTCAAACTGGTCAACTGTTTATAAAACACATTTGGACAAACTCCATGATTGCAGATCTATTCACTAAGGGATTGTCATCCAAGGTCATTCATGAGCATGTCACTTATATGAGTGTTGTATTTCTTCAAGATATACTAATTTAGTGGGAGTTCATACTTTTAGATACTTAAAAGTTTTGGACACTTTTACAGTTATTTTATGGATTATTTATGGTTATTTTCTGTAAAAATAAAGTTTATGGTTCATATTCACTTTAAATTTGATGAAATTGTTCTCATTAAGGTTCAACCAGTTGGAAATAGGCATGTTAAGATCACACTGCATGTAATTTCCATGCCACACATCTACATTTGATTTATATCATTCAATCATGTCAATACATGTGACCATTGATGGGTTTAATTACAATACAAGTAATGAAAGCCGTTTTGATTCTGTGTTGATGTTATTGATGGGCAGAATTGGCTAAGATGCTTTAAGGGATAAATTACATGCGCTACCCCCAATCTTTAATTATTGTTTCTGTTTTAACCCTAACATTTACTTTGCTTGTGGCATATCCCTAATTTCATTAAAATATTTTATTTTGGCCCCTTTTTTGACAGAAATCTTTATCTTGGATGAAAAAAACTACGTTAGCATATTACTCTTGGGGAAAATGCTTGTTTTAACCCCTGTAAAAATTTCCTTTGCCAAAAAAACCTTTAAACTTTAAATCAAACAAAAATTTCGGCCAACTTTTCCTACCTCTTCTCCTTCTCTGACAGCCTTATCTCCGACCTCCTTTTCCTCCATTTTCTCTTTTTCCTCCCATCTCTAGCCTTCCCCTCCCCTCTATCCTTCATTTCTTCCCATCTCCGACCTCATTCTCTAGCTAACTCCCTCCTCCGTTCACCTCCCTCAACCACTGCCACCCATTTATCCTCGCCGTCATTCACCCATCCACTCACCCATCCTCGCTTCCTATCCCCCATCCCCACCTGTGATTCGGTCTAATTTTGTCCGATTCCATCGATTCTGTTGCGATTCATCACGATTCGTGGTTCGTCTTCTCCGCTTATGATTCATCATCATTCATTAGAAGAATGCTCGATATGTCTAACTGGAGGCTAATTTATGAAAAGGAGATAAAGAGGTGATTCATCCTAATTAAGGCCAATTCATCCAAGTCCCTTCTATTTATGAGGGGAGGTGAAGGAGGCCGGAGATATGAGGAAAAGGAACATGGGGAGGTCGGAGATGGGAGGAAAAGGAGGCCAGAGATGGGGCCGCTGGATAGGGAGGAGAGGTAGGTGAGGTTGGTCGAAATTTTTGTTATATTTAAAAGTTTTAAGGCTTTTTTGGCAAAGGAAATTTTCACTAGGGTTAAAATAAGCATTTTCCCCTCAGTAATATGCTGATATGACATTTTCTGTCCGAGATAACTATTTCCGTCCAAAAAGAAACAAAAATGAAATGTTTTATTGAGGTTAGGGATATGCTACAAGCAAAGTAAATATTAGGGTTAGAACAAGAACAATAATTAAATGTTAATGGTAGTGCATGTAATTACCCATGCTTTAGGTGATGATAGCATTTTTTTGAAGTACTTATAAGGTTATAATGCACTATTATAACTTACGCATATAGCACAAGTGAAAGATTGTTGGATTTTTATATGAGATCATATGTAAATAAATTGTGTATTATACTCCCTCCGTTTCACAATAGTTGGCCTCTATTCCTTTTATGGTAGTTTCAAAATAGTTGTCCCCTTTCTATTTTTCCAAATAAGGTAACTTTTTTATTATTTTATATATATATCATTTATTGAAATGAGAGAAATTTGAGAAAGTTAAAGAGTGAAAATACGTAGGGCCCATTAAAAAGTAGATAAGTACATGTACTTTATATAAAAATAAATAAACTAATAGTTTTATATTAAAAGAAAGAAGTAAAAAGTAAAGAAGTTTTAATTTGCGTGCATTATCAAAGATGACAGGTTTTATGATACGGATGGAGTATATGTTATTATAATGTTTGACCCAACTGAAAGTGATCTAATAAGTTTCAAGCATGAGCTTTAAACATCTTATAAAGTGTGGACAATTTTAATGTGTAGAGGTCAATGTGTAACTTTTATTTTTTATGATGGGTTAAAATAAAAGATGCACAAAACTGACAAAATCAATCTATAAAAAAAGGTTATGGCCCTAAACCATATCGACTAGAGTCTTTTCTCTTCAATTTTCTATCTCCTTTGAGCCCTAATCATTAGAGATAACAAAAAAGAACTCACAAGCATCAGTTTGGAAAACAAAAAATTATAATATCCTCATTCTAAAATCCTCCTCCATTGGATCCAGGTACGCTTTCAGTTTTACTTTTAGTTTAGTTTTGATGATTCAGTATAAATGATATTGGGCATAATTATTTTGATTCAAAGAATCAAATTTTATAACGAAAACAGAATAAACAAGTGGAAGAAAAAACATCTAATTAAGAAGGAAAATGTTGTAAAAAAAAGCAAAATGAAAAACACAAGAATAAAAAAGAAAAGGCAAGTGGAAGAAAGAAAAGGGAGGAAACCTAAAAAAGTAAGAAGTCCAGTAAGTGGACTTGAAAGCTCGAAGTCGTGACTAATGCTATTTTAGCCACAACTAGTAACCAAACCACTTAAACACTCTGGTGAAAAAATAACCACTTAAACAAACACTGCTACGTCTGCGGCATGTCAAATAACGTATATAACATAAACTGCCATGTGTATCCCATGCTTACAAATGAGCTGGATGCACCCAAGATTAATCCTATCAAATATAGATAAAATGATACCAATCTTGGAAAACAGACATATTAAAACTAGATAAATTCATCTTAGAATTCAATAAATGTCTCAGAAGAAGAATTAAAATTAAAAAACAATAAATGTATATCCAATTTACAAAAAATAATATTAATTCTAGACAAATACCTCTTAGAATTAGATAAATATATTTTAAAATTAGATAAACAGTTATAAATAAATAGATAAATGCCGTTAACCGGGTAGATGGATACATTGGGATGGTATACCTCACCGTTGATGCTTCATAAATTTTTTTTTTTTAAAACCTCGCATTCAATATAAAATAAAAAGGAAAAATGTTCTTCGGTTGCACCAATAATCTGGGCAGCTGTACCTGTCCGGTGTAGCACAGTCCACCCCCAAGTAACGCCCCATCCTCGCACGTTACCTATCACAGGCCAAAATAAAAGAAACTTAACTACCCCATCGCATCCGTTACGTAACGCCGTTTGCTGCTCCACAGTCGGTAGGCCTGGATATTGGGAAACACTCTGCCTAACCACCCCTAAATCTCTCCAAAATAACCATCCTACCCTCCCCTCCTCTCTCTCCCCTTCCCTTCATTTCAACGCCACCCGATCTCCCTCCTCCCACTCCTCAGTCCGGCCCCGTAACTAATCCAAATCCCTCCCAAGAACCAGAAACCCTAATTTCTCCCCCCAGATTCCCAAAATTTCCTCTGCCCATTATCGGTTTCACTCCCATATCGAACATTTTCGCACTTTATCTCCATTCGACGATTTCGTTTTTTCAATTTCGGTTCCTTCCGAGCCATTCACAATTCCACTCTCACTCCAGAGCTGTATTAGATTCCCTCCGTTTCCTCCGAATCTGGACTTCCCCAGATTTTCTCTCTCCATGTTTTCCACCCGCTTCATTCTCTCCTTCTCCCTCTTCCTCTCTCTCCCTCTCATCATCTTCCTCCTCGCTCCCGCCATCTACCCTCGGCCTCTGCCGCCGATTCCTGTCCCCGACGAGCTCGATGATCTCCGCCTGTTCCACCGTGCCGCCGCCGTTGCTTCTGCCAAAAGCCACCTCTCTGCCTCCACCAAGTTCAAAATAGCTTTCCTATTTCTCACCAACTCTGACCTACAGTTTGCCCCTCTCTGGGAGCGGTTCTTTCTTAAGCAGAAGAAATCGTTGTACAATATATATGTTCATGCGGATCCCACGGCCAATGTCACGCGCCCTACTTCTGGGGTTTTCCACGACCGCTTCATCACCAATGCAAAGCGCACCTTCCGCGCTTCCGCCACCCTGATCTCCGCCACGCGCCGCCTCCTCGCCACCGCCATCATCGACGATCCTGCCAACGCGTACTTTGCTGTTCTTTCGCAGCACTGCGTCCCACTCCACAGTTTTGGCTACGTCTACCATTCACTCTTCTCTTCTTCTTCCTTCGATCTGACGGAGCCGGACCCGGATCCCGAACTCACCCGGCACGGCGTCAGAGCCCGCCTTCGGAGCTTTATCGAGATCTTGTCGAAGGAGCCATTGCTCTGGAAGAGGTATATTGCAAGAGGGAGATACGCGATGATGCCAGAAGTCCCATTTGAGCAGTTCCGAGTCGGATCTCAGTTCTTCGTTCTGAACCGGAAACACGCAATTATGGTGATCAAAGATCGGAAGCTCTGGAGGAAATTCAAGTTGCCTTGTTACAGAGCCAGTGAATGTTATCCGGAGGAGCACTATTTTCCCACTCTGCTTTCAATGCAGGATCCGACTGGGTGTACCCAGTACACTTTAACCCGTGTCAATTGGACCGGGACCAAGGACGGCCACCCGTACACTTACCAGCCGAAAGATATCTCGCCCCAACTAATTTACGAGTTGAGGAAGTCGAATCAGTCGAGTAGTTACTTGTTCGCGAGGAAATTCTCGCCGGATTGCTTGAAACCCTTGATAGATATCGCGGATTCCACCATTTTCAAGGACTGAGTTGTTACCGGTGAGTTCGTTCTTCCAATTCGATTTCTGTTGTCACATCGGTTTCCTGGTCAGTTCTGAGTCAGCTAGGTTGGCGAGTGGAATCGGATGGTTAGAACAGAACCAATATTTCGTTTTGCCTAATTCTAATTAAAGTAAAGGTTGGAACTTCATTCAAAGAGAACTGTTAAGAGTCAAGTTTTTCACTATTGGCTGATCTCCACCCAAGAAGGTTGATTTTTTCTGGTGTCCTTTTCGCGTAATCTACATTTTAGGCTAACCTTTCATTTTGCTAAAAGAACCAACACCTTGGAATACTCACTTGCATTAAAGTTATTTGTGGGTTGGCCGGTTGGTAGCGTTGGAAGTAAGTTAGTTCCCAGAACAATAACTGGTCATGTGAATAGGATAGATTCTGGCTTCTGATAGGAGCCCGAGTTGAAAATTTAATCAAAATTACCATATTTATATAATGGGACATGAATTCTGTATCTCAATTTGTTAAATCTGGAGAGGGGCTTGGATTCTCTTCTTTTGGATCTTTTCAGCTGAAGGGTTTATGGGTTGTGATTAGTTGCTTACCAGTACTTTCCTTTTGACAGTGAGATCAGTGAGTTGAGTTTTATTGTATCTGTTGCAAGAGGAGATTGGGAAGGGATTTGGTGTTGAAGAGGCAAAAAGAGCGCCCTCGCAACCAGATCCAAGACTTGGAATTCAAGAAAAGTTCCAACAACAGAAGAGCCTTTTAGAAGCAAAGGATGATTGTGGTAATTAGTAGTGGAAGCCAAAAGCAGCTGCAAAAGTTGGTTGCTTTTGAGAAAGTCCAAAGCCGTGTAATCGGTCGGTGTAACAATAGCCAATAGTTTTCACAACAGCAGGCCTTGCTCTGTTTTTTTTTTTTTTTCTTGTCCTCCTCTTCCCTTGGCCTCCTGTACATATCCTGTTTTCCTCAAATTCCATTAAAATTCGTTCAGACATGTCCTTTATCATGTTCTAAAATCCTTCCATGGCAGATCTGTCACAGTGAGGGTTGGTCCGGTTGGATATCATATCATGGTCTCGAAGACTGCCAACAGGCCCATGACAATATGGAAATTGCATGCGTCCCTAAACTAAGAGATGTTGCTCTATCATTATTGATAGTATATAAAAGGGGTATTTACACTTACATCTGAATTTTAGTGATATTATACTTGCCTAAATTTAAAATACACATTTTTCCTCCTATTCTTTTACATGCAGTGGAATTTTCTTTTTTGTAATCCTAATTTAAACGGTATTATTTCTATTTATCAGTAATTTTAATCCGTTTAGTATTTTTTTTACGGCCAATCAACATTTAAAATTCATCTATTTTTTTTCCTGTAAATGTAAAATTGTACTTTTTTAATGTTAAACAACTGTAAACTACAACTTCAAATTGCCGGAAAATAGCTATTGAATAATTTAAATTAGGATTTAAAAAAAAAAAATGGACTGTAAAAAATGTAAGCAGGAAAGTATATTTTTTAACGTCACTGCAAAGGGTAAGTATAATTAATCCTATATAAAATGATGCAATTTCCATAATGCATTTACAATAATAATATTTGGACGGGACATCTCTTGTTATTAATTGTATTTTGGTTTGTTTTTTGCTTTTCGGGGGTTTTGATCTGGAGTTCAGTTTTATTTTAATTTTTAATTTTTAATTTTTTTAGAAATTTATTTTAGTGACTTTTTTATGTTCAACTATATAACCAACGATTGTTAAAGATTATAATGGTATTTTGTAGCAGTGGTGGTTTGTCCTTCCCAATTTCTTTATGAAATATTTGGTATGTCGGATCGTCTCAAAATTTTTATATTTTTATCATATTTATTTTTTTTTACATTCAATTTAACTTTACTATTCATATTTTCAATTCTCGCTTCAAAAATACAATATTAGTTACTCAATTTTTAAAAAAATTTAAAATTTGGTCCCTAATTTTTTTTTAAAAAAAATATTTTAGTTCTTATATTTTTTTAAAAAATTTCGTAGTTGTCAGTAAAATTTTGATAAAAATTTCATGTAAGTCATTAAAATTTGAAAAGTGATAGTTTAGTCACTAACTTTTCTTGGAGGCAAAACCGAAAAAAAAAATTACAAAATTTATCATAGTTAATCTCCGTGAGAAAAATAAATGTGTTAAACAATATGAGACGGGTAGTAGATTTTAATATTAGAAGTTAAAAATCTTATTCAGTAATAGCTTTTAATTTTAGTGATTTCAAAAGTCCTAAAAAATTGTTTAAAATTCTAACGTTGGTGAAGAATGATGCTTTTATAAGTGTTCCACTTTTTTGGCAATTGGGAAGTTTTAAAGGTTTTACAAGGGAAAAAGAAAATTTCAAAATACCTTGCGCTTATGCCAATCGATTTCAAGTATTGAAGTGAAAATTCCATTGATATTAAAATTTGCTGTCACTAACTAAAGATTATGATTACTTTCCGGACGCTTACGATTCAATTACTCGCTAAACCTTCTCATGCAATAAAAATAACAAATAAATCATTATGATTTTGGACAGCCGCCAATTAGCCACTAATATTTTTTTTATTGTCAAATAAATCAATAATGCTATTCAAAGTGGCTGAATAGACAACTAATGTTATCTACATGACCCCATTTACCCACTCAAAATATTGCAGAACTCCATCATTATCTTCTTGAAATAAATAAAATAGATTCACTTAGTTTAAAAATAATCTAAGGTTTTTTTTTTGTTGTTAACAACGTTTCCGTAATGTGGTAATTCAAAATGTTTGAGGCGGGTGCAGCGCGGGTTGAGAGCTGGACTAATCGGGTCAGGAGTTGGGCATAGAAAAAAAGGCTCAAATTTTACTTGTATTTACAACCTATGCCACAAGGGTTGTTTTTACTCATCGCACACGGTCACCAGCCCCATCTAATTGCATCCCTCTCACCTGTCCCTCTCAGACAAACCCTCCGATCATCCCAACAAAATGCAATCGAAGCTCCGCCCACCGACCTCCGCCAGATCCTTCGCGACGCGTTTGCTTACACAGTGAGGTCCGCACATTTGGCCGTTTTCGCTCCGCCTCCGCCTCACTCCGATCCCAACTTGCTGCCTCGATTCTCTGCACACCGACATCCGCCGACTTCGCCATGCATTTGATCACGCAGTGAACCCACCTCCGTCCCGCCACCCGACCATCGATTCCTCCCATCGAAGAACGAAGGTGAGTCTGTCACAATCTGGGGATTACTCTTCTGCTCTCTCTTAACTGAACCTTACCATTCATCGTCACTCAGATTTGTGAGTCCCTTTGCAGGTGTGTGTTTGCGATTCTCAGTCCTGCCTTATTTCTGCTCGTGTATCCCCCGGCTTATGTAGCCCACCTTCAGCCTGATGCTTCTGAAGGTGAATCTGAAGGTGAGTCTGTCACAATCTGGGGATTCAATCTGCTCTAATTTCGCGTTCCCTTACCATTCTTCTCTGCTAAGATTTGATACTTCCTTTGCAGGTGTATGATTGCGATTCTCATTTTTGAGTTATTATTTCTCCGGAATCCCCCGCCTTATGTAGCCCACATTCACCCTGTTTGCTTCTGAAGGTGAGTCTCCCCACTTATGCTTCTGCCATCAGCCTCCTTAAGCATATTGTATGTCATTGTTGTCCTGTGAAAACATGTCTATGCTCTATGCTTGTCAGTGAGTATTTAACATAGGTTTGGGAAACGATGATAATTGGTGTCCTTGTTGCCCAGAAACAAATTGTCTTTGTTAAGGATGAAACTTTATTCCCTATATTTATGTAAAGGTCCATTTCTATAACTTTTTTTTTTAATTTTTAGTAACCAGTGAAACCTTTTGTCGATTTGTATTAATTCCTTTGTTTGTCATCATACTATAATGTCCTGTGTCCATCGTTCATGTGACTTAGATTAGCAATGTTACTCAATCACTGCAATTTTTCTTTCCTGTCTGTTGATGTGGTGTAACAATGTGTCACTCTCATTCCTGAGATTTTTTCTCTGTCATGTCATCCTGTCACATTTCGGTAAAGTATATAATCTGCCCAATTGTCTGAATTACATGCATACTCAAAATTTTCAGAAGCTCATTTCTGTTGAAAGCCTTGTGCCCTATGACTTATGAAGAACCCCATTTTTCTATTTCAGCTATTTATATCTTCCTTTCCGAGAGGGTTACAAGGCTTATGTGTCATTGTGCTCTCTATCGTTTTGTATGAAGCTTCGTAGTCGAGTTGTCCACCCTCCTTCCACTCGTTCTTCTCCCAAACGATACTGGGTAATTGGTTAATTTCTTTAATCTCATTTCTTGTTATGTTGTAACATATAAGTTATCTATTTCTGCATATGCACCATTCTGCATCGCATGGCACATACATACGCACATTGCCACATCCTAGTTGTTACATCTGCATGTTCAGTAATAGGTTTGAGGGTGGTGGTTGCTGCCGTGTACATATTAGTATGCCATGTGACACACAGTATTGTGGGTTTCCATGGCAGTTAAGGAGAAGGACAATAATGTATGGCATCAATGTCCATGGTACTCATGGATGTCAAGATGAGGTTATTAGAGGATCAAGGGCTGACTGGGACCCCGAAACCACTGACACATTCTGTCGGTGGGCTGCACAAGCTGCTGACCAGAAATTAACACAAGGGGGGACTTTATCCAAGGCTGGTTGGACCTACATTATGAAAGGGTTTCAGGAGGAAACGGGTAGATCGTACACAAGGGTGCAGATCAAGAATAAATGGAGGCAACTTAGGAAGCTATACAAGGAGACAAAGGCACTGCTTGGGTCTATGACCGGTTTGGGCTGGGACCATGAGCGGGGAACAATACTAGCTGATAATGATTGGTGGGAGGCTCGCATTCAGGTAACTAATGGCAGTCTTCTATTCTTTGTTTCTACTAATTGATTCATGCTTTATATTGTGTATGTGTCCATTACACTTTTGGCGCTCTACTCTATTGATAAGTCAAATTCTGCAAAAGTCTACTCAGAAAAAGTAAATCCATGCATACTGTGGTGAACCCATACAAGAGATCTGTGCATTTCTCGCCAAAGATTGTCTTACATTTGATTTCGACCTGAAAGATGACCTTGAAAAGTTTTATTATCGTAGAAGCTTAACAGGTTGGATATTAACTTCTCGGACATAATACAATTGTATAGAATAGAGCATGTATAGTTTAGCTTTATGTACATCTGGACAAGTTACAGATGCTCTATCTTTTGAGCTGGTCATAACTTGGAAAACAATGACATAAACATACCTCTACGTTCTGATATAAATAAAATGTTGTGATCTTGCATTTTTTTCTTGTATACATTATTCCCTGGGGTTTGATGTTTCAAGGGTTGGCCTAGTTATTGCAAAGTTGCCCAGAAACAGTTATGGAACTTTGATAAACAGATTTCTTTTGTTATGTAAAATTGCTACGTCGTCAAGTTCCATGGGAACTCAGTCATTTTGAGGGAAACAGTAAAAACTATGAATAACCCAAAAAATTTCACTGTCCACCAAACTGTGTTTTCATTTTTTGGAGAGCACATTTGCTAGAAATTTGTTGGTGTGTTCAACTGTTCCTTTTGTGTATTGATAAGCCTTATCTCTAGTTTGCATATTGATTTTCTCATTATACTTTGAAATGTAGGTATGCCCTGAGGCAGCTTCGCTTATGGGTAAGCGGATTCCAAACTTAGGTGACATGGAGAGGATGTTTGCACGTGTACGAGATTTGTCAGGTTTTGGGTGGTCGTCTCAGATGGGGGGCAATCCATGCATACCCAATTTAAATGGAGACTCCGCTGCATTATCTGATGATGAAGATTTCCCGGAAACCTCAACCCATGAACCTACGCAGGATGTCCCAACTGGTGTTACGCATCAAGGCAATGATGCACGCGGTGTGGGTACACAAGGGTTCAGGAATCATGCAACACCACCAGGAAGAGGAAACCATGCTGCCGGTGCTATGAACAATCCAATTGGGCGCATGTCAGAAACAGCGGAACGTTCCAGTCGGGCATCCAGACAACGTAAGCGTAAGTCAGGGGAGGAGGAGCGGACGGAGATACTTTCAAGGATGTGTGACTACCTCACAACTGGCCGGAAAGAGCAATGGAAGGAGATTGCAGAAGCCATGAATGACCGGGATGATATGGGTACCGTTATGGCAGCAGTAGCGGCGCTTCCTGGTCTGACTGCAGGAGATCCTACTTGGATGGCAGCATCAGACTACTTTTTGGAGAACGAAAAAGCTATTCCCCTGTTTCTGCGTGGTTGTGGTTCACCCGAGGTCCAGTTACAGTGGCTGCGTTATCAGCTTGAAAAAAGGGGTCAATTTTAGGTGATTAAATTGTACTAGTTGATTAGCCCTGTTGTATCAGAATTTCCTCCCTTCAGTGCTCCGGATTGAAATGGTCATTTGAAATTTGTTAGGATAGTTGTGATACATTGTTGTATCAGAATGTTTGCCCTTAAGGTTAGTTAGGGGGACTAACAGCTTTGGTTGCCCTTAAGGCTGCTTAGGATTTTTAGACCGAACAATCATGTGTTGAGTGTAGTTTTCTTCCAATGCAACGGATAAATCATTTCGTTATTTGGTCATAATAGGTTCGGAGTTTAGATAAGCATACTCACTAAGCACCATGCATATTCATCCATTGCACGCATGTTCACCTTTGGGTATGTAACTCATGCTGATACTGTTATGTGGCATATTGACCAGGTGTTTAATAGACTCTGCTAAAGTCAACATTTAAAGAACATCATGCCTCCATTGTTTCAACGCCTAAAAAGGTTAGTAGTAAGTACAACAGTGGCTGAGAACGATGATGTAGTAGTAGGAGCAATGGTGCAAGAATTTTTGGCAGAAACAGCAACCAGTTCACAAGTTGGGAGACGGCCAAATAGAGAACCCATTCAGACAGGTGAACAATTGTTCTGGAAATTAACAAAAAGACCAGATGAGTTTTTCGATGAATATAGAATGACAGTCACATGCTTTTGGGAGTTGCACGATACATTAGTGCAACATTATGGGTTACAAGGATCAACTAACATAACCAGTTATAAGGCCTTGGTCATTTTCCTTAGCTTGTGCGGACATGGAGACACATAACGTAGACTTGGTAGGTGGTACGAGCATTCAGCGTCAACAATTAACACATGGTACAAAGTTGTTTTGGATGCTGTATGTAAGATGTCAGAGAAGGTTATACGTCCAGCAGATCCGACATTCTCAACTGTACCCACATATGTTATTAGTAAATGCCCCCAATTTTATAATGCCATAGGGGCTATTGATGGTACACACATTCCTGCAATTGTTGAGACAGAAGAGATACGAAACTACTACATTGGTCGGAAAGGCGAACCGACCCAGAATGTGCTTGTTGCATGTGACTTTGACATGCGATTCACATTTGTGTACGCCGGAACACCTGGGTCGCAACATGACATGGCTGTTCTCCGGAATAGTATGACCAACCCAAGTTCCGGATTCCCATTTCCACCACCAGGTACATGCCCTTTCTAATAATTTTACTATGTGCTGAACGTAGATCAAATTACGTGAGAAAGCTGATTAGTACTAATAAATCTTAAAATTGCTGTTACATACAACATACCAAGCCCTTATTTCCGAACATATAAATTACGCAGGGAAATATTATCTAGTCGACTCAGGATATGCAAACAGCTCGGGTTTTTTGGCTCCATTTAGAACTGCACCATACCATCCATCTGACTTCAATGGCAGATCACCACGAGGAATGGAGCAAAAATTTAACTTCGTCCATGCATCGTTACGCAACATCATTGAGCGTACTATAGGGGTTTGGAAGAAAAAATGGAAAATTCTCCGACTTATGCATGAATTTGATGCTGAGATTCAAGTGAAATTGGTTGTTGCGACAGCTGCATTGCACAACTTCATAAGGATGCACAATATCGATGATGAGGACATAACAGCTGCATTACATCAGCAGTATACGCAACATGATGCAGTCGCAGATGACCCACTACCCTTTAACGAGTTGCATTTGGATGGACATGAAATGGCTACCGTGCGTAATGAAATTGCACGAACCTTACATCAAGGGGCTAGTATGAGACGTTCACGATCAAGACACAGCGTTAGTTGACCCATAGTGAGGAGTACCAATGTGATATCGTAGTACCCATGTATTATTACCACCAGAGCATCGTTCAGTTGGATTTTTTTATTGCATTCAAATTTCGTAGAGGTCCATGTTCGTATTGCTTACACATGTATCGAACCTGATGTATTATTGAATTATGATTCAGAAAGCCATAAAATTGCCACAACACACTATACATGGATCTACCTATACGTTGGACCAGAGATAACTCATCAGAGGTCCATGGACAAAGCTCTACAAATGTACATTAGTACAAAAAATGCTGGTACTTGTTAACATTGTTATTCCAAATGTCACATCAACATACAGACGAGAGAACCACATCCCACATACTCTGTGATACTGAACACACAACAGCGAGAGTTGAGCTTGGGTTCCTCTTCACGTCTGTTGAGATGAGAGAGAATACAAAGCACTTCAGGTCCTATAACACCAGAGTTGGAGGGAAATTAGTGCTGTCATCTACACAAATAATTATAAGACATGCGACAGAGAATGGACAACCAAAATGAATAGACTTATTAGATTAGAAGTTATACTCACATTCAATTCTCCAATAAACGCCCATCCCTAAACCAGTAAGTATAGCAATCCCACCCAACCCAATAATGATCTCCCCCAACACAGGCATGTTTTATGTCTGTTATCCCAATATAGAGTAAGAGGAAAAGGAGCAATGTCAAAGAATGACAGCAATAATCAGGGTTTTTGTTTTGTTGTTGTTTTTATGTTTTTTTTAGGGAAAAAATGGGGGGATTCTGATGTTAAACGTCCGTAGTTGTCCAACTAAAGAGATGCAAAGAGGTATATGCTACATGCCATAATCGTACTTCACAATCAAGAAACTTGTATAGGAGGGCTTCTTCTGTACAACCTCCAAATTTGAGGTTACTAGTAGTATATGCTAACTTCTACTTCTAAGCTAACAACCACTATGGAGGCCCTCTACCTTTTAGCCTCCCTAACAGGAAAACGAATATAAATGCAAAGAAATAGGCTGCGGGTAACCTGAATGATTGCTGAATGGCACCAAGCAGGTTTTAAAGATACCAAGTTGCGGAACAATGTATCTATTTGATTAATATATGAATGGAGCTCAGTACAGTAGGGTATGGTAGCCAATAAACCAAACATTGCGGACTAGTAAGCAACAATGACTCAGACTACACTACCTGAACCAGGTAGTAGAAAATTCGAAGACCATCCGGGTGTTTGCTGTTTCTGACATCAACCAAAGATCCAATCTTGGAAGTAGTGAATGAAATATGCTCATTTCCCATTACAGTTTCAAGTTCCTGCCGCCCAACCCGGACAGGATGCGGCCACTTGTTGGCATTATTCCTTCATGATCTGCACAAAAACATCAACAAGTTTCAAATATTGCACACACCAAAACCCCAAAATATGTGAAATATCACAACATAAAAGTTCTCAGCCAATTGGAAAGCCTCCGAGGCTGGTCCGCAGATAAAATTTCAACTACCATAAAACCAACCCATCATTCTTAAACGCCAAAAGAAACATAGATGGTTATAAATTTTCATCAACATCTGAAAGAAGAAACTTTCTTGTAACAGTCATATAAAACCGTTGAACAACATGGCATCGCAGATACAATAATGAAAGGGAAAATAATACGGAACAAGCCGCGACCTCACTCTCGGCGATGATACGGCGGCACTCGTTGAGGACAGTGGGGGTGACGAACACCTCCTTCCGGTTCATGGTGTCGTTTTTGTAGTTTGAGTTGTTGGCATAGCGGAGCTTGCCTCCCGGCCTGAACTCCAACTGGAGAAACTCGTGGCCGAACTTCCCCGTTTGCTCGACATAGTAGCGAAGGTCAAATTCCTCGTTCTCATCCTCTGCCACCGCCATTGTCTCTGCCCTCTTCCCTATTGTAGTTTCTTGACGGAGCTTTTCAATTTTTCTCGAAAGCACGAACTAGAATGAAAAGGACCTGGAAAGGCACCGCCCACAGACATAGATCAAACGCATGGCGAAGTCGGCGGATGTCGGTGTGCAGAGAATCGAGGCAGCAAGTTGGGATCGGAGTGAGGCGGAGGCGGAGCGAAAACGGCCAAATGTGCGGACCTCACTGTGTAAGCAAACGCGTCGCGAAGGATCTGGCGAAGGTCGGTGGGCGGAGCTTCGATTGCATTTTGTTGGGATGATCGGAGGGTTTGTCTGAGAGGGACAGGTGAGAGGGATGCAATTAGATGGGGCTGGTGACCGTGTGCGATGAGTAAAAACAACCCTTGTGGCATAGGTTGTAAATACAAGTAAAATTTGAGCTTTTTTTTCTATGCCCAACTCTTAACCCGATTAGTCCAGCTCTCAACCCGCGCTGCACCCGCCTTAAACATTTTGAATTACCACGTTCCGGAAACGTTGTTAACAACAAAAAAACAAAACCTTAAGTAGTTCACTATCTATTATGTCCCACTAGTCGTCACACAAATCCCCCACTTTTGCCATTGTTAAGCATGACAGCCTAGCCTCTGTTATCTATTCTCTAGCCCTAATGCCAACAATCACCCAGCCGCTCACCAGATCTTGCAGGAGCCTTCCTCACGGCATCATCACACTAAATGGAAGAAGAGCCCAAACTCACAAGTCGCATCATCCTCCGCCTCACCAATCTCACCACTATTAGAGGTTCATCATTGTCACTTATTACTGCCCTTAAGGCATGTTGCTAGAGCGACCCAAGCCCCACCATGAGTGCCGCATCATTGTCATTGTTATGAATTGAAAAGAAAAACCAGAGATTGCAATCGGTGAAAGGCTATGAAGGCTATGATTGAGGTAGTAGTGAAGCGAAATGTAAGGCGGTGTTGGCACGAGTGAGAAATAAAGAGTTATGGCTGAACATTGTGATTGTGGCTGTAATGGCATGAAACATTAGCTTATTGACTTCGTTGGAGAGGCATTGAAGAATAAAGTGAATATGATGACTAAAATGTTAGATCCACAAATTTCAAAAATGCTAAGAGAAAATTATAGGAACTAAACTTGACATTTTAAATAGTAATTCCGTTAGATTTAATGATTAAAATTATAAGAGTAGTAGATTTTATCCAATTTAAAAATATTAATGATTTATTTGACTCATAAAAAGTATTAACGGATAATTTATTTGTTACTAGTAATTTATTTAGTACTCCCTCCGTCCCATAAATTTTGATATATTTAACTTTTTGTTGTATTTTGACTCAATTTTATTCATATTATTGTTTGTTAGAAAAAAATCAAAAAATATATATTTAGAAACTACATATCTTGAATTATCATTCATATACAAGGATTTTTTATTTATATATTAAAATATTAAAAATAAAAAATTATAAATTAATTATAAAAAAATAAATTGAGCAAAACTTTTGGGACGGAGGAGTAATGGATAATCACATTTCAATCGGGCAATTACAAACGGCATGCCACAACACGCACAGGTGTTGCTGGGGTTGAAATTTGTCAGACATGGGTTGTTATGTCAGCCTATTTATTCATTTATTTATTTCCAAAATGGTGTATTGCAATCATTTGGAGCTGAGCTGGGACCATTTATTATTGGTTTCGTTGTCACCTGCTCAAAAGTGAATTAGGAGAACCATCGTTCCCCAAAATCAATACAACATACTCTATTTTGAACGGTTTTAAAATTTTATAATATTTTTATATTTAATAAATTATTTTAGTTTTTTAAATTATCTTTTGAGTATAATTTTTTTAATTTTTTAATTTACATATAAAAAATTTAAGATAAAATTGAATATATTACATAAACCTTTTCATTTTTCTTAACAACACAAATAGTTCGTCTGAAATAAAACGGAATGAGTAATTAGGTAGGGTTCCGAATTTGATTTGGGCGGTCGATAATATTGGTGGCATACTTGTCGCTTGCGGGTAGGGTCTTGATCCGTGACAAAACATATGGTTTTTGGTATTTCTTTCATTCATGTAATGTAATTTAAAGCAAAACGTCTTATTATTATCTTTTCTTATGTTTCCCCAGGTGTCCAGCCCCAGGTCTAACATCTTTATATTTTAAGTAGGTTGATGGTACAAATGCGGCTAGGCTTTTCACCAAATTTTAACTTCAGTCGGTGGAAAAGTTACAAAAACCGCTCTTAACATTTGGCCTAACCTACATGTGTCTCTTATATTTTAGAAAACCTATACTTTACTTCTTGAAATAATTATATCAATTAAATTCACTGCTATACAATAGGCCAAATGCTACCAACCACAATATTCATCTCATGCTATCTCAATCAATTTTCTCTAAATATATAATATATTTCAACTAAGTTATATATTCCTGAATAATTTATATCTTTATAAATTTGCTAATAATTTTTAGATCTATAATATATTTTCATATTTATAAATCAATAGTTTATACTTGTGATTAACATTAATATTTACTTTTTTAACGTTTTATTCATTTTTCAATTAGTTCAAATAGAGAAGTATCATCTTTTAGGACAAATATATTTTATCTAATCTCATTTTATTTTGAAAACTAATTTTCACCACATGAAAGAAATATACACATTCTATAATTTTTTTTAGCAACACATAATATAAATAATATATTAATTTAAGTACATCATTGATTACGTAACATTATATCATTAATTAAGTACATTTTTTAGCTAAAAGGTAATTAATGTTTTGTAACTTTTTACCCTACCCAATGAAAAAATTTATAAGTTATACTTATGTTTTACAAAAAAAAATAACAAAAAAAAATTAAAAGTAAAAAAATTATAAAATATATTACTTCAACAAATGTGAAATTTAGTTGTGCATTCAGTAAATATATTACACACTCATTATTTATTCAGTGAGTTTGAGGCTTTTGATCCCTATAAAAGACCTCAAGCAGGTCCCATTTCAAGCTATAAATTGGATCACCAGGAAGCCATCATCATCCTTCTGGGTATAGGATTGGAATGTTGGGTGAAAATTCATGTTGTATACAATTAGTGGAGTAAGGCAGAAAAGAGAGTTGAAACCAAGGTTAACAATATTTATAGGATACAATTGGTGGAGCAAGGGGAAAAAGAGAGTCGAAACCAAGATTCGCACATTTTCAAGAAAAGACCAAAAAATTTTAAGAAAAGGCAAAAAAAAATAAAAAATAAATATTCACAATGAATTTTTACCCAATATTCCAATTCTATGCTACAGATGGCTCATGATGGCTTCCTTGATGATCCAATTTATGCTTGAACTAGAGATTTACATGATGTCCTCCACTGGGAACAAAAGTCTTGAACTTATTAAAAACAAAACTAAATGGTAACTTAAAAAAATAAATGTGTAATGCATTTATTGAATGCATAACTAAATTTCACATTTATTAAATTATTATATTTTAAAATTTTTTTACTTTTAAATTTTTGTAAAAAATAAGTATAACTTAATTTTTTCATTGGATAGGCTAAAAAATTACAAAACATTAAGAGTAACTCCACTGGCTATCCTTAAAGTATATCCAATATTGCTTATTCGTCCCTAAATTATCAAATATTGTTTAATCGTCCCTAAACTATATCCAGTATTACTTAATCATCTTGTTATCCATCACAATTGTTAATGATGAATGGAAAATTGATGTAACTACTGATATGGTATGGAAAAATGACATGGCTACTGATGTGGCATAACTTGTCCATCTATTTTTGACGGTATGATAGATGACATGACGATTAAGTAACACTAGATATAATTTAGGAACAATTAAGCAATATTTGACAGTTTAGGGATGAATAAGTAACATTGAATATAGTTTATGGATAACCAGTGGAATTTTTCCAAAAATTAATTACCATTTGGCTAAAAAATATACTTAATTAATGATATAATGATACGTAATTGATAATGTGCTTAGTTAATATATTATTTACATTTTTTAATGACAAAAATTATGAAATGTGTAGATTTCTTTTATATGGTAAAAATTAGTTTTCAAAATAAAATGAGATTAGCTAAAAACATATTTATCCAAAAAGATGATACTTTTCTATTTCAACTAAATGAAAAATGAACAAAATGTTAAACAAGTAAATATTAATATTAATTATAAGCATCAACTATTGGTTTATAAATACAGGAATATATTATAGATCTAGAAATTATTAGTAAATTTACAAAGATATAAATTATTCATAAATATAAAATTTATTAGAAATGTATTATATATTTAGAGAAAATGGATTGGAGGTGGTATGAAATGAATGTTGTGGTTGATTTACACAATTTACAAATCTTATTGGGCAAGCATGGCATTTGGCGCACTTGCATGGTAGTGAATTTGAATGATGTGACCATTATAGGGGCAAAGTATAGGTTTTCTAAAATAGATGGAGACAAATGTAGATTCGGCCAAACATTAGAGGGTTTTTGTAACTTTCCTTGAGTTAATTAACTTCAAAATAACTTATTTTTATTTTTATTTTTTTACCCGGAACTGATTTTAATTAAAATTCAATACTATGTAACTGTAATAATCCTTTGAAAATATAATTTTTGTAATATTAATAAATTTTTATGAATTTTTCTAGTTTAAGGCATTAAAAAAGAAAATTTCAAAAAATTTTAACAATATCATGAAAATTTACTTTCAAATAGATTATTGTATCTACGTAATATTGACTATCAAATGAAATTAGTTTCAGACAAAAAAATTTAAAAGTAAAAATAAGTATATTGACTTAAGTTAAAATTAATTGGCTCTTTGTTGTTGGCAGGTGTTTTGTTTTGAGGAGGGTATGTTGGTAATCAGCTTGGTGATCCATTCTTTATTTTGAAATTACTACCACACTTGCTCTCACATTTTAGTGAACTAGGTGCTTCACCTTCTTAACTTTGATTCCGTTTTATTTGAACCTCCAACTATTAATTGCATAATTTCAAGATTTTTTTTAATTTGGGATGGCATTATTCAATACATGGACTATGATAAATGAAAATAAACTGTGATTATTGTAATAGATGACAAATGTCACAAATGAATCTGAATTGTCCGTAATAATGGGTTCCATAAGATGTTATGTTATGTTTGGGTAAAGTTGTTCTTAACCTTTCTCGTTGTCCTAAATGGGCCACTTTCTTTCATTTTCTTCTCTTAAAGTCCTAATATATCAGATTGTGTCCTAATTATGATCATTTCATGACGTTCATGGTTAAATTTGACAGGCTCTTAATGGAAAATGACAACTTTGGTCTCTATATTTTCTTTTTCTCATTCAAAGAACCCTCAAGACTATAAATTTAACACTCCAACTACCATTTCCCCTTTTCTCCTGCCTCATCATTTCCTGTTTTTCACTACTATCCAATCAAATTTGAACTCGAAGCTTGATCAATGAGCAAGCACACTTGTAAAGGCTCTCCTAGTATTTCCTCTACATTAAATGTCAAGATAAGTGAATCCTAAGTTATTTCCCTCAAATAAGTTTATTAAGCAAGGAAAGCAAGCTAAGTAAGTTTGAATTGAGTTCCAAAGAGTAATTGGCACCTAAGGGGCAAAAAGGGAAAAATGGTAATTTTGGCCCAAGTCAGTGGCATGACCGTAATTTTGGTAAAATTAGGTTCATGCAAGTGTTTTGAGCTAGTTGATTTAAGACCATAAGTATTTATAGCCATTTGAACCAAAAGTGAAAGTTAAGAGTGAAAAATGCACTAAGAGAGAAACTAAGCTATTATGTCTTGTAATAGCTTAAGTGACCTAAGGGCAGGGTATTTGGGTAAGAAAAATCTTTCTTTGGGACCAAGGAGTGATGGTGTGGGGAGTGTTTAGTGGCCTAAATGATTAAAAAAAAAATTAAGTTTAAGGGCCAAGGTGACAAATGGAAGAAAGTTGGGCTAAGTTGGTTATAAATGAAATAGATGACACTATTCATCATCTCCCCCATTTGCCATTTTCGTAGCTCTCCTTCCTCCCTTGCGTTCTACCCCTAAACCTCCCAACTCACTCAAGTTTCCATGGAAATTGAAGGTCCCGAAGCTATCCCAACAAGCCTTTAGCTCATTTTTAATGGAATTGGTGCATTTTGAGTTGTTCTTGCAAGTTTTTGGTTCAAACCCAAAGGTAAACGTATTTGATCTTTATGGGTTAGTTTTAAGATTGTTAAATGGTTAGAAATTGTCTTAACTTCATGCTCTTGGTGTCCAATTTGGTTGATTTCAAGCTTGGAACTCAAAGGAACTCATTGGAGCTTGGATGTGCTCATTGCTTGTTTCTTGATTTCAAGATGAATTGAGGTAAGGGATTTAAGTTAATTAAGCTCAAATAATGCATAGAAATGTAGTGTTATGTGTGGGAATGAAGTAGAAACAAGACCCATGTGATTTGAGCTTGGGATGAGAAAGTTTGAGCAGGTTTTGTGCAAGATCGCATGCTGTCGCTCAATGCTGGAAAGGCATTGGCGACGCGTCGCAAGTAGCAACGCCATTTTGGCGACGCGTCGCCGGTGGTGACGTGAGTTGGCGATGCGTCGCCAAGAGATGTCAGAATTGTCCGGATGTTAATGCCTTTGGCGACGCGTCGCCAACGGCGCCGCCAAGACATTTTGCCCCCAAGCTCCGGGCATCCTAAGAGTGTCTCAAACTCTCGGTTTTCATCCCTAGGCTAACTTAAGATGTTCCGTAACCTCGGTTGGGTCTAGAACTCATTCTTAAGTTGGGAATTACGCATTATTTAGGTGGTGGCTAAGTGGTGTGGTTAAGATAGGGTAAGTAATGGTGGCTAAGGAAGTTAAAGTGCTTTAGTTCCCAAGTGAGCACTAAGGGGATTAAGTCGGGTTTCAGAATCTTTGTTGGCCGAGTGGAATGTCATATACCTTTGGTCAATAAAAAGGAAACCTAAGATAATCCCAACCAAACTTGATGGTTTGGTAAGTAAGTCACTAAGAAGCCCTAAGCTAAGCTCGAAGAGCTTGGTAAGTTGAACCACATAGGCAGCTACCCTGCACAATAAGTTAAGGGAAGAGACGGGTAAGGAGTGAGTAAGTGATGACTTACTCTAAGTAGCTCGTCAAGGCGGGTAAGGTTTGAGTAAGTGATGACTTACTCTAAGGTGCCCGTAAGAGGACTTCATGGAGTTAGTTAAGTGCTAGCATAGGATACGAGGGCCAGTATCCAAGTACCCCAGTCATAAGAGCTCACGGCAAGTCTAGCACCTACGGGTGTAAGGAAGTCCTAAGTACATTTGCATGTGCATATTTCATTCATTCATTCATCCATCCATCATTTGCATTGGTTGTTGTTTATTCTTGTTTCTGGTTGCATTGTTGACTGCTTGTTTTGTTTTGTATATATATATATATATATATAATTGTTGTGCTTTGTATGCTTGCATATCTTTCTCCCTGCAGGTACTAAATCCCTTACTGAGTACTTTAGAGTACTCACCCCTTAAGTGTTGTGCAGGTTTAACCGAACTATTTGGGCTTAACAGTTGGTAAGGGGCAACTGTTAAAGCTAAGTTTTATCGGTTTAATAAGATATTCTCTAAGTAGGAAACTCCAAGTTTCTGAGTTACTTATGGCATAAGCTAGTACTGACCAAAGTGTTTGCCTTACAGTTTGAGGCTAAGTAAGTACAAGAAAAATGTGGCTCTTCACTTGAAGCTAGCTTGCTTGGGTGAAGAGCTAAGGATGGATCTTAGTATCTTAGTTGTTGTGATATGCTTCTTTTATATGTATGGTAATTTCATGCATAGATCGTCTCTACTAGTGTCCATTGGTGTGTATAACACTAGGGTTACTTTTGGGTGCATATAAGTTTGAGATGTATGCACATAGTTGTTACTTGAAGTTAAAGCAACTAAAGGTTTATGTCTTGGCTTATTTGAATTATGTTTTCGTTAATTGCCGCGGCACTGTTTTCAATGATGTTTTAATTTAATTATTATTGCATAGCCAGGACAATGCATGCATATTTCTTATGCAGGGTAGGCTAAGTAACTAGTTGCACGTAATGATTTAAGATACTTCACGAGTAATAACTAGCCAATTGTAACCTAAATGGGATCATAGTTCCCAAAGAGCCTACTAGTGTTAGTAATTTAGGGCACTGGGGCCCTGTTCCGCCACAACACTGGTTTACACAAGCCAAAAAATAATCTTTAATCTATCACTCCTGCATTCATTCCCCTTCTATTCCTTTTTTTTTAATTTGCCTTTGTCCACACAAAAGGAAATGAAAATCAGTACCAAAAGTCGTTTGGGCCCACAATATGGCAATGATGAAGGTATCATCAAGGTCGAAGAAGATTACCAAGATCAGAGGGATTGGGAGGAGGCGTGAGATCAAAAGAAGACAAGATGCAGTGAGATTTGATTTTTTCGCGATCGAGGGAGTAGGATGTAGAAGAGTGTTTGACAACAAGAAGAGAGAGTTGGTCATGATGGGGGATAGATCTAGCTTGGGCGAATAGGTTGGTGGCCTAAGAGATGTGGTGGCAGGTTTGTACCATGGCCAATATGAGAAGAAGGAGGGAGAGAATCTAGGATTTTTGAGGGGTCGATTATGTAAATTGAATGAGGGATTATATTGTTAAATTTACAAGTTTTAAGGTGCTTTGAGTGAGAGGAAGAAAATATAGAGACCAGGGTTGGTATTTGTCACCGAGCTTCCGTCAAATTTAAACATGAAAGTGATGGAAGAACTATAATTGGAATACAATTTGACAGGGAATTTGAGATAACAAAATAAAGATTATGAACCAATTTAGAAGAACATAAAAAGATCAAGAACGATAGATAAATTTTATCATGTTATACTCTTAGATCCTTTATACCATATGTGGATCTATTATTTTTTGTTTCTTAAAAAACATACATATTTTTTTCTTATACTTTTTTTTTTACATTTTCTTAGCTTTATTTGAAATTTTCAATTAATTTGATTTGAATTTATTTATATTATTGTTTTTTTAGAAACAGAAAACTAAAAAAACACATATTTAGAAACTGTAGGTCTTAATTTATCATTCATATATAAAAGTGTTTTTATTTATATAATAAAATATTGAAAATAAAAAATTATAAATTAATTACTGAAAAGTGAATGATACAAATAATTTGGGATAGAGGAAGTGTTTTTTTTGGAAAATTACAAAACCCTATTGTGGTTTGATCTAATCTACACTTTGCCCCCTCTATTTTTAAAAACCTGCACTTTACCCATATTTATTTTACAATGTCTGACAACAACTTTCGAAACACTAATCTAAACTATTTGATAATAATGTTATAGTAATTTCAATATTTTTGATATTTTTTTCACAGTTAATCGATTTTTAAAAAATACTGATATGTCATTACAGTGAGAAAAAAAAATTACAAAAAACCATAACGTTTGCCCTAACCTACATTTGCTCATTTTATTTTAGAAAACCTGCAGTTTCCTCCTTCAAACTGTCACATCTGTCAACTTGTCGATATGCTAATGTGCCAAATGTTCTGATTGACCGACAAGACTTTTAATTTGTGCAAATCAACCACAATATTTATCCCATGCCACTTTCAATCCATTTTTCCTAAATGTATAATATATTTCTAATAATCTTTTCATTCTTGAATAATTTCTATATTTATAAATTTACTATTAATTCTAAATCAATAATATATTTCCATGTTTATAAAGCAAGTTTAGCATTAATTTACTTTTTAACATCTTATTCATTTTTTAATTAAGGAAAAATTACAATTCTCCCCCTGAGGTTTAGGTGATATTACACTTTGCCCCCTATTGTTTTAGAAATATACACTTTGCCCATTACTTGTTTAATACAGTTCAACAGCAACTTCTGAAATATTAATTTAGTTATTACGGTAGTCATCTTTCAATAATTTCAATCTGTATAATATTTTTCTTACAGGTAATGGACATTTTAAGTTATTTGTGTTATTTGTATTTCTTTCAGTTTTTAAAATAATATTTTTAATGCCAATTAATTATTAAAAAATACCATACAGATTGAAATTACTTAAAGATGACTACCATATATTCTAAATTAAGATTTCAGAAGTTGCTGTAGGACTGTATTGAAAAGGAATAGGCAAAGTGTATATTTTTTAAACAATAGGGGGTAAAGTGTAATATCACCTAAACCTCAGGGGGTAAATTATAATTTACCCTTTAATTAATTCAAATAAAGAAGTGTCATTTTTCAAGAGAAATATATTTTAACTAATTTAATGCTTTTGTTGTCACTAATTTGATGATTTTTTATCTAAATACTTTCAATATGAACTAAACCATGTGGTATAATGTTGAACTAGTTATATGGGTAGAAGCATGTGAGGTTTTAATTAGTAGATGGATGTATAACATGAGCTAATTAATGCCCTGAAGCATCTTTGTCTAATGACATGGTGAGTTCCGAATGAGCTTCCGAGGAGGGAGAACGTCTGACGGAGAGATTCCCCAGGTGGGAAAGTACCTGAAAGGCTCAGAAAAGAGCGTTAGGAGGTCCCCGGGATGTTTTTCCGGGGAGGAGCCTCCGACGCCCAAGTTAGTGTCCTGATAGTGAGTAAAGTAGGAACCCTAAATGGATATAAGATCTGGCCTGTATATGTTTTCTGCTATGCGAGAGTGCCGATGGAGATCCCCTGCCAAGTCCTGTTTCCCAGTATTTATATAAGTACCTGGCCCGTTCGGATCCTGACACGTGTGCGGTCGGATTTTTTCTGTGCTTTTTGGGCGTAGGAAACAGGTAGCCGTTTGTAGGCTCCTGGTTTTGTGGCTGAGACGGGACTTGGATGACGTCAGCGTGTCAGGCCGCCGTTTCAGACAGCGTGTGGGCGATCTATCAGAGGTTCCTTAAATGCTCATTAAGTGCTCATGCCGTACTCCCGAGGTCCTTTGGGCGAGGTTGCCCTTTGGTACGGACACCCTTTTTCGAGAATCACGCTGGTGGCTCGGGGAGTTCTCTAGCTCGGGAGTTCCGCCTTCGGGGAGAATCTCTCCTGCTTTCAGTAGCTGGTTCTTTTCTCCCGAAGGCGATATGTTCGGTTCCCCGAGGGAGTCAGCAACACATTTAGATAACCTGGCGTTTCAGCCGAAGTACTTACTTCGTCGTGCTCGACTTCGCTTCTGCCGAGTTCGATTGCAATGCTTCATTCCGAGCTACGTCAGGCTCCCCGAACAAACCTTTGGGGAAGTATATACTGGAAGAGGCGAGAGCCCTTCGGCTATCACAGGCCCCCCTCGAAAAAGCCGAAGTGAAAACTTCGGTTTGTTCGCTTCCTGAAGGCTCCTCTTTGGGCCTTGAGTGTGGTACCTATTCCGAAGACAGACCTTTCGTCCGAAGACGTAGGCTTTTCTACCATAGCCTGTCTGTTGGTATCTTCGAAGTAACCTGCTTTCCAGCTTTTTAGGTCTGCGCCACGTCATGTGTCAGGAATAGGTGTGTTAGTCTGGAACGACGTGCCTAAAGATGAGGGGTGTCGGGACACGCATCCCCCCTTTTGGCGCGATGGTTGACACGTGGCAACTTCTCATTGGTGGGGATTATGTTGTAACGGCAGGCGCGCCTTTTTAGGCGCAAAAGAGCAGTTATGGCGACGTTTCACCTTCGCAGAGCACTTATGACGTCGGTTCGCCTACCTCCCTCAGCCTATATATATGCTCATTTCATCATTTGTCTCTTTTGCTTTTGCTTTTGCTCTGGTTTTCCTTCTGCTTTCTTCTGCTTTTCGCGGCGGTTCTTTCACCTGAGCTTTTTTCCGGTCACCTTTCACGACGGCGTCTTCACACACAGATTTCGGCAAAAGATTTGGTGGGTCTTGATTTCCAGAACTCTTTGTTTTTCAAAGTTTTCATGAAGTTCATTTTTGCCTTTTTCCGAACTCGTTTTTCAGCAAAAAATGCCTATTCCTGAAAGTTGGCAACCTCTTTTGTCCCACCCTTGTTGCACCACGCCTAAAAAATTAGCAAGGTGGAAGAAAAAAATTTTCCTTCCTTCGTACGCTGTTACGAGGTTGCCACGTTCTGACCATTACAGCTTCTCAAACCATAGTAACGAGGTTACCATTTTCCGAGCTCAGCTGAAAGCCGAACTTTGGTTCCCTCCTCCGAAGTTGATTTGCGACTTTTGCCAATTCCATGGCATTGCCGTAAATCAACTTCCTCCGAACTCGTACTGCTATTTCAATGCCTTCCTCTGTATGTGTGGCGTTTTCAAAATAGAACCCCACTTCATCATTTTTATGCAGTACTACAAGCTCTACGTGGTCCCGAAGGGTGGCTTTTACTTCATGCTACCTCGGGGATCCGGGAGCAAAAAGTATATGTTCACCTTCGCCACTAAGGACAGCTGGCGAGGGTGGCAAAAAAAGTTTTTCTTTCTGAAGATGGAGGAGGCCTGGTCGCATGTTCCGACCAAGTGGGCTCAGGGAAGGCTGGAGGATGACGTCGTAGATCCGAGGATACTGTTGACTCCCGAGTTGGCTTCCGTATTCGCGGATTTCGACGGACGTATCCGAGCCGTCGCCGACTGGGGTCCCGAGGTCCCTTCGCGTTCTCTTTACCCCTTCCCCATCAATTGGAGGCTGATGACCGAGGAGGTCCTTCGGGAGCTAGGGGTGGTAAAGGAGCACAAGACGGACCTCGGGATGCCGGCTCCTGCCATCGCTGGGAAAGATTCCTGGCTAGTGCAACTCCTTCGGGAGGAAGTTTCTTTCGAAACTTTTTATGAGAGTAAGTTATTTTCTAGTCTCTTTGTTATAACTTCGTTCTGGACTCACACTGATGTCTTCCTTCTTTTTCAGAAATGGGCGAGGACACTGCCGCCTTCTACAAATCCCTTTTCCTCGGTCAATCCGAGAGGGGTGAGCAGACGAAGAAAGCCGTCTCCCGAAGGCGGAAAACGACCGGGGCTGGGCCTTCGGCTAAACGGGCGAAGAAGACCATTCCATCCGTTCAGCGAGAAGCTTCCGAGGAGGCTAGCGAAGAGCCGGAAGCTGCCACCGTCCCTCAGCCCGAGGTTACTGCCGAGGTCCCTCCTCAGAGTCCTACCCCGTCGCAGGCTCTTCTGGACGCCGTGGTAGAGGCCCCTTCTGCCGAAGAACGGCGCAAAAGCAAAGGCAAGGGGATCTCTGCCGAGGAGGTCCCAGATCCCGACGATGATGTGGCCAAAGTGCCAGCAGGTTCGTTTTGTGATGTCTTGCCTTAATCCAGCTTTCTGTTTTGAGGTTTACTTGCCTTAATCCAGCTTTCTGTTTTGTCGTGCAGAGGAGTTGCTCACTCCGGGTTGGGCAGCTGAGCATGCAAAGAGGAGAGCCCTTCGGGACGCCCGCATCCCGAAGGGGAAAGTCCCGAATGAGCCTTTCTGGACGTTTACGGAGGACATGAATTTGTACTCCGGAGATTGCCAGCAAATGGCTAAAGAGATCTCGAAAGGGATCCTCACCGAGGCCTCCTTTAAGGCCATTGCCGAGGCTCACCCGGGCGACGATTCTCTTGCCGCGAAGCTTTCCGAACACGCCGCCCAGGTATACTTCGCGCCTATCTTTCTTCCTTGAATTTTTTCTAAGTGTTTGGTTTTCTCTTTGTCTTAACGACCTCGCCTTTATCCTTTTGCAGCTACTGGGGTATGCCGGCTTTCTCAGAGTTCGGGTGGCGAGGCAGACGGCGTTCCGAGCTTCGGCCTTAGAAGCCTTAGAAAAAACTAAGGCCATGTGCTCGGAATTAGCTGTCAAGAATTTGCAGCTGGCCCAAGCTGCGGAGAAGGAAGTTGCCACCCTTCGGGAGGAGTTCCAGAAAGAAAAAGAGGAACTTTTGAAGGACTCCTCCCAGAAAATTTCTGACCTCGGCTCCTAGGTGGCGGAGCTGATCTCGGCAAATGAGGCGCATCAGAAAGAGAAGTCAGAGGCTGAAGGTCTCCTGGCGAAGGCGCTTGCTGAGAAGGCTGCGCTCGAAGCCGAGGTTGATGCTTTGAAGAAGGAGCCAAAGAAGAAGACGAAGGCACTGAACAAGGAGATCTCTGATCTGCAGAAGGACCTCGAGAAGCTTGAGGTCGAGAAGGATAAGTCTGGCCAGATGACCAAGGTTGGTTTTCAGGATGGGTTCTGTCTTGCTCGGCACCATGTTCTTCAGAGGTTTCCAGATCTGGACCTCTCTTTCTTGGCGGCCCTGAACATTCCCGAGGGACCTCGGTGGACCTGGTCTAAGATTGATCATCTGAACTTGCCTTCTTCTATTTCGGCGCCGAAGGCGGCGGAAAAGGATGCAGGAGCTGATGACTCCCGGGACGCCGAGATTCCTTAGCTTGTTCTAGGATCCTTTGCCTTCTTTTTCTTCTTTTTCTTCTTGTAATTTTCCTTCTCTGTAAGCAGTTTTATAAATAAAGATACTTTCTTTCATAGAATTTTGGCTAAGTCTTTCTGTGTGAATTTTTTCGTTTCTCGGTCTTTCTGTGTGAATTTTTTCGTTTCTCGCCGTCTGGAACACGTTTGCTCTCAGAGACTTCACAAGATGATCACCAGACTTGTTTAGGCTTGGGAGTACATTGCCTTCTGCCTGAAAAAAACTTTCGTACTTAGAAAAAATTCTTTCTAAGAAACTTTTGTACTTGGAAATTTTTGTATCTTGTACAATTTTTTCCACTAAGGGCTTTAAGCATAGAACTTTTTCAAGGCTTCCGAATGCCAAGCATTTTTTAGTTCTACGCCTTCGGCATCGCCGAGTTTGTACACCCTTTTCGTACTTCGGCCAGTACCAGGTAAGGACCTTCCCATTTTGCGCGAAGTATGCCGTGGGACGGCCTTCTAGGGGCCAAATTCAGCCTTTCGGAGGACGAGGTCTCCTTTCTTTATCCCCTTTGGCCTTGCGCGTACGTTTATGGCCGAAGCTACTCTTTGCTGGAAGGCTTTTCTTCTCAGCTCGGCTGTTTCTCTGTGTTCGCTGACGAGGTCCAGCTTGGTTCTTAGGCCGAAGTCATTTCCCCTTTCATCAAACACTTGTACTCGCACCGAAGGTTGTACTATCTCTATTGGGATGATGGCCTCTGTTCCGAAAACAAGCGAAAAAGGGGTTTCCCCTGTGGCTCTTCGGGGTGTTGTTCGGTAGCTCCACAATACACTCTGGAGTTCGCCTGGCCATTTCCCTTTTGCTTCCCCTAGCCTCTTTTTCAGACCATCTTTTATGGTCCTATTAGATACCTCTACTTGGCCATTGCTTTGAGGATGGGCTACTGGGGCGAAGTGCATCTTTATTCCGAGGTTGTTGACAAAGTCCTGGAACCCTTTGTCTATAAACTGGGATCCATTGTCGGCTACCAGTATCCTCGGTATGCCAAATCTGCATACAATGTTCTTCCATACGAACTTCTGCACTTCTTTAGCTGAGATAGTTGCTAATGGTTCTGCCTCGACCCATTTAGAGAAGTAGTCGACTGCGACTACGCAAAACTTTACGCCCCCAGGTGCTGTCGGGAGCGGCCCGATGAGGTCTATGCCCCAAACTGCGAAGGGCCAGGGATAGTCAGCCGAAGTTACCATTTCCGAGGGTGCCCTCTGGATATTAGCGTGTCTTTGGCAGCTGTCACATTTTCGGACGAACTGTCGGGCATCCTTTCTTAGGGTAGGCCAAAAATATCCTTGGCGAAGTACCACTGCGGCGAGGGCGTCAGTTCCAATGTGTGAACCACAAGCGCCTTCGTGAACTTCTTCGAGGATCATTTCAGTGTCCTCTTCGTCAACACACATCTGTAGCGGATTGGCGTATCCCTGCCGATATAACTCTTCTCCGATCAAGAAGAATCTTCCGGCGCGTCTTCGCACCTTTGCCGCTTCATTGGGGTCTTCGGGGAGGGCATTGGTTGCGAGGTATCTTTTTATTGAATTCTTCCAGCCTTTTCCCGAAGTCACTATGTTCAGTACTTCGATGCTCGGGCGGTCTAGTACCTCGGTATGCGTTTTTGACTTTGCCAAGCAATCTGCCTCGGCATTATGTCGCCGAGGCACATTTTCGATTCGAACGTTGTCGAATTCTCGAATGAGCTTAGCCACGAGTTCGTGGTATTTTGCCAAGGTTGGGTCCTTTGCGCCGTAGTCTCCTGCTGTTTGTCGAACTACCAGCTGGGAGTCACTGTGAGCCTTCAAGTATCTTATGCCAATTTTCCTGGCCAGGCGCAACCCTGCTATGAGAGCTTCATACTCAGCCACATTGTTGGTGGCGTTGAAGCTGAACTTGATGGCCTTTATCACCTCTAGACCTTCGGGTCCTCTGATAATTACCCCGGCTCCTTGGTGTTCGGAACCTGAGGCTCCATCCACATGCAGCGTCCATTCTGGCTCATCTTCACCGAGATCTGGATGGCTGTCTTCGGTTATGGGTACTTCGGCGATGAAGTCTGCCAATGCTTGAGCTTTAATGGCTTTTCTGGGCTCGTAGGTAATGTCATGTTCACCCAGCTCTATGCACCATTTGGAAAGTCTTCCCGAATGATCAACTTTTTTCATAACATCCCGTAGAGACAGACTACTTCGGACGATGATGGGGTGAGCTTGGAAGTATGGCCGCAATCTTCTTCCTGCCAGCACCAAGGCATATGTGGCTTTTTGGAGCAATGGATACCTGACCTCGGCGCCGTGTAGGGATTTGCTTACGTAATAAACTGGCCATTGCTTCGACCCTTCCTCTTTCACAAGGACCGAACTTACTGCTTTTTCTGAAACAGCGAAGTACAGGATGAGGGGCTCTCCTTCGCGAGGTTGTCGCAGAGTAGGCAGTCGAGACAAATAGATTTTAAGTTCTTCCCAGGATTTTTGACAATCCTCATTCCAAGGATGGCCATCGTCCCCGAGGTCATTTTCTCTTTTTGCTGCCTTAGCAAGGACTTTGAAGAATGCCCGACACCGATCTCTGTACCTGGAGATGAACCTGCTAAGAGAGGTTATCCTTCTAGTGAGTCTCTGCACATCTTTCACTGTGACGGGAGTTTGGAATTCGAGCAGAGCCTTAATTTTTTCTGGGTTAGCATCAATGCCCCTTTCTGATACCATGTACCCCAGAAATTTTCCCGAGGTCACGCCAAAGATGCATTTTTCGGGGTTAAGGCGAATTCCGAAGATTCTGAGTTGTTGGAAGGTTTCCTTTAGATCTGTGACGTGGTCGTTAGGCATCTTACTTTTGACTATCATGTCATCAACATAGACTTCCATGTTCCTCCTTATTTGGTCATGAAAGACTTTGCTCATCAGCCTTTGGTAGGTGGCTCCTGCGTTTTTGAGCCCGAAGGGCATCCTAGTGTAACAATATGTTCCACCTTCGGTGATGAAGGCAGTTTTCTCTTCATCCTCGGGATCCATCCTTATTTGATGATACCCACTGAAGGCGTCGAGGAAGCTTAGGAGCCCATATTCGGCAGTTGAGTCGACCAACTGGTCTATCGGTGGGAGAGGGTAGGAATCTTTTGGGCAGGCATCGTTCAAGTTTCTGAAGTCGATGCACATCCGGAGCTTACTACTCCCTTCTTTTGTAGCAATGACCACATTGCTTAGCCATTCGGGGTACTTGACCTCCCTAATTACATTTGCGTCCATCAAGCGCTGTACTTCGGTTTTGACGAATTTACTTTTGTGGACCGAGATGCCTCGTTTCTTTTGCCGGACAGGTTTTGCTTCCGGACTTACTTTAAGGCTATGTTGTATTATGCGAGGGTTTACCCCTGGCATATCATTTGGCGAGTAGGCGAACAGACCTTTATTCATCAGTAGAAAGGATACAAGGTTTTTCTTGTCACCTTCGGCCAGGTTTTTCCATATTCGGGTATTTTGGCCTGGGACAAGTTCTATTTCTTCTGTTTCTACTTTTGCAAACTCTTCCGCCCCGCCCGTTTTTGGTTCTTCGGTCGGTAGAGTCCCTCCTGCTGTGGTTTGTGCGAAGTTGGTTGCTGGGGCCTTTCGGGCTTTGACAAACACCTTCCTAACCTCGGCTTGGTCGATGAATATTTCGGCGTCTCCATCCTTGGTGGCGAAGGTGACTGTTAAGTACTTCACATTTGGGCGAATGTGCAAATTCCCTTGTGTTTGCCTTCCAAGGATGGCGTTGTACGACGAAGGGACATCCATGACGATGAACTTTGTCATTGTGGAGGCAAAAATTTCTCCTTTTCCGTTGACCGGACTCCCTCTCATCATCAGGGGAAGGTCAATCCAGCCGAGAACGGGCAGCTCTGAGGGTCCTATTCCAAAGGTTGGCGAAGTAATAGGCTTGAGGTCGGTGTTGGATATTCCCAAGCCTGGGAACAGATGCAAGAATAGGACGTCGGCGTTTGATCCATCGTCAAGCAATACCCTTTTGACGTCCCAATTTCCTATTCTCGTCATGACCAACAATGGGTCGTCATGAGGGAAGATGACGGAGGAACCATCTCTTCGGGTGAGTTTTTTCGATGGGCTTTGGTACTCCATCGTTGCTATTTCCCT